>JARQOC010000003.1:254955732-255335159 GCA_033576535.1 Allobates femoralis | reverse complement strand
AGCTAAATAACCCAAGTTTAATAACCTGTCTTGGTATTGCAGACCCCTTAGTCCTCTAATGACTTTTGTCGCTCTTCTCTGGACCCGCTCTAGTTCAGCTATGTCTTTCTTATACACCGGAGACCAGAATTGTACACAGTATTCTAAGTGTGGTCGCACTAGTGACTTGTATAGAGGTAAAATTATGTTTCCTCATGAGCATCTATGCCTCTTTTAATGCATCCCATTATTTTATTTGCCTTTGCAGCAGCTGCCTGACACTGGCCACTAAATGTGAGCCAGTCATCTACCCATACACCCAGGTCTTTTTCAGTGACAGTTTTGCCCAGTGTTTTACAATTAAGCACATAATTATACCTTTTGTTTCCTCTGCCCAAGTGCATGACTTTACATTTATCCCCATTGAAGCGCATTTGCCATTTAGCAGCCCAAGCTTTTAGTTTACATAAATCCTCCTGTAATATAAAATTGTCCTCCTCTGTATTGATTACCCTGCAGAGTTTAGTGTCATCTGCAAATATTGAGATTCTACTCCGTATGCCCCCTACAAGGTCATTAATAAATATATTAAATAGAAGCGGGCCCAACACTGACCCCTGTGGTACCCCATTGTTAACTGTGACCCATTCTGAGTGTGTTCCATTAATAACCACCCTTTGTTTCCTATCACTAAGCCAGTTCTTAACCCACTTACACATATTTTCCCCTATCCCCATTGCCCTCATTTTATGTATCAACCTTTTGTGTGGCACCGTATCAAAAGCTTTTGAAAAGTCCATATACACCACATCCACTGCATTTCGTTGGTCCAGTCCAGAACTTACTTCTTCATAGAAGCTTATCAGATTAGTTTGACAGGAACGGTCCCTCGTAAAACCATGTTGATAATGGGTCATGAGGTTATTTTTCTTCAGATACTCCAGTATAGTATCTCTTAGAAAACCCTCTAGGATTTTACCCATAGTAGAGGTTAAGCTTACTGGCCTATAATTTCCAAGTTCAGTTTTTGTCCCCTTTTTGAATATTGGCACCACATTTGCTATACGCCAGTCCTGTGGTACAGACCCTGTTATTATGGAATCTTTAAATATTAAAAATAATGGTCTATCTATGACAGTACTTAATTCCTGCAGCACTCTGGGGTGTATCCCATCCGGGCCCGGGGATTTGTCAATTTTAGTGATTTTTAGACGATGCCGTACTTCCTCTTGGGTTAAGCAGGTGACATTTAATTGAGACTTTTTGTTATCACTGATTATATTGTCTGTCATGGGATTTTCTTGTGTAAATACTGTTGAAAAAAAGTCATTTAGCATATTGGCTTTTTCCTCATTCTCATCCACTATTTCACCCAGACTATTTTTAAAGGGGCCAACACCATCATGTTTTAGTTTCTTGCTATTTATGTAGTTAAAAAATATTTTTGGATTCTTTTTACTTTCTCTGGCAATGAGTCTCTCTGTCTCAATCTTTGCTGCCTTGATTTGCTTTTTACAAATGTTATTTAATTTTCTGTATTTATTTAATAATGCTTTATCACTACCTACTTGCTTTAATTCCCTAAATGCTTTCTTTTTGTCACATATTGCACTTCTTACTGCTTTATTTAGCCATAGTGGTTTCCTCCTATTTCTAACATGCTTATTCCCATAGGGTATATATTGTGCACAGGTCCTATTCAGGATGCTAATAAACATCTCCCATTTGTGTTGTGTACTTTTATGTCTCAGGACATCGTCCCAGTTTATTGCACTAAGATCATCTCTCAACCGTTGGAAATTTGCCTTCCTGAAGTTTAGTGTCCTTGTAGCCCCTCTACTACACGTCTTAGTAAAGGATACTTGAAAGCTTATTAAGTTATGATCACTATTACCCAATTGACCTCCAACCCGTATATTTGATAAGCGGTCCGGCCTTTTGGTTAATATTAGGTTCAGCAGTGCCCCCCTTCTTGTTGGGTCCTGAACCAGTTGTGAAAGGTAATTGTCTCTCATAGTTTTCAAAAACTTATTACCTTTGCTGGAACTGCAGGTTTCTGATCCCCAATGTATTTCAGGGTAGTTGAAGTCCCCCATAATATTGACTTCTCCCTGAGTCGCTGCTTCATCTATTTGCTTTATGAGGATATTCTCCTCCACTTCCATTATTGTTGGGAACTTATAACAAACCCCTATCAGTAATTTATTATTTTTTTCCCCTCCCCTTATCTCCACCCACAGGGACTCTACATTTCCATTAGATTCACCTATATTATCACGCAGGATGGGTTTTAAGGATGATTTTACGTATAAACATACACCTCCTCCTCGCCTATTTGTACGGTCATTTCTGAACAGACAATAGCCCTGTAAATTAACAGCCCAGTCATGGCTCTCGTCCAGCCAAGTCTCCGAAATCCCCACCATGTCATAATTATTTTCCAACAAAATCAATTTTAATTCCTCCATTTTTTTGGTGAGGCTTCTGGCATTAGTGTACATGCTTTTTATGCATCTCTCTTTACCTCTATTCCTTCCTACTAGATTGACTGTTCTAACCCACCCCCCATGCCACCCCCAATTTTATTACTTGTGCCCAGGTTACTATTTACACTATCTTCCCCTCCTATACAATGAATACCTTCCCCCCAAATCCCTAGTTTAAACACTCCTCCAACCTTCTAGCCATTTTCTCCCCCAGCACAGCTGCACCCTCCCCATTGTGGTGCAGCCCGTCCCTAGCATAGAACCTGTAGCCAACAGAGAAGTCGGCCCAGTTCTCCAGGAACCCAAACCCCTCCTTCCTACACCAATTTCTGGGCCACTTATTTATCTCCCTAATCTCCCTTTGCCTCTCTGGTGTGGCACGTGGTACAGACAGTATTTTAGAGAATACTACTTTGGAGGTCCTTGCCTTAAGCTTGCAGCCTAATTCCCTGAAATCATCTTTAAGGACCTTCCACCTACCTCTAACTTTGTCATTTGTGCCAATGTGCACCATGACCGCTGGGTCCTCACCAGCCCCTCCCAGTAATCTGTCAACCCGATCAGCGATGTGCCGGACTCGAGCGCCAGGTAGGCAGCACACTGTTCGACGATCCCTGTCTTTGTGACAGATTGCCCTATCTATTCCCCTAATAATTGAGTCCCCCACTACCAGCACCTGTCTGGCCTGTCCTTCTCTCCTGTTTTCCCCCTTACTGGAGCAGCCACTCCTCTGGCTTTCAGAGGTCATGCACTGCTGCAGCAGTGCTGTACCTGAACTCACACCCCCCTCATCTGCCAACATAGCAAATTTATTGGGGTGTGCCAGATCAGGGCTAGCCTCCCTGGCACCCTTCCCTCTACCCCGCCTTCTAACTGTCACCCAGCTGGCTACCTCACAGTCCTGCAGCTCCATACTACCATCCTCCCCCACATCTATCCCATTGAGCAGCTGTTCAGTGGGCAGCAGACTCCTTTCCATATTGTCTATGGATCTCAGCGTTGTCAGTTGTTCATTTAGATCCAGTATCTGGGCTTCCAAATGCACAACGTACTCACATCTCACACAGCAGTATGCACCCTCGGCCGGCTGGTCAAGGAATGCATACATGTGGCAAGATGTACACTGGATGGCATTGCCAATCATGGAGCTCATTTCCTAATGGGGATTGCACCAGACAGAAATGATAAGTAAAAAGAAATGCAAAGTATTAATTAAATACAACCAGCAATTCAATAAATCCTCCCTTCCAAACTCCCTTAATCCAAAGTGACTGAATCACAAGTCACACACTTACTTCTGTCGCACTTGCGCTCTGTCACACGTAGCTCGTCACACTCGCTAGAAAATCAGATATAAAGAGTTTTTTTTTTTTTGTTTGTTTTTTTTCCCTTAGCAGAAAATCAGCCTACAGCTCAGTGTACTATCCATTATCTATCTCTAATATCTCTCACATGTATGTGTATCTATACATGTATGTGTATCTAACAAATGCTGCACAAACTGCTCGGATGAAGACATTGGAAGATATGTATATACACTGCTCAAACAAATTAAGGGAACACTAAAATACTACATCCTAGATCTTAATGAATGAAATATTCTAGTTGCAAATCTTTATTCATTACATCGTAGAATGCATTGAGAACCATAAAACATAAAAATATTAATATCCCATGAAGGTCTGGATTTGGAGTGATACTTCGAATCAAAGTGGAAAATCAAAGTACAGGCTGATTCAACTTCAGTGGAAATGCCTCAAGAAAAGGAAATGAGGCTCAGTAATATGTGGTCTTTGTGCCTTTATGATCTTCTTGCAATGCCTGTGCATGTACCTGATGAGGCAGCAAATGTTCTCCTGAGGGGTGTCCTCCCAGACCTGGATTAAAGCATCAGTCAACTCCTGAACAGTCTGTGGTGTAATGTGGCATTGGTGAATGGAATGAGACATGATGTCCCAGATGTGCTCAATTGGATTCAGGTCTGGGGAATGTGCAGGCCAGTTCATAGCATCAATGCTTTCATCATTCAGGAACTGCTGACATACTTCAGCCACATGAAGCCTAGCATTGTTATGCATCAGAAGGAATGCAGGGTCTACTGTACCTGCATATGGTTTCACAATGGGTCTGAGGATCTCATCAGAACCTAATGGCACTCAGGGTACCTCTGGCTAGCACATGGAGGTCTGGGTGGCCCTCAAAAGAAATGTCTCCTCACACAATTACTGACCCACTGCCAAATCAATCATGTTGGAAGATGTGTCAGTGGTCAGTGGTCATCACCTGCAGAAGCACTCCTTTGTAAGGGTTGTCTTGCTAATTGCCTATCATTTCTGATTCACAATCAGTGTTGCTTCGTAACTGGACAAGTTGATTTCACTGAAGTGTGATTGACTAAGGGGCCTTTCACACTTGCGTTTTTTTTCCTGATTTGGAAGATCAGGAAAATCCCGATTCTTACAGTATTTTGCCCATTCACTTTAATTTTGTCAGGTAGAATCTTGTTGCTTCATGTTTTCTCCTGAAATCATTAAAGAGAATGGGCAAAAAAAATCAATCCTGTAAGAATCAGGTTTTTTCCTGATGTTCCAAATCAGGGAAAAATCGCAAGTGTGAAAGGCCCCTTAGGCTGGTTTCACACTGCAGGATTTTCCCTGATCAGTGTCCATCCAGTTTGTGTGCCAAAACCAGGAGAGGAACTTGCAGAGAAAAACTATAATTGAAAGATTGATACCTGTTCTGAGTTTTGGAGACACTCTTGGTTTTGGCACATAAACTGGATGGAACCTGATCAGGCAAAAAACTGCAGTGTGAAACTAGCCGTATTGACACACGTCAATATCGCTTGCAATATCGCTGCTGCACATGACGTTGCAGCGACATTGACGTGTGTGACAGGGTGCATCAACCAGCGATAAATCACTGGTTGATGGTCACTAGGTTTTGGAACCTGCTCTAAAACCTGGCGATGGACGCCCGGTGGACACGCAGCATCGCTCCGTGTGACCCCGGGAGACAAGTGAGAAGCCAGCTCCCAGCGCCTCTCAGCAAGCGCTGGGAGCTGGTATCCATGGTAAACAGCGGGTAACTAAGCGCCGCACGGCACTTAGTTAACAGCTTGTTTACATGGTTAACAGCGATCTCGCTGGTACTGATCGCTGGTGAGTCTGCCTGTGTGACAGCTCACCAGCGATCAACCTTCAATGTTGCCAGCGATGAGATCACTGGTGATGTCTTGACGTCCCCATTAGAGTTATGCTGTGTTGTTTAAGTGTTCTCTTTATTTTTTTGAGCAGTGGATATGGACATCACATGGTAGGCTACTCAACTTCAAACCTTCTTCTGGGAGCTAAAACAAACCGCAGACGAGTGTGGCAAGGTGGCTCAGTGGTTAGCATTGCAGTCTAGCAACATTGGGTTTCTGAGTTCAAATCCCAACAAGGACAACATCTGAAAGGAGTTTGTATGTTCTCCCTGTGTTTGCATGGGTTTCCTCTGGGTTCTCTGGTTTCCTCTCACACTCCAAAGATGTACTGATAGGGAATTTAGATTGTGAGTCCCAATGGAGACAGTGTTGCTGATGTATGTAAAATGCTGTATAAGTAAATAAATATCATATTATCTATAAAATTAGCTTCAATCCTGGCTTACTCTATCACTGCACATATTTTATTGTATTTTTATGAGATGGTGGCAATTTATCTGATTGACCACCGTGAAATACAACAGTTTCCCTGTGGCACAGATTCCCTTTTATGCCATTGGACAAAGAAAAGCTTCAGTCAAATGTTAATAGTTTGAGGTGTTTTGCCCATGTGTCAGCAAACACTGAAGGCTGTATACTTGATGCTACCACGTGAATAATATGTCCCCGAATCTCAACTTCCATGTGTATAGGATTGTGTGTGTATATATGAAGGTTAGATAATCTCATATTTCTGAACTAATATCGGCATGGGGGGTAAAGTGTACACAGATGGCAGGAAGAAAAATATGTATTATGATATCTGGTAATACGTGGGGGGTTATGTAGTGACATCCATTTATACTGTGCATCCTTTCTTCCTAGTGTGGATAAAATCAAACTACTGCAGCGATAGGCATGTTAGAAATGAAAACAGAATTAAAGGCCTGCAGAGTCTTTACAAAAGCATATTGTTTCACCTTCCCATATATAAATGTTAATAGACCAGCCTTCGAAAGTACAGATAACATTTTGAATACATAAAGCTAATTTTACAGCTATATATGCAATATATCAAGCTCTATATTACATATACTATGAAGTGATATCCATATTTAGAAACAAATTAGGCTATGAATTTCTGTGTATTCCAATCATCAGTTGCCCCTGCTGCCCGTTGCTGCTTTCTATTAACTCTGCACAGCAGGTGAAACAACCCCTGCTGATACCTGTGACTAAGCTGGGAAGATCATAGCTGTCAGGAGTTAATGGGGGTCACAGATTTTAATGCTAATGCATGGAAAGAATAAAATACACAAACACAAAGCCTTTCCTTTTCACAAAACTCTTAATTGCTCCAGTTTAACATATCGAATTAAAACAAAAACTTCAGAACTAATGTACTGTACCAATATGAAGTCAGTGTTAGCTGTACTGAAGAGGCTCTGCTTATTTTAGGTTAGATTTCTGATCCATGGAAAACTCGTAGGTTACTTACCTGAATGTTACAAAGTTTTAATAGCATGAGATTTGTATAAGGGCTCATTCACACAGAGCGTTTGTGCTTTGTCTTTGTTGATCTATTTTTGGTGCAGTTTCTGCAGCAAAAAACAGATACTCTTTTTTGGCAAAAAAAGCATCTGCTTGTGTTGCTTTTTTGCTCTCTTTTCTTTTTTTCAAAGCAAAAACGTAGTACTGTTCCAAGGACGGACATAGGCAGACAGACACACACATACACACATAGACATACACAGGCAGAAATAGGCTAGGGTCAAACTAGTGTTTACCCTTGTGTTCAGGAGGTTCCATCTAATGGTGGGTTTACACGTTGCGATATCGGCGTCCAACTCCGACCAAAAGTCACGTGGTTCGTGCGTTGGACCCGATATCGTTCTTGCGTTGTACGGTGTGAACATCCAATACGATGCAGGAACGATGGCAAACCGATATCGGGGGTCGAATGAGCGTGCTATTCAACCGCCCGATATTGGATGCCGGTTGGAGCCGGATCGTGCTGTGTGACAGCCCAACTCCGATGTGCAGTACAACGTCCTCCATTGACTCCCATTTTAAATGGTCGTTCCTGGGTTGGGGGGTGTAGACATCGTAGGGACGTTGTATCACGATATCGCGCTGTGTAAACCTCCGAAGCGATTCTTAGAAAACCCGGCACAAAATGCGCGCTCCCGCGCCGTTGGATATGATATCGGAACGATATCGCAACGTGTAAACCCACCATAAGGCCTTGTTCACACATACCATCCGTTTTTGCCTTAAATCCATTTTGGACTGTTTTTTTTTCAAAGTCCAAAAACGCATATGCGTTAACGCATGGTGCACTTAAGTGTCAATGCGTTTTTTAACAACACATGCGTTTTTGTTCAGCATTCCAAAAAACACTGCATGCAGCGTTTTTGGGTGCTGTAAAAAAACGCATGTGTTTTTTAAAAAACACATGCATTTTTTAAACATCGGGCCCTATGGGAAACGCGTGCGTTAACGCATGGCACATATAGGCACCATACGTTAACGCATGCATTTTTGCATGCGGTTTTGGTGAAAAAATGACTAAATCCCAAAAGTTCCAAAAAACGTTCAGAACTTCAGGGGACACTATTGGCACCCTTAGAAAAACGGATCTGTTTTTCTAAGGGCTTAAAAAACGGATTGGCATGTGTGATCAAGGCTTAAAACTTAGAATTTGGCAAAATTAGTGCAGTGTTAACAGAAAGGTAACACTGAGTTAACGCTGGCAACTCATTCCTATGGTAGACGGAACCTGAGCGCAGGTCAAAAGCTCACTGTCAGAGTTTCAAACCTCGTGCTTTTTCCAAGCACATCACATGACGCAGGAGCAGGAGCTAGGTTGACCCTAGCCATACATAGACAAAACACACGCTTTATTACCTTCCTCAAGATCTGCGGTGTCCAGCGATGCGTGAATTCTGAATATCACAATGTACAGGACCTGGGCCATGTGACTATCAGGCCGAATCACATGGCCTGGTCCTGTAAGCTCGGTGCCCGGAAAGAACACATCGCTGGAGCACACCATGGGATCGCAGTGGAGGGTAAGTAATTGGATGACCAAGCGTTTGTGGTGTGAAAAGTGCAGTAAAAAAGCATCACAAACAGACTGTGTGATACCCATGCGTTTGTGATGCTTTTTTGTTTTAGTACTGTAGAATGGAGTCAATGGAAAAAGTGTAGCATAAAAATGGAGAGATAATTGATGCTCAATTTTTTCTGCATGTACTTTTTGCAAAACTAATGCATCAGTCAAAAATGCTGATTCTGCACAGCAATTTGAAAATCACGCTCACTTTGTTGGCAAATGTACTCACTGATCCCTTTTTGGTGCAGGTTTACAAAAAAAAAAAAAACTGATTTAAAAACAGATCACAGCCATTGCAAAAATGACCAGTGAGCAGATAAACTAAATGTATAAATGATCTGGTGGGGATGAAGCTATCATCTCTATTTTGGTAATAAACCTTAAAGGGAACCTGTTAGGTGGTTTATGCCCCCAGCTATCACTGTCTGTCCCTGCAGGTTCATCGTATTATTCTAACCATCCATGTCTGAGCTCATAGTGTAATGTAAAAGGTGAAAAAAAAGCATTTATCTACTATATAATTGCCTTGTGACCACTTCCGTCTGAGGCCGAAATCATGCGCCAGCGCTCATTGGCCGCCGCCAGCCGGGGCAACCAATGACGCAGCCGTGCATGGAGATCCGCGGCAAGCCAGCCAGGAGATGACTGGCGTCAACCGGTCATCTCCTGGCTGGCGAGCCACTGACCTCTGTGCAGCAGTAGCTGAGCCACGGCTACCTGCCTCACAGAGGTCTGAGGTGAGCCAGTCGGGAGATGTCTGGCATTAGCAGGTCATCTCACGGCTGCCTGCTGCAGTAGTACCCGAGCAGGATTCAAACCGCGTGCCAAGCCACGCTACTTCTCTGATTGGTCGGCGCAGCCGCAGCATCCAATCAGCGAAGTGGCGCGGCTTTGCGGGAAATATGAATCCCAATCAGCGGCGTGGGATTCATATATCCTGCCAATCTGCGCTGCTTCGCCGATTAGTCGGCGCAGCCGCAGCAACCAACCAGAGAAGCGCGGCTTGGCTCGCAGTTTGAATGCCGCGTCTCTCATTGGTCGCCGCGGCATTCAAACCGCACGCCAAGCCGCGCGCCACATCTCTCATTGGTCGGCGTGGCCGCAGTGATCAATCAGCGAAGTGGCTCGGCTTGGCGGGATATATGTATCCGCGCCGCAGATTGGTCGTCGCTCTCAGCAGTGGCTCTCAGCAGTGGCGATCAATCAGAGAAGTGGCATTCAAACAGCGCACCAAGCCACGCTAATTCTCTGATTGGTCACTGTGGCCACGGCGACCTATCAGTGAAGTGGCGCGGCTTGCAGGAAATAAGGATCCCGCCCCACCTATTGGTTGCTGTGGCGACCAATCAGAGACCCGGCGCAGTCTTAGCGTACGGTTTGACTGCCGCGTTTCTCAGCAGTGACCAGTCAGCAGTCGCGCCAAGCCGCGCTGCTTTGCTGATTGGTCGCTGCGGCCGCAGCGACCAATCAGCGGCGCGGGATCCTTATTTCCCGTAGCGTGGCTTGGCGCGCGGTTTCAATTCCGCGTCTCTCATTGGTCGTTACGGCGACCAATGAGAGACACGGCGCACAGGTTGACGTGCGATTTGAATGCTGCATCATAGTGTGACACAGTTCACTTCTGTTTACAAGGCTGTCGGTTAGTGTGACACAGTTCAATCCTGTCTACAAGGCTGTCAGTCAGTATGACGAACTTCTCTCCTGTCTACAAGCCTGTCAGTCAGTGTCACAAACTTCACTTCTGTCTATAAGGCTGTCAGTCAGTGTCGCAAACTTTACACCTGTCTACAAGGCTGTCAGTCAGTGTGACACAATTCACTCCTGTCTATAGAGCTGTTAGTCAGTGTCACAAACTTTACTCCTGTCTACAAGGCTGTCAGCCAGTGTGACACAGTTCATTCCTGTATACAAGGCTGTCGGTCAGTGTGACAGAGTTAACTCCTGTCTACAAGGCTGTCAGTCAGTGTCACAAACTTTACTCCTGTCTACAAGGCTGTCAGTCACTGTAACATACTTCACTCCTGTCTACAAGGCTGTCAGTCAGTGTGACAAACTTCACTCCTGTCTATAAGGCTGTCAGTCAGTGTCACGAACTTCACTCCTTTCTACAAGGCTGTCAGTCAGTGTGACAAACTTCACTCCAGTCTATAAGGCTGTCAGTCAGTGTCACGAACTTTACTCCTGTCTACAATGCTGTCAGTCAGTGTGGCAAACTTCACTCCTGTCTACATGGCTATCAGTAAGTGTGATGAACTTCACTCCTGTCTATAAGGCTGTCAGTCAGTGTCACAAACTTCACTCCTGTCTACAAGGCTGTCAGTCAGTGTCACAAACTTTACTCCTGTCTACAAGGCTGTCAGTCAGTGTGACACAGTTCACTCCTGTATACAAGGCTGTCGGTCAGTGTGACAGACTTAACTCTTGTCTACAAGGTTGTCAGTCAGTGTGACAGACTTCACTCCTGTCTATAAGGCTGTCAGTCACTGTAACACACTTCACTCCTGTCTACAAGGCTGTCAGTCAGTGTGACAAACTTCACTCCTGTCTATAAGGCTGTCAGTCAGTGTCACGAACTTCACTCCATTCTACAAGGCTGCCAGTCAGTGTGACAAACTTCACTCCTGTCTATAAGGCTGTCAGTCAGTGTCACGAACTTCACTCCTTTCAACAAGGCTGTCAGTCAGTGTGACAAACTTCACTCCAGTCTATAAGGCTGTCAGTCAGTGTCACGAACTTTACTCCTGTCTACAATGCTGTCAGTCAGTGTGACGAACTTCACTCTGTCTACATGGCTATCAGTAAGTGTGACGAACTTCACTCCTGTCTATAAAGCTGTCAGTCAGTGTCACAAACTTCACTCCTGTCTACAAGGCTGTCAGTCAGTGTCACAAACTTTACTCCTGTCTACAAGGCTATCAGTCAGTGTGACGCAGTTCACTCCTGTATACAAGGCTCTCAGTCAGTGTGACGTCCTTCACTCCTGTCTACAAGGCTGTCAGTCAGTGTCACGAACTTCACTCCTGTGTATAAGGTTGTCAGTCAGTGTCACGAACTTTACTCATAAACATGCATAGAGAGATGATAAATAAATATAGCATACATAGACGATAGACACATAGGTAGATGATAGATAGATATCGTGTATTTATTGCATTATTCTTAAATCTTCATAAACAAACTACATACATATTCTAGGATACCCAATGCGTTAGAATCGGGCCACCATCTAGTACATTTATATTTATAAGTTGTTCTATGGCCTGTGTGATGTCATGATCATGTGACTATAATAGGCAGAGCTAAGTCTTCATAGAGTATAATGATTTTCTTGCTTAGCCCGCCCACTATGGACACATGATCATTACATCACACAGGTCTTTAGACAGAGAAGTTAACATTGAGTTAACTATTAACCTGCGAGATAGACTACATACTGTAAAGTGACTACACACTCCCTCATTTACATAAGTTAATGTAAGTGTATAAATGTTTTTTTTTTCACCTTTAACATTACACTATGAGCTCAGACAGAGATGGTTAGAATAGGACTATGAAGCTGCAGGTGCAGACAGTGATAAGTAGGGGGAATAAATAAACTGGCAGGTTCCCTTTAACAATAGCTGAACTCCAATATATCTGTAGGAGACAAATCAATAAATCTACTTTCCTACCTGGGACAGATCAGGACTACAAGATCCCAGGTAACTTCAGTTGCACCACAAGCAATGTGGTGTATTTAATTATATGTACCAAATGCCCAACAGGCAGCATGTACATATGAGAGATCGGATTACAATTCAGAACAAGAATGAATTCTCATCGCCACTCAATAAAAGAAAAGCGTATGGACCTACCTGTAGCAAAACATTTTTGCAGCCCTGACCACAACACTGAATCCGATATGAGGCTGCTCATTCTAAAAAGTAACTTCAAATCTCAGAGAGAGAGAAGAATTTGGGAATACAAATTGATAACAACATTTGACACATTCAAAACAGGATTAAATATTTCACATGGATTTATGGGATTTTATGTAAAATGAACGGACATTTGGGGATAGCAGATTCATGCATTTTTATATAAAATGAAAGTGCATTTAGAGACATCTTGCAACACACTGAAATTATAGGACTATGAACTCTTGACACTTCTGTGAACTGTCTCACTTAGAAGTCTGCTCTCCACAACTTAACCAAGTATTTTTAGGTCTCTGTGGGTTGCTAACCATTTACCCAATACAATTGGTTCTGCTTATCTTAGAAATCTGGTTTCTCTGTCCCTGGTCCTCCACCCCTCCCTAACCCCACTCTGCTTTGCGTCACCTGTCATATCCACCAGAGCATATAACAGTTTTGCTTTTTTTTTTTTTCTTTTCTTTCCTTTTTTTTCTTCTTTCTATTGCTTATGTATATACGTATGTGTCTTCCAAATTTGTGTCATTACTAGCCTGAAGAAGGGACCACAGTGTCCCGAAAGCTTGATATGTTTACCATCTTTTCAGTTAGCCATGGTATCAACCACTGAAGACTCTCAGATTGCAATATATTTTTCTATCTACTGGCTAACACAGTATAAACATTCTTTACCTTATCTAAATCTACCTTCTTCGTTCATAAATTCTATTTTCAGTTCTGTTTATTTTGTAAATTAGGTCCTAATTTTTGTGCATACAAAAATTCACATGTGCAACTTATACATTGGAAATGATCCATTCTTGCATATGTACAGACATGACTGTAAGCAAAGTCATAAATTGGAAGTGTGAACATACACAGTACCTATACCGGGCTGGTAGAAGAAGCTGACATTAATCTTTTATACTGCTCTGCCTATTTCAGGACTGACTAATAACAACAGACTAGTCAAAAAATATTCAAAACAATGTATTTTTTCCTAATAGATTTACTGTGTTGTTTTTATATTTTGTGCATAATAATCTGCTATTCCATATCCCTCCAACAACCAGTTTTTTTTCGTGTGATTATCCATGAAACATGTCACAATGTAGGTTATTATATTCAAATTATCATGAAAGAGGTCACCGCACCTACACTGGGAAGTCACGGACTGGACATAAAGGGTTTTCCCACAAACAAGGTTAATATTAATGTAAATTGTAATCAATAGATCTTGGAATAATAATAATTTCCACAATTGGATGTGTTTAAAAAAATGTTCCTCTGCTCAGATAATCTTATATATTTGTCCTTGCCTCAAAGAAAGAATAATCTGTGATCCTGTGCTGTAGTGTCTGTATACACTTTTTCATCTTCCCCTCAAACCAGTAGATATGGTATGATCAGACCATGTCCCTGTATGGTCAGATACATCTATTACACAGTACACAGCAGAGACACATATATAAGATTATCTCAGCACAGGAGATGTGGTATGATCAGACCATGTCCCTGTATGGTCAGACACATCCATTACACAGCACACAGCAGGGATACATATATAAGATTATCTCAGCACAGGAGATGTGGTATTATCAGACCATGTCCCTGTACAGTCAGACATATCCATCATACAGTACATAGCAGGGACACATATATAAGATTATGTCAGCACTGGAGCATTTTTTAAACACATCAAATTGTGGAAATTATTATTATTCCAAGATCTATTAATTAAAATGAACTTTGAAATGAACTTTGTTCATGGGCAAACCCCGTAATCTACCGTCCCACGACGCAATGTCGCCTGGAAATCTGAAAGGCAATATGTCGCCCCGGAGCAATCGCCGTGAAATTGCCTCACGGTTGCGGCATGTGATTGGGCAATTTCGCGAGCGATGAATCGCCCCTCGGCCATCGTCTAATTCCTGAGCAGTGCTCGGTAATCAGCTGCAATCAATAAGGTGATATTTCCATGTTGTGGTGTGTTAGAGGGCGATAGTGATGGAAAGAGCATTGCCTATGATTTCCCGTAGATGTGCCTCAGCGTGCTGTAGTCCACGCCCCGTCTGAGATGATTGGTGTGGGCTACTGTGTTCCCATTGGCTGTCATTTGACACTGCGCCATATTTGAAGAGCTGTCCGGTCAGCCCACCACACAATGGTGTCATGTATTAGACAGCCTTCCAGAGCAGGCTGACCAATCGTAACGCTGTTGCATTGTCCAATGAGCATGTATGGGGCGCGGTGAAAACCACGGTGGGATGCCTATCTCCTTGCTGTGCTGACATGTACGCCCACATTGCCTTTCAGCTTGCGGCGTGTGAAGCGGCGATAGAATTAGGCAAGATTGGTTCCGCTGTAGGTGAGGCGATTTCCGGAGCGACATATTGCCTTAGGTTCAGGGCGAAATTGCGGTGTGTGAAGCCGCCATCGGCGATCTGAGGCAACCACGAAAAACGTGAGTGCGCACGTTAGATCGCCACACATTGCCAGCCGAGATTGCGGCGTGGGACGGTACCTATAAAGTCTAAAATAAATAGTAATGCAAAGTTTATGAGGTACTTTTGAACTATTATGTGTACAAAACTATTACAAAAGGATCAACCCTCCTAAGCCATGTTTATGAGCATGTAGATCATAGACAGTTAAATAAAATGTCTTGATATCTGTGATCTGATGTCTTATTCCAGAGGAATCCATATTTTCTCAATATGGAAATAAGCTGTTAAGACCTATGGCTGGGGGACAGACTTCCCTGAGAATCTCCAGAGCTTATTTCAAATGAAATGGAGAAACAGAAAATGACTGACATAGTGTGATTATAAGTAACTAGTAAGTAATTGTGTAAGTAACACAGAATATCAGTGTCTGAGAATTGTCTCATTACCAACACTGCTGCAGTTGTCCTCTCATAGTGCTTCAGCTTTCACATTACTAAGCCCACGTCACACACACAGATATTTGTGCAGATATTGTTCGCAGATCTCTGGTTGCAGTGAAATCATGGACACATCTTTCCATTATGTGGCTGTATATAAATGGATTAATGTGTCCATAATTTCACTGCAACCAGAGATCTGCCAACAATATATGCACAATTATCTGTGTGTGTGACGTGGCCCTTAGCAGCTTTTAGAGGGAGAAACAGTACAGAAGAGCTAAGCTGAATTTAATCTCATTACAAACAAATCTGCAGCTCAGTTTGCCCATTTCCCCACATTGGTAAAACCAATGGATATATATGTGAACGATCCACACTGCCATAAAATGAAAGGACAACAAAAGTATATCAGGAATGGTCGCTTTATTCAATTCTTTTCGGAGCTATATCCATGCTCCTTCCTCAGGAAACCAATTGAATTTGGTAAATCGGTTGGTTTCCTAAGAAAGGAGCATGGATATAGATCCGAAACATGTCGAATAATGCCACCATTCCTGATATATCTTTGTGGTGCTTTCATTCCTATGGCAGCATGGATCATTCACATATATATCTATTGGTTTTACCTAGGGATGGGCGAATCTACTCGCTAGGACTCGTTACTCGGCGAGTAGTAAGGGACTCGCAGGACTCTGTACTCTGCGAGTTTCCCAGTGATTACTCGCATGAGTCCAATGCAAATCAATATCAATCCTAGTTTTGTCAGAAACGCTGACAAAACTAGGATTGCCATTGTTTGCATTAGACTCAGCTACTGTGCCAGTGATAGCAGGGAAACTCGCAAAGTAACTGAGCTGCCTGCTCTGTGCAGATCCAGGGTCCTAGAGCCCGCCTGCTCACAGACATGATGTAGCAGTGCTGAGATTGTTCTCAGTCTGCTCATTCCCTGTGCATAGACAACTATATCTATGCACAGGGGATGTAGCAGAGAGGACATCGCGTTTTGGACTACGTCGGACGGAAGAGGATTTTTTTAATTAAAGATGGAGTCCCTAATGGCTTTTTTTTTTTTTCAAATAAAGATTTTTCTCTGTGTTGTGTTTTTTTAACCCTTTATTGGAGATTCTTAGTGGCTGGGTCAAACGTGGCCTGACATTAAGAATCTCGGGCTTAATACCAGCTTGTATAACAAAGCTGGTATTAGCCCCTTTATTACCCAGCGTGCCACCGCCACCAGGGCCGCTGGAAGAGCGGGGTTCAGCGCCAGAGGATGGCGCTTCAATGAACGTGCCATCTTCTGGGGCGGCTGCGGGCTGCAATTTGCAGCGGGGGGTGCCCAGAAAGCTTGGGCATCCCTGCGCTGCGGATTCCAGCCCCCAGCTGCTTAGCTGTACCTGGCTAGACATAGAAATTGCGCGGAGCCCCACGCATTTTTTTATTATTTCATGAATTTCAGAGTCAGAGTCTCAGAGTCAGAGTCTCAGAGTCAGAGTCAGAATCTCAGAATTTCATGAAATAATTTAAAAAAAATGCGTGGGGCTCCGCGCAATTTCTATGTCTAGCCAGGTACAGCTAAGCAGCTGGGGGCTGGAATCCGCAGCGCAGGGATGCCCAAGCTTTCTGGGCACCCCCCGCTGCAAATTGCAGCCCGCCCCAGAAGATGGCGCGTTCATTGAAGCGCCATCCTCTTGCGCTGAACCCCGCTCTTCCAGCGGCCCTGGTGGCGGTGGCATGCTGGGTAATAAAGAGGTTAGGGCCAGCTTTGTATTATCAGCTGGCCCTAAGCCCGAAATTTATGGCGTTCACACCAATATTAGACATGACCGCCATGAATTTCTATTAAATTATTTTTAAAAAAACACAACACAAAGAAAATTTTTTATTAGAAATAAAAAAAAAAGCCATTAGGGACTCCATCTTTAATTAAAAAAATCCTCTTCCGTCCGACGCAGTCCAAAACGTGATGTCCTCTCTGCTACATCCCCTGTGCATAGATATAGATGTCTATGCACAGGGAATGAGCAGACTGAGAACAATCTCAGCTCTGCTACATCATCTCTGTGCACAGACATTCATGTCTGTACACAGGGAATGAGCAGACTCTTATCTGTGCGAGTTTCCCAGCGATTACTTACAAAGTAAACGAGTCCAATGCAAATAAATGGCAAAACTAGGATTGCTTCAGGCTGAAGCTTCCGAGACACATCTGCGATTTGTAAATCTCACACTACTCGCTATTACTCGCTTCCCCATTCATTAACATTGGACTCGCTAGACTCGCAACGAGTAGCGAGTCCTGTGCTCGGACTCGCTAGAGTCAAGCGATTCCGAGTAATTTAGGATTCGCCCATCACTAGTTTTACCTGTTTGTCACCACATACCGTATATACTCGAGAATAAGCCAAGTTTTTCAGCACAATTTTTGTGCTGAAAAGTGACCCCTTCGGCTTATACTCGAGTCACAGTGTACAGACTTAGTCGGGGGGGGCGGTGATCGGGGCCTGGAGGAGGCGGAGGGAGGCTGTAGTAGGGCCCTCTCATTAGTGCAATGCAATATGCACTGCAAACGAGAGAAAAGCACTGTGCATAAATCAACTGGGATCAGGCCAGAATATTAGTGAAAAATATATATATAATCAATTTATTCAATTTCATTACAGACAAGTGCATACAACTTACATTTAAAAACCATTAAAAATTTGTGCAACCACAAAAATTGCAAACCAACCGTAGCCAATTTTTTCAAATGAGATAGTATGTCATCACATATCAGGTATTATGCAGTGTGGACTAAGGAGCTGATTTAGGGGATGTTGGGGTGACCCAGTTCCCAAAGGGAATGACCAATTATAGCAGTTTCGGAAATGAAAATAGGCTGTCTGGATCCCCAGTCCCCATAAGCTCACATGCTATATACAACACGGTGTGGATCGCCAATAAGACAGGTGTGCAGTTCAGAGCTATAGGTAATTAGTCGAACTGACCAGAGAGAGCTAAATGCCTGATAAGGTTCTCATATCTCCCTAAATGCAGGACAAGGGTGATGAGAGGTGCCCCTGGGAACCAGGGGAAAGCAGGCGAGAAAAAGCAGTCAAACCTGTGGAAATAGAAGGAGCAATGAATACAACCTGTATTGGCGGATCCTATCAAGGACCGTGGAAGTGAGTCCACCTACTGAGGCTACGGGATGGAAGGCCCGTGTCACCCGACGCGTATCGCCGTCCTTATGGCGGCTTCATCAAAGGGGCAGGAGCGCCAATATGCACTGCATCCGCCTGTTCATCAGCGGCAGGGGGAGCGGAGCATATTACATTGCACTATGAAATCATCGCTGCTGCGGCAGCCACATGATGCCAGCAAAAGCAGGAAGACCGGAGGACCTAAGGATGCAGTAGTGACATAGCGACGAAGGGTAAATATGAATGATTTATTATTTTATGGTGTGTGGCAGCATGGGCGCATATATTGATCATGAGGGGGTATATACCCCAGTGTTGGGGGGCTATATACCCCAGTGATGGGGGGGCTATATACCCCAGTGGTGGGGGGCTATATACCCCAGTGGTGGGGGGCTATATACCCAGTGGTGGGGGGGCTATATACCCCAGTGGTGGTACACAGACTATATCCTGGCATGTGAAAGTTTAATGTTCAGACTTTTGTATTTTTTTTAAAGCGATTCCCCACGAGGACCACTTTACTCAGCATTCTTCTCCACTATAGCCACAATAAGTGCAATGCATTGAAATTTCCTCTATGATGTTCTTGTGCCCTAAAAGCATATGAAAAAGAAAAGTTGGGATGGGTTTTGACACTGAAATTATAAAATTTTACCCTAAGTTAAAAAAAGTAAAAAAAATATACTTAAAGGTCTTCCTTTTAAAAACATGATTCCACTATTGTAAGTAGTCACTATACTTATATTTAAACTGCCTTTTAATAAATAAAAATGATTTGTAATATACAAATTAAGAAGAAAACGTTCTACTCTGTTTCATATACAGCATAATGGAAGAAGAAAATGAAACAGTGTTATGTTTTTGGAAACTCATGGGAAATATGTAAATGTCACTTCATATTGGGTGAACTAGATGGTATAATTTAGTTTTGCACAGACCAAGAACTTACAGTCAAAATGTATAAATCAATTAGCAACTACAGCAAATCCTTAAAATGCTTTAAAGTCTGAAAATGAGTTCTAGACATACCATAACCAGGAGTTCATGTAAAGGGGCAATGTAAAGGGCAGTGATCCCCCATAAAGGCAGCATGATACAATTTTCTCTACAGGCAAAGATTTGTAGCTTGTTACAGTCATATACCTCAATGACAACCAGACTAGGATCAAAGTGTTTGCATGTCATGTATTATCAGGATACTTTTTGACACTACCAAATATTAGAGTTCTATACAATTTACTATAAAATAAAATTGTAATATATCCAGACTAATTAAATATACATATTTACATATATAATATATGCTGCACATAGTTCTAATGATCTGTATATAATCATCCAAATATGATAGTATGTAAAAAGACTTTATAATTAATGTATTGAAAACACTTTGTTAAAAAGTTAGAATTAAATTTATGTTTTGTACCAACTGACAATTTGTTTAACCAAAGTTGATTGATAGTTTAAATATAAATTGAGAAACTGATTAAAGCACCATGCCAGGATTTTTTATTATTGTACTGCTGGAGTGGTGCTTTAAATCTAAGTCCCCTGCCCCTTCTCATACCATCCTGCCACCGATTTCATCTATCACCACGGCTCCTGTTGGGCTCTGGAGATTTGTGACCTGCCAACAGATCCAGTATTTGCTGGAGCGCGTCAGAGATCACAACTAAATGCTGGAGTTGCATTGGTAAAAACTGAAAACGACAAAAGGTAAGTATTTAATATTGAGAAGCTAAAAGCTGGCAGTAGATCACTTGGGTATTCTCAAGTTATTAAATTGCTTTAAATAGTTAGCAGGAAAATAAGCAAGTTTGCAACTGACTTGCTTTCTCTATCTGCTGTCATTCTCCTGCAATGAGAGATTTTATCTTTTATACTATATAACTCATTTCCATGAAGCCCGGCTTGACTGCCTGGCCAAGAGTGCACAGTAGTTATATTCCAGGAGAAGGGTTAACTTTTAACATTCCAATCAGCTGTCTCAAGTCCAAAGATTGCTACACAGAGTTTAGGTGCACATATTACTCAACTCCCTCTAATTATTTGGAAGTGATGCTGTTATAGATTACTAGCAGGCAACTTCCCAGCACGTCCCTAATCATGGCTCCCTGCTCTTGCAATCTGAACCTGTATACTTTTTTTGTACCTGTTTTCTCTATGTGTAAATACAGGGACAGCAGTGTAGACTCAAATCACTAATATGAACAAGTGATACCACTTCGAGAGTTTTTGTTACAAAATGATACCTTTATTAATTAAAAGAAAGAACTCATACATGATTTTAGGAGATCCAAAAGATCTCAGCAATAACCACTGCGTTACAGAGAGTCACACAGTTACACGGACACATGAATATCATAACACTTTGTTATCATTGTCAGACAACCATCTATCATTGCCATCACCATAGTGTGCTGAGTGACTCTCAGTTCCCTAATGCCCGCCACAGAGCACAGGCACACTACAGTGAGTGCAATGAATGATGTTGTCATGACAATGATACTACCCAGAAGGTTGTTGATGATTATTTACATTGTGATACCTCTGTAACTGTGGATAGACTCTCTGTACCTGCAGTGGGATTACTTGCCCTGCAGGATCTTTTGGGATCTCCTAAACAAAACTCATTGTATTTAACGTATACTTTTTGCTTAATTAATAAAGGTGTCATTTTGTAACAAAAACTCTCTAAGTGGTATCACTTGTTCAAATCAGTTTATGGAGTGTTACTAATATATATATACAAATTGCGCACCACTATGGTAGACTATTAGTGACCATGCAAAATCTAAATGATGGTTGGTGTGGGTTGTTTTTGAAAATAGTTATCAAATCACTAATAGCTCAACGTGTATAACTGAACTTGTAAAACTAATACTATAGTTCTATTCACCAGAACTGTCAATTAAAGCACCAATCCAGTGCTGAAATAAAAAAAAGAACTGGAGTGATGCTTTCAGGAGGAAAGCCCACTCTACTAGAAATCAGGAACATCGGAAACTCTAAGGAGACGTGAGCAGTTCAGAGACATGCAGAGACAACTTGACAACACGACTTTACATACTATAAATTATGAAGAGACCTCGAAGAATGTCATCTGCTAATCTATAAATGCTCAAATGGGTTGTAATTTTGAAAATTTAGATACCTTATTTCTTGACCCTGAAAGATATTTATTGTAATTCCCCTGAGGAAAAGGTCCATCGGACCTTTAAACACTTTTGCACTAAACTACAACATATTTCTATTGATCAGATTCCTGTGGATTCATCATCATCTGCAAAGCACACTGCAACCCTCCCTTTCGTATGTTTAGCACTCATAGAGACAACCTATTCACATTGCTTATTTTTTAAATAATTTAAGACACTTAAATTATCTTCTCCCAAGATGTTGCTGCAAGATGTAATAGCACACAGTCAGACTTCTTGTGGAGTACAGTAATCTAAAGGTTAGAGCTTTTTGGGGTGTACTTGTATCCTGATGCTTTTGTGCCAACAAGTTGTTTTGTGTATTATTTTAACTTTTTTCATAGTGAATATTAACTTTTTCAGCAAAAGTTAAACTATAGCTTTTTGTCTAAATTAACAGGTTAGCCTTCATTCAGCATGTCCATGAATGAGTTTTCAACAGTTCATTGGTTCTCCCTCCATTAGCCACTGTTTTGCAGGTACTCGAGATGATGAGATCTAAGAAAATTTGAATGTGTCTGAAATTTTCCTAGGCGATTTGATGAGAAGTTAATCGCTACCGTCCTCAAAGCATAATAAATGTAACATGTAAAACAAAAGAATTATACTTACCTTACCACTCATCTCTCTGACCCCTCACCATCATCCGTCTGGTCCTCATCCTAACATTTTTGGAATCATGCATGTGTCACTTTTATATTATTGATTTACATAACAAACCAGTATAGTAGTAAGACTTTTTTACCATTCTTTATATATTGCACATTATATTCTTAGTGCTAATAGATGCTACACATGGTAAATTGTAAGCATGGGCATTTTTGTACTGAATGTACCTTTAATATGTATTATACGATGTAATCTATAAATATATACATTTAGATGCACTTCATGCTATCTATTGATTGTATTGCCACCTATGCTCCTTTCCTCTTAGGCTCTGCTGCAGTTTTGCCGCTATACAGTATGTGTACTGCCATTTTTTATTGATTTCTGTTCTGTTTTTGATTACTAAAATTATATATTGTGAGCTTAACTCCGTTTCTTTCCCCATTTTTTTCTATTGTTAAATTTCCGAGTTTCTACTGATATTGTTTAACACATATACACATCGTACTTTATCACCCATACTTATTTATTACATTTATTTGATCATGTATATGTATATTTTTGTTTGTCTTACAATCCCTCTTTCCCTTCTTTTGAAGTGCTCTCTGTTCATATCCATTCTCACTCCAATCTCAAAGTGGCTGACATATACTGACCTCCAGGTCCTGCCACTCTGCCTTTACCGATTACTTCTCCACCTAGCTTCTTCCCTTACTCAACATTTTTTATCATGTATTACTTGGACATAGCCTATTAACACCCACTAGTCGACAGCCTCCAAACTCCTGCCCATGCTTCATCCTTTGGTCTCATCCAATGGTCCTTCACACACAGACATACTCTAGACCTCATTGTGAGCAGTTTCTGTTCCTATATAATCTCATAAACACATGTTTCCCACTATCTGACTAGCATTTACTCACTTATTCATACCTCTCCCCTTCACCTGCCCCCATGTCCAGCAGCTAGTGCACCCCCACAGAAATCTCTCACATCTCAACATTCAAATACTTTCTGACTCTTCTACCTCTGTCCACCATACCCTCACCTCATGACACTGACACAGCAACCAATTACTGCAATGCCACACTAGCATCAGCTACTGACTCAGTCATCTCTCTTGTGCATAGCAAAGGGCAATTACTTTACAAGGTTCCCATATTGCCACCATTTATGTTAGTGCATTCAACATACTGGAATTTTCTCCAAAAGAATTGAACAGTGCAGTGAATTAATTCCCATTAATTCAACATGGGACAGAATATTTAACAAAGGAAAGGGTTATGAGATCCTTTCAAAACAATGTATGCAAAGAAAAGGGGATTATTTTGAAAAGTTAAAATCCACCAACACAACTTGTAACCATGTAAACTGATCAAATCATAGGGATAAAATTATCACCAGTCTTTAATCACTTGATTACAGAGAACGTTTACTTTTATGGCCACTTTTCAATTGGTTGAGAAGAAGCAACATATAACTTTGATGTGGAGTTTTATTTCCACGTGTTTCATACCGGACACCGACACAATGTCATCATTCATTAATGTACAAACATTACTTAATTTATTTAACTTACAATTTATTTTTTTATGTCCAATATACTATTAAAAATGTTTATTATACTTTGCAAACATCAATGAGGCACTTCTAAAAAATGAGAAAAAGAGATGAAAGACTATATAAATAATAACTGTAGCCTGAGATAAACATCATTACTGTCGATAAACTAAATATACTAGTATAATCCTTATAAAAGGATGCACGTATTGCACACCAAAGATGTCCGAATCTAAGGAGGTCAAACAGTGAAGATCTCGTGCTGAGCAGAGACTAAAAAAAAGCTAAGAGGTCATGACATTGCATATCACTTTCATGAAATCACACATGGAATATTCCAAGGCCTTTGTTTTTTATGTTACTTTAACACAGCTTTTATATCGATTGGCAAGTGTGTAATTGCAATAGAGAAATCGCTGGCAATAGTTCCCCTGTTTTCCTATGGTGGTCCTCACTCAACACTTCTTTTTCTACTTACAGCAGAGCCATGCAGATTGGTACTGGGTTCCCTACTGTGTGCACTTTTTGGCAGCTGCTAGACCTAATTCAAACAGTTGCATTCCTTTTCAATATTACTTAATGCTAATTTATTTAGACCTATGCAAGAATAAGGCTTGAGTTGGCGCACATTAGTAACACATTAAACTAAACTTAATTTGAATGTATTTAGAATTCTATAAACATTCTTTACTAATCTTTAGAATATGAAATAAAAGATACCATAAAGGCAGTAGGCAGTGTTTAATATAGAGATGAGTAAATTGATTCAATGTGAATTTAATTTGTGTCGAATTCTACGAAAGTCAAATGCGTGAATGAGCTGCGAGAATTAGTAAAAAAAAGTCCAATGCCATTTATCACATTGCAGACAATTGTGTCAGCCAGAGAAGGCTCACATTTTCTCAATTTTGTGGCTTCCCCATAATGCCTTGCAGTTATCATGTCATTTGGTACAGCACAGCCAATTAGGAGGGACTATGAAAGCCTGTATAAAACATGAGGCAGGGAATGTAGCAGCCATTTTATGGTAATTCCATGTAAGGAAAGGAAATTGATTCTCACAGCTCAGCAATAAAGAAAAAGCAAGTAAAGCCCTAAAACAGTAGACAAATACTCGAGATATACATGTTGTACAAAAGATAATTCTATTAGTTGACAAATAATAAAATTATTTATAAGGGAGAGACAGATCACTCTCCTAGCTTTGCAAAAAACATGATGGTTGGCCTGAGTGCTGCATGATTTGCAAAGTCACAATATGATAAAATGCAAAACAGGATATGTTGGTTCTTTACTATGAAAAGTGTAGTGATGAGTCATTTATCGTACAGCAGCCAAACTGGAGTTTGGGCTGCATTAAAATAGGTAATTGTCAGCTCATGAGAGACACAAATTGCTTGCTGAAGTCCATAAAGAGGGCTAAATTTATCAATAAGAATATCTATGGCATTGGCAAACTCATAACCCTCATATTTATACTGTAAAACATGTTGTATAGAGACAGGATGGATGAGGAAAAGCAACTTTATCTCTGCCCTAGGGTTGTTGGGGCTTTCAAAGTCAATGTTACATACAGCAAAATGTGACAGAAGGGGACATGGAGGAAGAGAAACAACTGCAAGTGTTTGTGAAGGGGCAGTGAGGTAGCCTAAGCGCAGGAAAGAGATGAGGCTGACAGTGTGAAATTGTTGATGATAAAAGTGATGCTGGATATGATGATCAACCATCACAGTGGGAAGTGGAAAGTGAACAAATCGGGGCCCTTGGTCATGTTAGCAAGAATGGAATGCTTGTGGCATAAAAGGCAAAATGTTAGCAT
The DNA here is from genome assembly GCA_033576535.1 of Allobates femoralis. Classification (NCBI taxonomy): domain Eukaryota; kingdom Metazoa; phylum Chordata; class Amphibia; order Anura; family Aromobatidae; genus Allobates; species Allobates femoralis. The sequence continues at coordinate 255,309,251 of JARQOC010000003.1, read as the reverse complement.
CAAAGAAAAGGATAACCAGATGAAAGCTGTAGTTTAGGACCCTTGTTATAAAAGCAAACTGTGGGGAATTTTTTTACAGCTTACAAAATGGAGTAAAAGTTTGAAGTCTACCAGGAAAAACTGCATTTCAGGTTTTGCATAACTTTTGCTTCAGCAGCTGGAATAAGAAGAGCATGTTGCACCGTGGTGGAGCAATGGATGGTAAATATAATAATCCGTCCGGTGTCACCTGCCAGGTATTAACTGCTCCCAGTGGGAAGCAATGAATATCCGATTTCTTGAATAGCGGGGCGGACGCGATCACCCTCGGTTGCATCAGCAGTGTGCGATTGCGAATACCCACTGTTTAAGAAAATTTAATAGGAGCTGTTCTCCCTGCCCATCTCTTCGTATCGGTTTCAGTGCTAAGAGGTGAAAAAGTTAGGCATATTAAATTTGTGAAACAGCAGTCACACGTGATCACCAGAAAGCCTACTTCAGCCTCCGGAGACATGCTACTACCTTTGGTGACCCACTCAACCGCTGCTGCCCCGCCCATAGCTACAACCAGGTACCGTACATCTAGACTATAAGATGCACCACCACTTTCCCCCAAAATATTTTGGGAAAAAAGTGTGTCCTATAGTCCAAAAATATGGTGTAAAACAGCAAAAGGCGCTGTTGGTTTCCATCAGTTACCATTTATTTTCTGTTATCTAATTAGATTGAAGTAGCTTGAACATTATTAAATCTATGTTTGCGTTAACAATTTCAAATGCAGTCCAACACAGTCCTAGGTGACCTCAGAGTGTGATACATGTCTTTTCTTGGCTATTTTGCAGTGTTGAAAAAAAGGGGGGGTTGGTGCTGCACAGCTCTCAAATAAATAAGGGGTGCAAGACTGCATATATAATCATATATCATGAGAGGGAAGAAAAAAAGATTATGCAGAACAAACTTGCACACCCAAGATCAAAACATGGAGTTTATTGTAGAAAATAACTAAGGCAAACAACACATGAGACACAAAATTAAAACCACTTAAAACAAAGTAGGTCCCAGTATGCCGGTTGCAAGCAGATCAATACCAATGAAATGACAGATGAAATGTCAAGATTAAACAAAAATAGCACAGCATGTGAAGTCTGTGAAACAACTATACAACAAGGTCCTCCATGTGCATGGAGGAACCAATTAGACATGGTATGGATGAAAGTCAATATGAACATGCATCATAAGTGAAGGATCATACCAAAGATGGATGCTGCAACCTGGGTGACCGGGGACCCCACGCGTTACGCTGCAACTAGGCAGCTTCCTCAGGGGAGTCTCCCCTGAGGAAGCTGCCTAGTTGCAGCGTAACGCGTGGGGTCCCCGGTCACCCAGGTTGCAGCATCCATCTTTGGTATGATCCTTCACTTATGATGCATGTTCATATTGACTTTCATCCATACCATGTCTAATTGGTTCCTCCATGCACATGGAGGACCTTGTTGTATAGTTGTTTCACAGACTTCACATGGTGTGCTATTTTTGTTTAATCTTGACATTTCATCTGTCATTTCATTGGTATTGATCTGCTTGCAACCGGCATACTGGGACCTACTTTGTTTTAAGTGGTTTTAATTTTGTGTCTCATGTGTTGTTTGCCTTAGTTATTTTCTACAATAAACTCCATGTTTTGATCTTGGGTGTGCAAGTTTGTTCTGCATAATCTTTTTTTCTTCCCTCTCATGATATTTTGCAGTGTTGTAATTTACTGTAAATTGACTTGCTGTGAATCAATCTTTTGGGGAGAATTTGGCAATACCAGTCATTTCACATTTCAAAAGATCTGCTCATCTGTAATTCTACTACCTTGAGGTTTGAGATGGTAATGTCAGTAAAAGTGGTAGTGTAAAATGCATACTTGAAGGGTATTTTTCACTGTACTAATTTTTATTTTAAGCATTAAATACTGTGAAAACATCATTATATTGAACAAATACAAAATTAGATAAGCTATACTGAAGCCAATGTCAATATAAAGTATTTAATATACAAGTTTCACACTGAGAGCAGATTCTTGTTACCTTAGAATAACTGTGATGTGGGCAAGTAAACACTATACTACAATTTAGTAACTTCGCAAATGAATGTTTTCATAATTTGATTTGTTCTCATTACAACCTAATCAATTTTGGCTTTGGAAATATGGAAAAACTGTAATATAAGACATAGCATGTTGCACTTCATTTTATTTTCATTAGGAATATTTAAGGCATGAAAGTGAAATGAGCTGCATCTACTGTGAAGACAATGTGATCTCTATATCTTTCTATCAAGAATATACAATGCCTTACAAAAGTATTTACCTCCCATGGTATTTTTCGTACTTGCTACCTCAAAACCCGGAATTTCACATAATTTTTTAAGGTTTTTCATCAGTTTACACCATGTTCCAAATTATTATGCAAGTGTTCTTTTTCTCTGATTTTCCTAAATGGTTGGTGCAAATGACAGTGTAATAAAACTCATCACCCGTTGAGTACACATCGAATTATATGGAAGAAACCTCCCAATGATAACAGTATAATCTTACAAATTTAAAAAAAACTCTAAATGCGCTGTTCCAAATTATTAGGCACAGTAGAGTTTTTAAACATTTGAAAGAACCAAAAATGTTCATTTGAATTTGAATGAATTTGCAGCATTAGGAGGTCACATTCACTGGCATAAAAAGCTATCTAACTCCAAAACATCCTAACAGGCTAAGTTACATGTTAACATAGGAACCCTTCTTTGATATCACCTTCACAATTCTTGCATCCATTGGACTTGTGAATTTCTGGAGAGTTTCTGCATGTATTTCTTTGCATGATGTCAGAATAGCCTCCCAGAGCTGCTGTTTTGATGTGAACTGCCACCCACCCTCATAGATCTTTTGCTTGATTATACTCCAAAGGTTCTCTATAGGTTTGAGGTCAAGGGAAGATGGTGGCCACACCATGAGCTTATCTCCTTTTATGCCAATAGCAGCCAATGACACAGAGGTATTTTTTGCAGCATGAAATGGTGCATTTACATGCATGAAGATGATTTTGTTCCTGATGGCACATTTTTGCTTTATGTACCATGGAAGAAAGTTCAGTCAGAAACTCTATATACTTTGCAGAGGTCATTTTCACACCTTCAGGATCCTTAACAGTGCCTAGCAGCAGTTTCCCAATGATTCCAACCCAAACCATGACTCCTCCACCTCCTTGCTGACGCCGCAGCTTTGTTGGGACATGGTGGCTATCCATCAACCATCCACTACTCCATCTATCTGGGCCATCCACGGTTGCTCGGCACTCATCAGTAAACAAGACTGTTTGAAAATTAGTCTTCATGTATGTCTGGGCCCACTGGAACCCTTTCTGCTTGTGAGGAATGTTTAGAGGTGGCCAAATAGTAGGTTTATGTCCCACAGCAAGCCTTTGAAGGATCCTACACCTTGAGGTTCGAGGGTCTCCAGAGTCACCAGCAGCTTCAAATATCTGTTTGCTGGTTTGTAAGGCCTTTTTAGCAGCTGCTCTCTTAATCCGATGAACTTGCCTGGCAGAAACTTTCCTCATTCTGCCTTTATCTGCACGAACACGTCTGTGCTCATAATCAGCCACAAATCTCTTCACAGTACGAAGATCACGCTTAAGTTTTCGTGCAATATCTAATGTTTTCATCCCTTGTCCAAGGCATTGCACTATTTGTTGCTTTTCAGCAGCAGAAAGATCCTTTTTCTTTCCCATGTTACTCGAAAACTGTAACCTGCTCAATATTGTGGAACATCCAGTTTTCCTTTTATTGGGCTCACCTGACAAATTTATTTTCACAGGTATCTGAGATTGATTTCAGTGATTCAAAGAACCCTGAGACACAATACCATAAATGGGTTTCATTGACAAAAAAACAAAACAAAACACTATGACACTTAAAACCAATTTGCATAATAATTTGGAACATGGTGTATGTAAAGAACATGCTTACAACTGTCAACATTTGTTTTTCTTTTTATTATGAAGCAAACAAATAAGACATAACTGAAAACTTCAGTATGCATAACCATCCAAACTCCTAAAGTCTGTACTTTGTAGAGACTCCTTTTTTGGCAATTACAGATGCATGTCGATTTGGATAAGTCTCTATGAGCTTTCTACAACTTTCCACTAGGATTTTTTCCCATTACTCAAGTAAAACCTGCTCCAGCTCTTTCAAGTTAGATGGTTTACTTTGGCGAACAGCAATCTTCAAGTCTGACCACAAATTATCAATTGGATTAAGGTCTGGTCCTTGATTAGGCTACTCCAATACATTTACATGTTTCTTTTTAAATCACTCAAGTGTAGCTTTAGTAGTATAGTTAAGGTACCTTTACACGCCGCTACAACAGGATGGATACAACCCGCTACAGGCTACGATTGTAGCTTGCGTCGTCAATATTGCCAGTAGTAGCGGCGTGTGAAGACGGTAGGAGGCAGCCGGCAACAGATACATCTGTTTCCGAGCACTGCTCTGAAACAGGTGGCTACAAAGCCGATTGCAGCGAGCTGTATCGGCGTGTAAAGAAGCTACAGAAGGGATGTCTGGACACCAGGCCACGTAGCTGGAATGTAGCTAGGGCGTGACAGAGGCTCCGTGTTACCGCGCCCCATCTGCGATCATTGGTGGAAGATGGTGCGTTCCGATTGGCCCTTGCCTCACAGCCCTCCATCTTGGATGAGCTGTCCCTTCAGCACTACAGATACGCGCCATATGCACGACCATATATTAGTACAATTGCACGGACACACACTTGAGGAAAGAAAATTAACAAATGCCCCATGATCTTTATACAGTCTGCACATCCTCTGAACACATGATAACGAATAATGCTGTACACAGCGCACAAGTGTGTTTTACGTACCGCTCTGGCTTATTGTACAGCAGCTGCCGTAGAAGCGTACCTTGTGTGGCACTGCACGCAGCGCGCACACAGATGCACGCATACCCATACCACATGGAAAGTAATTACTCAGCACACAGATCATAGCCTTGTTTTACGCACCGCACTGTGGGTTTTCTGTAGTAGGTGCCGCATAAGTGTGTCCGCCGCTGTCACAAGCGCTCAGCGTGCGTGACAAGGCAAACACTTCTACTACGCACACATAGCCCGGAACCGCTACTTTAATGCACAAGGAGTATGTGACTGACCACCGCTCCAGCGTGACGCTTTACCATCGATTTCGATGCATACGCCACGCTCCGCCATGTCACAAGCGCTTATTCCGTGCCACAGTCTGATCACTAGTACGTCACGTCTCAGCCATCCGCCCTCTCCTTCGTGCCCAATCACAACTCTCTAGTGTTGGCCAATGGTTGTGGTTTGGGCGCGGCGTGCAGGACTGTGGCACGCCTATATGTTTTACCTGCTGCCTTTGTTACGCCCAGATTACTATGTGGTGGCGGCGTGTGAAGATGGTAGGCTAAGCTACAGATGGCTACTTGAGACACCCGGCGATGTATCTAGCTGTAGATGTAACGTAGCGTAGCGCACCTTGTGGCGGCGTGTAAAGGTGGTGCGTTTCCCGTTTGTAACCGTTTGGGCGTGCTCGTGCACGTGAAGTAGCGGGTTGTATCCATCCTGTTGTAGCGGCGTGTAAAGGTACCTTTAGAGTCATTAGTCTGGAAGATGGACCTCTGTCAGTGATTTGAGACTGAGACAAACATGTTTTGCTCAAGAATATCCCTGTATTTCTCACCATTTATCTTCCTCTCAACAAAATATCTTCCCCTCAGCCAACATACATCCACCCAGTATGATGCTACCACCACCACGTTTCACTAAGGTGAAGGTGTTCTTGGGGGGATGAGCTGTGTTGGTTTGCTGCCAGACATATAATTTACCTTGATCTCTATTTTAGTCTCATCGGACCAGAGCACCCTCCTCCAGACATTTGGGGAGTCTCCCACATGTCTTTTGGCAAACTGAAAGCAAGCATTTCAATTTTTGGCTGTAAGTATGTTTGTTTTTTTTATCCACTCTTCCTTAAAGGCCAGCTCGGTGAAGTGAATGGCTTAATGTGCTTGTATGGACAGAAATTCCAGTGTTTGCTTTGGAATTCTGCAGCTCCTTCAGCTACATTTGTTCTCTGTGCTGACTCTCTGATTAATGCCCTCCTTACATGGGCTGAGAGTTTTGGTGGTCACCCTTTCTTGGCAGGTTTGTTGTGGTATGTTCTTTCCATTTAATGTTAATGGATTTGCTTGTGCTCATCAGAGATAGAGATTTTTTTTTAGAACCCAATCCTTATTTGTACTGTTCAACAACTTTTCTCTGACTTTTTTGGAGATATTCTAGGTCTTCATGGTGTTCTTTGGTTAGTGCTGCCTCTTGCTTAACCCCTTCTCCCCAGACAGTTTTTCAATTTTTTTCCTGGCCTTCTTCCAAAAGCCATGACTATTTTATTTTTCCATCAATATAGACATATGAGGGCATACTTTTGTGTGATGAGTTATACTTTTGAATGACATCATTAGTTTTTTACCATATAGTGTCCTGGAGAATGTGAAAAAAATTTAAAGTGCGGCGAAATTGCTAAAAAAAAGGGAAATTCCACAATGGTTTTTGGGGTTTTCATTAACCATGTTCACCATATGGTAATACTGACCTGTCTGTATGATGACTCTGGTCAGTACGAGTTTGTAGATACCAAACATGCATAGTTTTATCTAAGTGATACATTTTTTTAAAAGATTGTAAAAAATGGAATTTTCTTTTTGTCGCCATTTTCCAATACCCTTAGCATTCTCATTTTTAGTGATCTTGGCCTGTGTGATGTTTTTTTTTTTGTGTTTTGAGCAAAAATCCATTATACCGTTTTTGGGTATATACGATATTTTCATCGCTTGTTGTTGCACTTTATTGCAATTTGCGGCGATCATAAAAACGAATTTGGGAATTTTTACTTATCCTGTTATGCAGCTTACCGATCAGAATGATTGATTTTATATTTTGAAAGATTGGGCATTTCTGAGCGCGGTGATACCAAAGGGAGGGACATGACCAATAACATACCTACTAAATGTCATTGAACAACGTGAGAACGGAGTTCTATAGCTACAGGACCCAGTATTAAAGTCAAAAAGATCCCACAATTTGCCAGTGCACAAATTTATTGTAACATTAGTGAATCAGTATAAAATACTGGGGACGTATATAAAACCAAGGAAGGTTACAGAGAGGGTGAGCAGGTCACAGACCCCCATAGCAGGATACAGTTAAACAGGCAGTTTACATAGATATCCATCTGGCATACAACATGGTACAAATAAATAAGATTAAATACAGTAAAAATACCACATTGCTTGCCTGTCACAGAGACCAAAACTCACCCATGCAAGGGGGTTATGACTGTGCATGGAGAGACGACCACACACACAGGATATAGACCCAGAGGAGGGCAGTGCAGTGCAGTGCTGTGATATCACACCTACATGAATATTCATTCCTCGGGGAATGTGCTGCAGAGATTTAAGTGATCACTCAATGTGATTGACTGATGGAATGAATATCTTTTTTTTGCAGTTTACAGAGGATCAGAGGGAAGTATAAACACAAAAAATATGTTAATAGAAAGAGCTTCACCGGTTCAATTAGAAAATGATATCAGTTACATATGGATTTTTGACCTGACAGATTCTCTTTAACCAATTTTGCCAAAATTGCCCCAAAATTCAATTTGCAGTGAATCTCAATAGTGGAAAGTTTGTAGTTCCTGTAAAAATACACTTAGGGGAGAGATGCGAAAGAGACATAAAGAGAGAACCCTCCTGCCCATAAGAGCTTACACTCTACAAGAGAGAGAGAAAAACAGAGAGGACCACTTGACGATAAGAGTTTGACTGGAACTGAAATATATGAGAACAATGTAGTGGAAAACATGTTTCTCCAATTACGTAAATTGGCCAAAGTTTTAAAAATATTTCCCAAGAAAATGTAATTTTTATGCATCAGTATTTTTTTGGTCACAACAAAGTATGAAGTGGTTGATAGGAAATTTAGGGTTGCAATCTCCGCATTTATACAAAAATGTTACAATAGAATAAATTTCCTTAAAGGTAAAAATAAATACTAATATATTTTTCACCTGGCATGATTCAATTTCATTCCTTATTATCTACTATTATTTGGTGGAGAAAAAAAAAGTAAATAATGGGTTAGTTAAAACAGTTTATAGTGTTGAAAAATGACCAAACTGCTTTAGAATGTGTTTTCCATCATGTAAACAGATGGGAAAATGTTCAAAAAGAAGATAATTAGATTTAGCCTCTATTCCCCAGGATAAAGCATACAAATATACTTGTATGAAACAATCCAAGGCTTTGTGTTTAAGGTAATAGAAAAGGAAACAAGTTATCTAAGGGGCCTATCAAACACCCCGTTCCCATTCCAGCCAGGAACCATGAGACCTCCTGAGCACTAAACAGATTGAGGGTCATCCATACAGGGCAAGACCATATGACAAAGGCATGTCAGAATACAAGTAAAGGTACTCCATATGACCAAGAATTGATACAGAATGTGGTTTCTGAGGATGTACTTTTTTGTGCCCTTTGACATAACATGACATTCTGAGGAAGTCAAAAGAACCCGAGACGGTTATTTTTAAGTAACAGAAAATAGGTAACTCTGTATTGCAAATCATAAAGATAAGAAATATTTGGATGTTCGTATATATCATTCTTTCCCATTTGAAAATTCAGTTGATGCTTCCAGCTTCAATCAATTTAAGCAATTATGTTTTCATATTAAAATCTCTTAATGGAGGTTAAAGAGTCATGGACACTTTACACACATCAACTTATCTGCCCAACTTCTGACCAACTTACTGGTTGCAGTGAAATCATGGACACATTGTTCCATTTGTACACAGCCACAAAATGGAACAATGTGTCCATGATTTCACTGCAACCAGTAAGTTGGTCAGAAGTTGGACAGATAAGTTGGTGTGTGTAAAGTGGCCCTTAGGACATTTATTACAGCTTTTAACTTTAGCAAGAATGCGGCCAAGTGGTTGCTGCAAGCCATCAAACAACCATTAGGCTATGTGCCTACATAGAATGTGTGCTGCTGATGGATTTTTGACGTCCAAAATCCATACCATGTTCAAAGATCCACAAAGATAAGTTGGTGTTATCTTGGTGCGTTCTTACCACATTTATTCAGGTGGATTTTGCTGCGTTTTTTAAGCAATTGTTGACTGTTGTGACTGAATGAAGCTAGGCTAAAGATTGGAAAAAGAAAAAAAAGGGTTTCTTGATGTTGTAGTGTGATGTGTGGCTCTGCTATTTTTTAGTCACCAGCCCAGGTACAGTGGGCATTTATGGGCTGCAATCCACACCCAGCTGCTTAGATTTACCTGGCAGGTAATCAAAATACAGGGAAAGCCCCCTTTTTTATTATTTCTAATTAAAAATAATTAAAAAAAAATGACATGGAGCTTTGCTGTATTTTTGGTTTCCAGCCAAATACAACTAGGCAGCTGTGGGATGGAATCCTCCGTGTGGGGAGGCCCAAGTGTTCTGGGCCCTCACACTGCGAATTACAGCCTGCAGCTGCCCCAGAAAATGGCACGTTCATATAAGTGTCCTTTGCTGGCGCTGTACCTGACTCTTCCAGTTGCCCTGGTGCAGGTGGCAAAATGGGTGGTAAAGGGGTCAATGCCAGCTGAATTTTGCCATCTGGCATTAAGCCCGTGGTTCATAATGTCATACAAATGTTAGACCCAGCCATTATAAATATCTAAGTAAATAGTAAATAATACACCACATCGTGAAAAACAATTTGAGTCATGTGGGCAAAGAAAATAGGTAGCAAGATGGAGAAGAATGGGCTAAGGCATTCTAGGGAGCTAGTCTGACCTTTAGACTGGGGTCCCTGGCTCACTCTGTCTCAGAGGTACCTCTGAAGGTGAGGAGCTCTGAGTCTCCCATCTAGCCCTATGCTCCTAACAAGCCATACATAGGCGTAGAGCTCCTACCTCCACCTACAGACCGAGAAAATACCGCAACTCCTCAGATAGAAACAGCAGCAGCACAAGCAAGCATTTTCTGACTGCATGGGGTCCTGGTAGAAATGAACTCTGTCAGCAAAGTCAGCTGAAGCAAGAGGAGGAAATTTAAAGGATACCTGTCAGGTGGTTTATGCCCCTCCAGCTATCACTGTCTGTAGCTGCAGCTTTATAATACCAGTCTAATCATTCCTGTCTGTGCTCATAGTTTAATGTGAAAGGTGAAAGAAAAGCATTTATACATTTACATTTCAGTCCCCACCTTGGAGGAGGGGGACCGTATGGCAGGATAATAGTTAACTCACTTTTAACTTGGATGGCTAAAGGACCTGTGTGATGTAATGATCATGTGACCATAGTGGGCGAAGCTAAGCCAGCAAACATATTATGTTCTTTGAGAACTTAGCTCCACCTATTGTAGTCACATGGTTGTGATATCACATCAGGTCTCCCAACATGTTCTAGCACAAGGCTGAAATATTAACTATTAACCTACCAAACGGTCCCTGTCCTCCATGCTGGGGACTGACTGCCTCATTACATAAGGAAATGTAAGTGTATAAATGCTTTTCTTTCACCTTTCACATTACACTATGAGCTCAGACAGGGATGGTTAGAATAGTATTATGAAGCTGCAGGTACAGACAATGATAGCCCTGGGGGACATAAACCACCTGACAGGTTCCCTTTAAAGGCCAGGGGCATGGTCATCTAAGTCAGCTGGCACACTCAGAGCAGCAGCCTGGAGCAGCCTCACAAGGCAATACATCAGCATCTGCAACTTAACACTAAATAGGCCAAAGGATCCACATGTACTGTGGAACAGTCCTCACAGTCTAGTCCAAAGTAACAGTTTATAAAAAGAACACAAACACAGCTCTCATTCCAATCTTTTTTAGTTTTAGGTACTGCTATGACATGGGAAAATTCACCTCAGGTCAGAGAGCTGAGTCGCTCTAGCTTAACTCAGGTGACCCAGACCGTGACACCACCACTCTCACAGTGAGAAACAGTCAGTTTTGGGTCCCGCTATTTATGGTCATCATCATGGATCCTTAAAAACTAAAAAGTAATTTTTTTTTCACAAACATTTTCTTTTTTCATTTTTACGGATTAATTTGTGAAGCACTGGGGGGGTCAAAGTGCTCACTATGCATTTAGATAAGTTCCTTGGGGGGGTCTAGTCCCCAAAATTGGGTCACTTGTGGGGAAGCTCCAATATTTAGGCACACAGGGACTAACATTTGGAGCTAATTTTCCATTCAAATTGTTAGCAGACACCATGTTGCGTATGGAGAGACCCTGTGTGCTTAAAAATTAGAGGTCCCTCACAAGTGACTCCATTTTGGAAACTAGACCCCCCAGGAACTTATCTAGATGCATAGTGAGCACTTTAAACCCCCAGGTGCTTCACAAATTAATACGTAAAAATGAAAAAAGAAAATGTTTGTGAAAAAAAATTACTTTTTTGTTATTACGGATCCATGATGATGACCGTAAATGGCGGGACCCAAAACTGACTGAGTTTTGTCTCTCACTGTGAGAGTGGTGATGTCACGGTCTGGGTCACCTGAGTTAAGCTAGGTGTTTCACAAATTGATCCGTAAAAATGAAAACATTTTTTTTTCACAAACATTATCGTTTTTCATTTTTACGGATCAATTTGTGAAGCACCTGGGGGTTCAAAGTCTCATTATGCATCTAGATAAGTTCCTTGGGGGGTCTAGTTTCCAAAATGGGGTCACTTGTCGGGAAGCTCCAATGTTTAGGCACGTAGGGGCTCTCCATAGCCAACATGGTGTCCGCTAACAATTTGAATGGAAAATTAGCTTTAATGTCACGTATGGAGAGCCCATATGTGCCTAAACATTGGAGCTCCCCCACAAGTGACCCCATTTTGGAAACTAGAGCCCCCAAGGAACTTATCTAAATGCATAGTGAGCACTTTGAACCCTAGGTGCTTCGTAAATTGATCCGTAAAAATGAAAAAGTACTTTTTTTTCACAAAAATTTTCTTTATTATTTTTACAGATCAATTTGTGAAGCACCTGGGGTTCAATGTGCTCTCTATACATCTAGATAAGGTCCGTGGGGGGGTCTAGTTCCCAAGATAGGTTTACTTGTGGGGGAGCTCCAATGTTTAGGCACACAGGGCTCTCCAAATCAGACATGGTGTCCGCTAACAATTGGAGCTAATTTTCCATGGAGAGCCCTCTGTGCCACCGGCACAAGGGCAACTGGAAGAGTTCGGGAACAGCACCAGAAAATGGCACCTCTAATGAATGCGCTATTTTCTGAGGTGGCTGTGGGTTGTAATTCGCAACGTGGGGGCCCCACAACGTTTGGGTCTCTCCCTGCTGAGGATTCCAGCCCCTCAACTGTCAAGTTGTATCTGGCTGGCAGCCAAAAATACGGCAATGCTCCATGTCGTTTTATTTGTAGAAATAATTTTTAAAAAAATGACGTGGGGCTTCGACATATTTTTGGTCCAGCCAGGTACAACTAGGCAGCTGGGGAATGAAATCCTTAGAATGGAGAGGCCCAAGCATTCTGAGCTCTCCATGCTGTGAATTGCAGCCTGCAGCTGCCCCAGAAACTGGCGCATTCATTGAAACGCCATTTTCTGGCGCTGTACCCAGACTCTTCCAGTTGTCCTAGTGCTGGTGCCGGTGGCAAACTGGGTAATAAGGGGGTTAATGCCAGCTTTTTTATTGGCAGCTGGCACTAAGATTCATATTGTCGGGCCAATGTTAGCCCCAGTTATTAGGAATCTCTAGTAAATAGTAAATAAGATACACCACACATAGAAAAATATTTTTATTAGAAAGAAACACAAACACAAATTGAGACTCCATCTTTATTACTCCATACAGTCCGACGTAGTCCACAACGATGGTCCCACGACACTCGATCACCTCTACTGCATCCAGAAACTGCAGCAAGGGATCAAGTGTCTCTGGGGTTCCACTGATGGTGCACTGTATGGCAATGATCTGTCATACAGTGCACCATGACTATGACCCCAGAGAGTACAACAAGAGGACACTTGATACCCTGTTGTAGTCTCTGGGGTCAGAGTCATAGTGCACTGTATGGCAATGATCATTGCCATACAGTGCACCATGACTCTGACTCCAGAGACTACAACAAGTGGACACTTAATCCTTGTTGCACCCATGCATCCATCCATCCACTCATGCATCCATCCATCCACCCATGCATCCATCCTTCCACCCATGCACCCATCCATCCATCCATCCATGCACCCATCCATCTATGCACCCACCCATCCATCCATGCACCCATCCATCCATCCACCCAAGCACCCATCCATCCATGCACCTATACACCCATCCATTCATCCAATCATCCATCCATGCACCCATCCATCCATCCATCCATGCACCCATCCATCCATGCACCCATCCATATACCCATCCATCTATCCACGCACCCATCCATCTATGCACCCATGCATCCATCCATGCACCCTTCCATCCATGCACCAATGCACACATCCATCCATCCATGCACCCGTCCATGCACCCATCCATTAATCCATGCACCCATCCATCCATGCACCCATGCACCCAACCATTCATCCATGCACCCATCCATCCATCCATGCACCCATCCATCTATGCACTCATGCACCCATTCATCCATCCATGTACCCATCCATTCATCCATTCATTCATACTCACCTCACTCAAGATCCTCGGGTGAGGAGGAGGAGGAGCTTGGGAGAGGAGGAGGGATGCCACGGCGAGGAGGCTGACGGGATCAGAGGTGGTTGCACTGGGAAGAGAGCAGCATGGGGGAGAGGTTTTTTCATTAGAAAAAAAAACACAAGCACAAATTGAGACTCCATCTTTATTACTCCATACTGTCCGACGTAGTCCACAATGGTGGTCCCACGACGCTCGATCGCCTCTACTGCATCCAGAGACTGCAGCAAGGGATCAAGTATCTCTGGGGTTACACTGATGGTGCACTGTATGGCAATGATCTATGACCCCAAAGAGTACAACAAGAGGACACTTGATCCCCTGTTGTAGTCTCTGGGGTCAGAGTCATAGTGCACTGTATGGCAATGATCTGATGTACTGTGCATCATGACTGTGACCCCAGAGACTACAACAAGGGATCAAGTGTCCACTTGTTGTAGTCTCTAGGGTCAGAGTCATAGTGCACTGTATGGCAGATCATTGCCATACAGTGCACCATGGCTCTGACCCAGAGACTACAACAAGTGGACACTTAATCCCTTTTTGCACCATGCATCCATCCACTCATGCATCCATCCATCGATCCATCCATCCTGAATGCACCTATCCATCCACTCATGCACCCATCTATGCACCTATGCACCCATCCAGCCATCCATCTATGCACCCACCTATCCATCCATGCACCCATCTATGCACCCAAGCACCTATCCATCCATGCACCCATCCAGCCATCCATTCATCAAGCACCATCATCCATCCATACATCCATCCATCCATGCACCCATCCATCATGCACCAATCCATACACCCATCTACCCATGCACCATCCATCTATCCATGCACCCATCCATTCATCCATCCATGCACCCATCCATCCATCTATGCACCTATCCATCTATGCACCCATCCATCTATGCACCCATCCATCCATGCACCCATGCATCCAATCATTTATCCATGCACCCATCCATGCATGCACCCATCCATCCATCCATACACTCATCCATCCATCCATGCACCCATCCATTCATTCATACTCACCTCAGTCAAGATCCTTGGGTGAGGAGGAGGAGCCTGGGAGAGGAGGAGGGACGCCATGGCGAGGAGGCTGGCGGGATCAGAGGTGGTTGCACTAGGAAGAGAGCAGCATGGGGGAGAGGTGAGTACATGGAGATCAGAGGTGGGAGAGCAGAGGGAAGGGACTGGGGGTGATCACAACTGGGGGCTGAGGAGGGCGCGGGCACCCGCCCCTCCACACCCAATTGGAGAGCTAGCATCACATAGACGCTAGCTCCAATCAGATCTGGGGGGGGTGAATTGCTTTGATTGGCACTTGAAAGTGAATCTGCTAATCAGAGCCATTTTAGCCATGGGGGAGGAGCCACCCCCTGGGATAAAGTAGAGGTCCTCAAGTGACATTTCACTGGCCCCGGTCACCGATGCTGCGGGACCCCGATCCTGCCATGACATTGCACAACGTCATGGGTCAGGAAGGCACTGAACCCATGAAGGGGTTAATAAATATTAAGACATCTTTTTAAAAAGTTGACCTCCTCTTTTACCAATTCAAAAATAAAGAAAAAAATAGGTATTGTCATATCCTCAAAATACAATCTTATTCAAATGAGTGATGTAGCACAATATAAATAGCACCACAGAAGTGAACATGACAGCAGCCTCGAGTCCCAGGGAATTCCCAGGATGTCTTTCTTCACAACTCTCCTGCAACTCTTCTACTCCTCACTCCTCTCTCTCTCGCTCCTCATGGTTACTACTCCTTCCACTACTTCCTGGTGTGCTCCTCTTATCTGCTTCCTCCACCCACACCTCTACCTAGTTCCCTCCTCAAGCCTGGGATGGGGCCCTCCCTCAATATTGTCCGCCCAGATCCCTAGCATGGAGTGTGTAGTGTTGGATGTGGCTGTATGGGTGCCAGGTAGCATTCCCTCCTTACCCGAGAGTGGGGTAGCACACCTCTGGCTGAGGAGCAGTACCTCTGTGGCGACTGGAGCCTTAGGGGTGCCACAAACATATTCTGGACATCCACCAAGTTGTCACCATTCTACAAATGCCTAAAATAAAGCTTGAAAAAGGACCCTAATTACATAACAATAATTATACAATTATTGCACCCTCCACAAGAATTGTCAGGTATATTTATCTGTACGCATAAAGTGTTAAATAAGACAAGAATCCAAGCAATAGAAGATAAATCACCTCAATTAAAGAATACAGGATATCAAACTTACAGAATGTCACAAGAATGAGTACACCCCTCACATTTTTCTAAAATGTTTTATTACATCATATTATGGGACAACACTGAAGATATGACACCTTGATAGAATGTAAAGTAGTCTGTGTACAGCTTTCATAACAGTACAATCTGGTGTGCCCCTAAACAACTCAAGACATTGCCATGAATGTAATATAGCTGCTGGCAAAAAAGTGAGTACACGTCTAAGTGAAAATGGCCAAATTGTGCCCAATTAAGTCATGTGACTCCTTAGTGTTAAGGTCTCAGTATTATTGCTCTATATGAAGATGGGCTAGGCTATAAGAACATACACCCTGAAATTGAGTTGCAGCTGCAGTACAGTAGCCGTAAAGTGGTTTCACAAGACAGGATCCACTCAGAATAGACCTTACTTTGGTCGACCCAAGAAGTTGAGTGCACATACTCAGCATCATATCCAGAGGTTGTCTCTTCAAAATAGACATATGAGTGCTGCCAGCATTGCTGTAGAGGTTAAAATGGAGTGGGTCATCCTGTCAGTGCTCAGACTGTATGCCGCACACTGCATCAAATTGGTCTTCATGGCTGTCATCCCAGAATAAAGCCTCTTCTAAATGATGTACAAGAAGACTGGCAAACAGTTTGCTGAAGACACACTAAGACCATGGATTACTGGAACATGTCCTTTAGTCTGATGAGACTAATATAAACATAGTTGGTTCAGATGGTTTCAAGCCTGTGTGGTGGTGACAAGGGGAGGTGTAAAATTACAAGTGTGTCTTGCCTACAGTCAAGCATGGTGGAGGGATGTCATAGTTTGGTGTTGCATCAGTGCTGTTGGCTGTGGGGAGCTATAGTTCATTGAGGGAGTAATGAATGCCAATATGTACTGTGACATACTGAAGCAGAGCATGACCCTCTCCATTTTAAAACAGGACCACAAGGCAGTATTCCTACATGATAACTCCAAACACAGCTCCAATACGACCACTGCCTTACTAAAGAAACTAAGGATAAAAGAGTTGGACTGGCCCATCATGTCTCTTGACCTAACCTATTGAGCATCTGTGGGGCATTTTCAACACAGAAGGTGGAGGATTGCAAGGACTCTAACATCCACCAGCTCCATCATGTTGTCATAGAGGAGTGGAAGAGGATTCCATAGGTAACCTGTGAAGCTTTAATAAACTCTATGGCCAAGAGAGTTAAGGAAGTGTATGAAAATAAAGGTAGCCACAGAAAATATTGTCACTTTGAGCACTTACTTTTGATGCCAGCGGTTTAGACATTAATGGATGTGTGTGGACTACTTTATATTGTATCAAAGTGTCATATGTTCAGATTTGCCCCATGAATAAAGTACAGTTAGGGCCAGAAATATTTGGACATTTGGACAGTGACACAATTTTCGCGAGTTGGGCTCTGCATGCCACCACATTGGATTTGAAATGAAACCTCTACAACAGAATTCAAGTGCAGATTGTAACGTTTAATTTGAAGGGTTGAACAAAAATATCTGATAGAAAATGTAGGAAATGTACACATTTCTTTACAAACACTCCACATTTTAGGAGGTCAAAAGTAATTGGACAAATAAACATAACCCAAACAAAATATTTTTATTTTCAATATTTTGTTGCGAATCCTTTGGAGGCAATCACTGCCTTAAGTCTGGAACCCATGGACATCACCAAACGCTGGGTTTCCTCCTTCTTAATGCTTTGCCAGGCCTTTACAGCTGCAGCCTTCAGGTCTTGCTTGTTTGTGGGTCTTTCCGTCTTAAGTCTGGATTTGAGCAAGTGAAATGCATGCTCAATTGGGTTAAGATCTGGTGATTGACTTGGCCATTGCAGAATGTTCCACTTTTTTGCACTCATGAACTCCTGGGTAGCTTTGGCTGTATGCTTGGGGTCATTGTCCATCTGTACTATGAAGCGCCGTCCAATCAACTTTGCAGCATTTGGCAGAATCTGGGCTGAAAGTATATCCCGGTACACTTCAGAATTCATCCGGCTACTCTTGTCTGCTGTTATGTCATCAATAAACACAAGTGACCCAGTGCCATTGAAAGCCATGCATGCCCATGCCATCACGTTGCCTCCACCATGTTTTACAGAGGATGTGGTGTGCCTTGGATCATGTGCCGTTCCCTTTCTTCTCCAAACTTTTTTCTTCCCATCATTCTGGTACAGGTTGATCTTTGTCTCATCTGTCCATAGAATACTTTTCCAGAACTGAGCTGGCTTCTTGAGGTGTTTTTCAGCAAATTTAACTCTGGCCTGTCTATTTTTGGAATTGATGAATGGTTTGCATCTAGATGTGAACCCTTTGTATTTACTGTCATGGAGTCTTCTCTTTACTGTTGACTTAGAGACAGATACACCTACTTCACTGAGAGTGTTCTGGACTTCAGTTGATGTTGTGAACGAGTTCTTCTTCACCAAATAAAGTATGCGGCGATCATCCACCACTGTTGTCATCCGTGGACGCCCAGGCCTTTTAGAGTTCCCAAGCTCACCAGTCAATTCCTTTTTTCTCAGAATGTACCCAACTGTTGATTTTGCTACTCCAAGCATGTCTGCTATCTCTCTGATGGATTTTTTCTTTTTTTTTCAGCCTCAGGATGTTCTGCTTCACCTTAATTGAGAGTTCCTTTGACCGCATGTTGTCTGGTCACAGCAACAGCTTCCAAATGCAAAATCACACACCTGGAATCCACCCCTGACCTTTTAACTACTTCATTGATTACAGGTTAACGAGGGAGACGCCTTCAGAGTTAATTGCAGCCCTTAGAGTCCATTGTCCAATTACTTTTGGTCCCTTGAAAAAGAGGAGGCTATGCATTACAGAGCTATGATTCCTAAACCCTTTCTCCGATTTGGATGTGGAAACTCTCATATTGCATCTGGGAGTGTGCACTTTCAGCCCATATTATATATATAATTGTATTTCTGAACATGTTTTTGTAAACAGCTAAAATAACAAAACTTGTGTCACTGTCCAAATATTTCTGGCCCTAACTGTATGTGGGAATTATTATACAGGGGAACAAATGAAAAAACATTTTTGGTGTCTCAGGTATTACGCTTGATTTTAGGTATATTCAGTCGCCTGAATCAGAATACGTCATTCATTTTTTTTGTAAGGGAAAGGATGTGATATTATGTGGTTACCTGTGGGAGCGCTGGGGCACATAGAAAAGGGATTCCTTTAGGATTAACAAACCTCTTTATTAAGGCACAACCACAATGCATTTGTCTTCCTCAGATGGATTTGTCTTTGCGCCCCAGCGCTCCCCAGATAACCACATAATATCATATGCTTTCCCTTGTGAATTCACTCTATCTGGGCGATGTGGTGTGGAGCTGCGGGTGCCACTGATATTTCCATCTGGAATGGCCCAGGACCGCAGGACGCGCAGTGACACGCGGGTAAGGATGGCTTCACACCACGGCAGCATCAGGTCTGGGGCTGTCAGGGGTGAACCTGACAGCCCTGGACCTGACTTGCAAACAGAACTGGAGGGCATATATACCCTCCGGTCCTTTTTGTAGCCGGATTCAGCTGAGCGCAGTTGTCCCCTGTGAAAAAGTGCTGAACCACTTCACAGGGGATAGTACCCTGGTGCTGATGTTCTGAGACTCGCACCACTGAGGTTGTGCAAAGGTGCACAACCTCTTCAGGTGAGAGGCAATCCCCTGCTCACCCTTAATCCATCCCCCACTAGACCACCAGGTTCTCCGCACTGGGAGCGCTTCCCTCCCTCTCTCTTATCTTTTATTCATTTTTTTTTGTAGAAGCTCTACTTTTTGACATAATGTACAGTTGCAAAATCACATACTATCGCAATAGAGAAATGTATTTACTGGTACTCTACTTGAACGAAAGTGATTTTGTTTATTGCATAATGTTTAATATTTGCTGATGAAAATAGGCAAATCACAATATCAACCAAGCGAATGGCGGTTGTTCATAGAGAGTTGTAAGTGGAGCATAAAATATGTGCTTTTAGACAATAGAAACAAGTATATATCAATCCTAATACTCAACTAAAATGATTGAAAAACAAAACACAACTGCTCTGATCCTACAGAAAATATCACACAACGATCACCAGTGGGCAAGCTATATGGATCTAAAGATGGTGAATATTCTACTGGGACAGCAGAGTGCTACACTAAATATCCCTATTTTATACGTCTCTGGTATAGTAGATCAAAAAATGACCACCTAGTGAGAAAACAGTGGACTCTGAAAGAACAATTGGTAGTAGAAGAAAAGAATGAAGTTGTAGAACCATTGGTTGACATGAATAAAATAATATTACCACCACTGCATATCAAATTAGGTTTCTTGAAACAGCTTGTAAAGGCTTTAAAAAAAGAGGGAAAGTGCTTTGACTACATCTGCAGAAAATATTCAGCACTGATCATGGATAAGCTAAAGGTAGGTATTTTTGACTGTTTTCAAATCAGAGGACTCATGAAAGATCCACGCCTCAAAGATTCATTGAACAATGCTGAGGCAGATGCATGGTCTTCTTTTACTATGGCCAGGGGCAGACTGACCCAGGTGGCAGGGGGGCAAGTGGTGGTATAGCCCTCATCTAGGGCCGCCCTCCCACAGAAATGGGTCGACCAGAGGCACTTTGCAGCTGGAGATGTGGAACAGCAGGAGATGCGGCTGATAGCTATATGATTGAGCCCCGATACACAGGGAAACCATCCCCCGCTCTTCAAAACATTTGAAAGCACCCCCCATGAATCTCCGATAGCAGCCCCCCCCTCCGCCCCTCAAAATCAAAAGACAAAAGAAAAATAATTGCAGATTTAGAATTGGCAACAAAAATTGACTTAAATACGTGTTCAATATCTCAGGCACCAATTTTCTTTTCCCCAGTGTTATTATTCTAAGATCTATTAATTAAAATCAACTTTAAAATTAACTTTGTTTTTGGGAAAACCCCTTTAAATATAAACCAAGTTTCCCAATGTGTATCACTATCTAGCAGTGTTGTCATGGCCAAAGGCATAAACCCTGATGGAACAACTGACCCTATGAAACATATTTTGAAGTAAGTGTTCTCCTTCCCACTAATAGGCATTTTTTCCAGAAAAAAAACACCCCGGGGCTATGGGTGAAATTCCTGAAAGGGGAACATCAGTATTGTGTTTGTATGTTCAGGTATATTTTCTATCCACAGTTCATAAAACATACTAGTACATCACTTGCCTTTCTATAATATTGTTTATTGTCTTAGTTTTTCTGGAAAGAATTTAATGTAGACTGGATATCCCGATGGAACAAAAACATATTTTAGCCAATGACGGAATACATTTAGAGAGCAAGCAAGTAAACAAAGTCACATTTTGTATAACTCGCATCTATTATAACACAGAGATATTCTATGTTAAAGGACCAACTGGTTAAATCAACAACAACACATTTGCAAAATTATAATATTCCACTTCCAGTTCTTCCACTTCCTTACTGAAGTGCAAATTTGCATATTTCCTAGAGGAAGGTTGTGGCTGCAAATCTCCTTACCTACTAAACGGTCCTCTCATTGTTGCAGGAAATCTCCTCTCCATGAGGTAGATAGCAAGTTCCCAGACCTCGTCTTAGCCCACTCACACAGCCTGATCAAAATATCCCACACATTACACTGATGAGAGGCAGTTACCCAGACACGCAGCTTCTGTAGTTTGGGGTTCTGATCTGACACAAATCCCTAGTCATATTAAAAAGCTTGTTGGAAAGCGATTATGACTTTGAGGAGCTACTTAAAGGTGGCACTGGAGTTCTTCCACTTCCTTACTGAAGTGCAAATTTGCATATTTCCTAGAGGAGGGTTGTGGTTGCAAATCTCCTTACCTACTAAACTGTCTTCTCATGGTTGCAGGAACTCTCCTCTCCATGAGGTAGATAGCAAGTTCCCAGATCTCATCTTAGCCCACTCACACAGCCTGATCAGAATATCCCACACACTACACTGATGAAGGGCAGTTACCCCAAAACGCAGCGTCTGTAGTTTGGGGTTCTGATCTGGCACAAATCCCCTGATCATATTAAAAAGCTTGTTGGAAAGTGATTATGACTTTGAGGAGCTACTTAAAGGTGGCACTGGAGTTCTTCCACTTCCTTACTGAAGTGCAAGTTTGAATATTCTAATGTTTCGATTAATCTACCGGTACTTCTTAACTTTTTATTCTATGAATATACAAATATATATTGCAATTAGGCTATTTAAATTATGTGCACTATAAAGTTTTACCATAATAGGAATGTCAAATATTATAGGGCGGGCTTCATGCACACAGTCCTCCATGCAGTACAATATTACAGAATATCCCCATGAAGTAAGCATATAAGAGAGCAGGTCATGTTTATTTTTGTATAATTAATATAGAATCTGTTAAAAAAAATGTGGAGATCTACTTGGTCCTTATAGACTATATGGTGCCCTTTAAGAATAGATTTAATAGGAATGAGTGTCTCTTCATTGTCCTCACTCCAGTTACAACTACTATTTTTTTGATAAACTTTTTATTCAACTTTTTCAATCAGTAACAATTATTCAAGCACTTAAGTTGATGCATTGGTACAGAACACAGTTAGTTTAGGATTATATAGAGGTTAGGAGAAGGAGGAGCAGTAGTGGCAAGGGGAGGGGGGAATTGATTTGGAAGAACAAGCAAAGGAATAAAACCATTACCAATAAATATGACGATATAAGAGAAGTTAGCAAAGAGGTATAAAGATACAAAAACTAAATTTCAGGGAGTATTAGATAAGGAGACCCAATGTGAAGCACTCCGCAAGGCCCAATTCTTCCCAATATTGGTTCTATATGGAAGACTAGAGGCAAGAATTTAATCGTATTGGTGATGTGTATTACGGTAATTTTGTCTATCAAATCAGCCCAAGTAGGGGTCCTGGGCTTCTTCCAACATAGCACCAAATATTGTCTAGCTGCAATAAGGATATGAGAAATACAGGGTACTATTAAAAGTACAGAACTGTCTTTGTTTATACACTAAGTCGACAAGATACTGGGTAGAGCACCACCTCTGCTTCAATCAGTTGATTGGTGCGGTTGCCAAGAGCTTGACTCTCATCAGCCCTAAATTGATAGACGCTTAATTTTCTAGGTCTAAGGCCGGTTTCACACTTGTGCTCCCCACCGCTGCGTATTGCGGCAGGGAAGCGCAAGCTGAGCACAGACACCGCGCATCCCTATGCTTATCATGGGGACGCACAGTGATGTGCTCGGCTGCACATTGCTGTCCGCACCCATTCACTTCCCTGTTTGATTTGTACACATGCGGATGCTTGCGTACAAATCACACATGTCGCGTTCAGGGTGCGGACGAGAATGTGTGATTTGTACGCAAGCATCCGCATGCGTACAAATCACACAAGGAAGAGCAAGTATGAAGGCAGCCTAAAAAATTCTTTCTAAGGAAATTTTCACCTAATCTTGTGTCATTAAATACACAGCTCATGCTCATGATACAGCCACGCACATGAACCTTTTTTTTTTACAATGGGTTCTGTTTCATGAAGGATCACAAAAATATATCTTTGCATTTTGCCACCTAAAACTAAAGCAGTTCTTTACTTGTACTTGTTACATATGCAACAAGAATTTTACAATCACAGTGGAATTATATGTCACTGTATCTTATTCTTAGCTAAGCAACCAAAAACTGTGCACATAATTATACTTCTAGTGTCAAAGGGGCTTTCCACTAATTTTATATTGATTGGACATCCTGCAGATAGGTAATCAATATGAGATCAGCAGGGTTCAATATATGACACCCCCACGAATCAACTGTCGCATGTTGTCAGTTGTGGAGGTGAAAAAATCTGTATACTTGTAGTAGCTGCAGCAGGATGTTGCAGATACACTCCAATTTATCTTAATCGGGGTGGACATAGTTGCGGCTACAGATGAGTGAACCTGTTCGGGTTTGGAGTTTGTGTGATTTATGTATGAAAATCCGTGGAGCGAGCATCGCTGTGCTCCTGTGTGCTTTGTGATCGGGCTAGAGCGAGCCACCTGCAGTGTTTGATCAGTTCGTACTGGGAGTTTAAACAGAGTTATCAGCTGCACTGTGGATGTAAAAAAAAAGAATGAAAATCCTCACCCTTCCACCCCAGAAATGGTTTGCTTATGGCTGGCTGTATGTGGGTGGAGCGCCGAACTGCCAATCAGTGACTTCAAATGAGGTTAAGGGTCTAGTTCGGACACCACTCAAATTCAAACTAAGGCCCCTTTCACATCAGCGGTAATCGTTGATCGCGGCAGTTGCGGTTAAAAAACCTCAACTGCCGCGATTACCGCATAACGGTCGCACTTGCGGTTCACCTGCGGCAAGCCCCATGCAATGTCTATGGGGCTTGCGGTAAGTGTGCGGCAGGTGCGGCAAGTGCGGTTTCGGCACTTGCGGTAGATGGGGCCGCGAAAAAAATGCATCTGCCGCAAGTGCCGAAACCTGCAACTACACCGCATAGACATTGCATGGGGCTAGCTGCAGGTGAACCGCAAGTGCAACCGTTATACGGTAATCGCGGCAGTTGCGTTTTTTTCACCGCAACTGCCGCGATCAGCGATTACCGCTGATGTGAAAGCAGCTTAACACAGGTATGAACATCTTTACGACCAAGACAAACCGAGCCTTGAAAAGTTTACTCATCTCTAGTTGCACCAACTTTTTGATTGATGGAAAGTTGTTCCAAAGCTAATCACATCTGACCAGTCGAAGTGCCAAGTGTTGCACCCCAAAGGATCTTATACTGATGACTTTTAAACTTCCACACTGCCTTCGTGATACAGTCTACATCTAGCACATTCTAACATTCCATTCCCAAAAAATGGAGATTGTTCTTGTTCAACTCAATTAACTAACTTAGAGATAAGCTACTTCAAAATTGTATCCAACATCAATTATGTTTTTCAATTCTACAAATGAGTTAATTTGTTCAGTGGATATATGATTCCACTTGACATAATATACAATATGATTTCGTGGCAGCAAATGAAAACAAGTTTGCATATTTGGAACATTGTTACAGGATATCTTTATACCTCATTTAATCACATCAGTGGAGCAGAAACCTTTTTAGTACTTTGATGATTCAATTGTTTTCATGAGTTTCATGGTAAATTAGCTGTCTTATCATGCGCTCCCAGGGTAAACCTTCTTGCAATAAATCTATAGGATAAATATTGTCTCTCACATGTACCAGATTGAAATTTGATGTAGAGCCAAACAGAGAATTTATTTATTCACATTTGCTTTTATCTCAGAAGATCTATAATGCTAAATTCTATTTTATAAGTGAAATCAAACTAAGGAAGCACTAAAGTTTTATCAAATCACATTTGCATAACATATAATTTTAAAATTCCTCAATCCTCATGTATGTTAAGGAAGCTGTTCGCAATACAATGCAGGTTCCTATTTTATAACTGAAAACTGAAAAACCAATGACGACCTAAATATTATCTCCTTGTGGACTTCAGGGAAATCTTCTACATACAAATTTTCACTTATATATTAATTTAAAGTCATGGCCATAAACATGCTTGAAAATTTAGATTCATTTTCCATGTGGTCATAAATAGGTTGACCAGATTTTTGTAATAAAAACGTATTCTTTCACAACTTTTAAACTTTAAGGAGTATTGAAATGACAGCTCAACATATGTTCTACCTATCTACAAGCCTGCCCCAAATTTTTATTCATTTTAGACTTTAAATTTTGCTATTGTTCAGGTGCTCAGTACCTGGTAGCCAGGCCGCTCCTAATAGGGCTTGCATGAGGAGGCTTCGCGCTAGTTACTCCATTAAACAGATCCCATGAGATTACCCTGGTCTTCCCATGATAACCCTATAGATAGATCTGGACTAACACAGGTGTCCCTGGATTGGGTCCATATAATGGAGTAAGCTGATAGAGGATGGTCAGAAAACTGAGCTGAGTTCCAGAAGTTCAAAAGAAAGAACACAATTATCAGGCAGCGGAAAAGTAAAAAAAATAGGGTGAAGTTAAAAACGAGAATTGCCTAAATAGAGTGGCAAAGAAAAAGAAGATGGCCAGTATGAAAACTTATTACTGGCAACTAAAAGTAGGAAGCCAGGGGTTTAATTAGTGTGAGCTTGGCCTAAGTCTGAAAGGAGTAACTTAGGTGACCAAGTTCAGCAGCGGCGCGGACATAGAGGCACTTGGTCCCGGATCAAGTTCAGGAGTTCGTTCCCAATTCCCTGACTAAATGGCATTACAAGTCTCAGAATAGCAAACCAAACTGCTGCACTAAGTTGCCCAAAATGATGGTGCTGCAACACTTGTAGTCAGAAGTTGAGACAGTGAGGACTGACTTGTATGTAACTACCCAGATTGAGCTTTGTATCATTAATTCATGCAGGTTATTTATATTACCTTCCCATCACACATATAAGCACATATAGTCATATACAGTACATTCTAACAGGCTTCTCAAAAATGCATAGCCATTTTTCACCTATTCCTCAAATTAGTCTTGAAAGTATGTCCTGACTTACCCTTGTGTGCGTCCGAATGTGCATCTTTAAACCGTCATTTTTACTGAAGGCTTTGTCACAGTAAGGACACTGGTAGGGGCGCTCACCTGCAAATAAGATAAGCATCATAATTACCATATGTAACTCATGGATCGAGAAAACTACCCTGACACATCAGGAAAGCACAGCATGACTATGTCAAAGGAGGCACATTCTTCGAGCCTGAGGTTCATGTTCATTTATGAAATGAGTGAAAAAGAGAGTAGAGATCTGAGCATTTAAAAACTTCACATAAAGAACAAAAGAACACACCGGCTACATGCTGGGCTGGATCAAAGCTCCTTTTTCTGTTGCCTGATGTTTTCTAACAACATATGAATGCATGCAGTGATATGCTAGGCAAATATGACAGTCCAATAAAGGAGTGAATTATGAACCATTTTGTTGTGGCTAGTACGGATTTCTTTTATTTTTTTTCAATTTGCTGCTTTGATACACTTAGTTTTTAAGGAGTGCGAACATCTCCACACATCTGTTGAACATTTCTACCATCTGGATTCGAAACATCACATTTAATTATTATAATCTATTTTGCCTCCTGCACTATACTTAACTAACAATGTACATCTAGTCAAAGACATGTTACGATGTAGTTTTATGCAATGAACAACATCATGGAAACTATAAACGTCAGAGCAATTCTGCTTAAAATGGTTTCATCTAACATACCTTGAGTAACACATTTCAAGTGAATTGCAAGTTATAACATCAGAACTTCATTCAACTCTTTAGATTACATATTTGTACCCTCTTGTGGCTCTAAAAGACAGAATATTTAATCATTTCTTCCTGCCAAAAATGGATGGGTT
The DNA here is from genome assembly GCA_033576535.1 of Allobates femoralis. NCBI lineage: Eukaryota > Metazoa > Chordata > Amphibia > Anura > Aromobatidae > Allobates > Allobates femoralis. The sequence goes on along the minus strand of JARQOC010000003.1, from coordinate 255,281,819 downwards.
AAAGGAAATGTTTTCCTGCTTCATATAGCCGTGATCGATGGCAGCATGAAGCAAAGCTTGGCTGCATGCTTGCAATTCAGAGAAAATCTCATGTAAAGACCCAGTCAGGGACATGTTCCCTTAAGGCTATGCATCAACCTAGCAAAAAAATTCTGCATTATTTCTGCACATAAAAATGCATCTACTGGCAGCAATACCGCAGAGTTTTATTGCTTTTTGATGTTTTTCTTGGTGCAGTTTTTGGTGTGATTTGTCCCTTGCATTTTCCCACATGCCTCTAGCTCCCCTGTAGGCTTTAAAAACGACTTTGGAAACCTTACAATTAAGAGGTCGCCTGGGTGTGATCTTACTAAGAGGTCCTGGCTGCTGGCACAGTCCTCCCTGTCTCCTCCTTGTGTATTCCACTCCCCATGTGTCTGCTGCTGCCTCCTCTTGTTCTGGGTCTGCCCTCCTCTTATTCTCCTGCTCCTTGTGACATCAGGAGCAGAAAAAGAGGGCAGACCCATAACAGGAGGAGGCAGCAGCAGACACATAGAGGGGGCACAAGGAGGAGACAGGGAGGACTGTGCCTGCAGCCAGGACTTCTTAATAAGATCCCACCCAGGCAATCTCTTAACTGTAAGCTTTCCAAAGTCTTTTTTAAAGCTCACAGGGGGGCTAGAGACATGGGGGACCTCTTCCCTAAATGCAGCAGACATACTGCATTCAGTGCTGCATTGTTTGCCAAGCACCAGGGGGGTAACAGGTCCCTCTTTAAGCAGAAGAGAAATGGAGTCAGTAAGCCAAACCTACGACTCCAACTTCACAATTTCCCTGAATCCGTCTTCTTCGTATATGGCTCATGTTTAAGTGATACAATTATTGTAGTACAATGTGAACATCAAGCTTTTAATCATAATTATTATAAAATAATCAAGATATTTAGATAGAACATAATAATTCATAATAATAATATTCAGCACATTCTGTATTGAACTACTGTCCCCAAGTTATTATATATTTTAGGAGTTGGTCCATTTTATACTGACTTCAACTCCACCAAAATGAGCTCTGACTCCAACTTCATGACTCCAACTCCATAGCCCTGTTAAGCATTTTCTGGCAATCCTAACAAAAATGTCAATATGCCAATAGAATGGTTCAAAGTACTATTTATCCAATCTAAAATGTTTTATGGCTCAGTCCTGGATAAGACTTCTACAGTTCAAACCCTTGAATGTCAGTTCCTGATAGAATGAAATTGTTGGATGGAATCTAATGAGGTCAAAAAATGTTGTTATGAAGACAAGCACCTAGGTATTCAAAACTACCATTTATGATGATGATTTTTTAGTATGGCGAAAATTGATTTCTCATTAAAATTAAGAATATTGCATTGATTTGATGTATTTTGTAGTTAAAAATGTATGACAATTCAATGCATTAATATAGTATATTTCATTTAAACTATCAGAAAAAAGGATTATAAAACAAGATTATAATGCAACAACATATTATAAAGAGGACCTTTCACCAAATGTGTCATGTTGAACTGGCCACACACTTCAATAGTGGCTTTAGAGCAGAATAAAATGTTTTCTGTTAATTTATATGTTATTCGCCTCCATATTGTGACGATATTAACAATCAAAGTATTTTACACCTAGTAATATAATTTTTGTTGGGAAGTCCAAATGGGTGTTACCAGATAGTTTTTGCTGTGGGGAAAGGGGTGTGTACTTTTTCCTCCTGTATGAGGTTGTCCAATCATCAGCAGGCAGCAACATAGAGGAAAAAAGAATAACAATAACTTAAAGCCTGTCTTTCTGTATGTGAGATGTAATGACTGACATCCCTGATCACCAGATATACAGAACTTTTGTGGTAGAAAAAAAAATGTAGCACAAGGCCATGTTTGGAAAAGACTTAAAAAAATGGACTGTTTTATTACCAGAAAAAAAAATATTTTTATTCATACGCCATCTGTGTGTCTGTTTTTTACATTTGTATGCAATCCATATGTCCATTCTGTACATCCATATGGGACATTTTTTAAATTAACTTTTTATAAATAAAAAACAAATTTTCTAACCTTAGATTTGTTATGTATCTGTGAAAACACATGGCATATGGGTTCTAATCCATATGTGGTCTGGTTTTTACACATCCATTGAAATATAATGGTTTGATCCAGGGTACGAATCAAAATAGTTCATGCAGTGATTATTTACAGACATACCATGAATACATGTGTAACAATGTTCATGTAAGCTACCACATAATTGCAGTGTCCTAAATTATATGTACCAAATAGTCATATTGTCTGAAATATTTCTGACTGGAAAATACAATTTGTTAGTATTTCATATCTTTTTCTGTGAAATGAAGGTTATTTCAGGCACAATACTGTGTCAGATATTCTGATTTGTAAGTGAATCAATAAAGGAGAATGTACTGTATATGTAGGGCAGAGAACAGTAGTACAGCATTTGCCTGTCTTTGTTGAGTGTGGATAATGTGTCATGGTGTGGTATAGCAGTGAGGGAACCAGGTAGCAAGATGGTTAACCCTGCTGCTCTTTTCGGGTCATAGTGACCCGTAGACAATTTTTTGTGGCCCTGTAGATATTTTTGTATAAGTTTCTAAAACTTGAGGTTACTTGACTTTTCCTCATTTGGGGGGACCTATCTATGAGTATTTTTTTTTTGTGTTCACTTTTAACTACACGCCGATTTGCACACTTGCCGTGTTCGGGTCATAGTGACCCGGCATAATTTTTTACAGCTGTGAGGCCATATTTTCAGTGAAATAAAGGAGTTATAACCTCCGTTGGGTCTATTTATTACATCTACTATTGTATATCAATTTATTTATTTCTTAAATTATTTCAATGGGGTCGTACACACGAGCTATATGCATTGAGATCTGCGCACCATAAAAATGGCTTTATATTGATTATTTTTGGTCTTTACTAAAATGTAGAGCACATCCAGAGAGATGACTAGGTGTGCACTACACGTGTATATTTTGCGCAGAACAGACTGAGCAGAACGCGCTGTGTAAAAAGGCCTTATTTTGTAAAGCTGAGCTCTGAAGGCCTCCAAATTATTTTTTTCAAAAACTTGGAAACTTGGAAAAGCACTGGTTAGGCCGTATATTGAGGAAAGAAAGTTAACACTCAGAACGGAAGGAGCAGCAGGCCTTGTACAGAGCATCCAGCACCATGCTCAGGAAAGTGAAACCATGGCCTCCACAACCACTTCTACCCCCATGGGCTCTACCAGCGGTGCTTCAAGAATAAAAAGAAAAAGCTGCAGCTATTGCCCTTATTTTTATGATAATAAAACAAGTATTACATGTTCTGGATGCCAAAAATTCTTATGCAAAGCCCATGTTTATTGTTCTTCATGCAAGAATACATAAATTAATATTAACATGTGAATATGTTCAAATTGAAGTGTTTATCATCTTTAATTTTTTTTCACAAAATGTTTGATTTGATTGTTTTGGTTTGTTTTTTTTAGCACATATGTGTAGTTTGCTATTTTTCATTTTGCTTATTACTAAGTTTTTTTTGAATAAAAAAAAAAAATTCAATTTCGTTTTTCTTTTTTTTTATTTTCAAACATGTTCCCATACAGTCTAGTAAGCAAAAGGTATAAAAATAATTGAGTTAGAGTATCTAAAATCAAGATTTAATGAACCGGTTCATAGTGACCCAGGAGCAATACAAGTGTATAGTACATGGGGACTTAACAGCAGGGTTAAAAAGGGCAAAGTGCGTTCAGGGGAGCTAGTCTAATCCTTAGCGTGGGGTTCCCTGACTCAGCCTGCTCCTAGAGGTACTCCTGAAAGTGAGGAGGTCTGGTTCACCACCCTTGCCCTATGATCCTGATAATTTCTAGGCTAAGAGCCCCTTCCTTCACTCACAGACCGGGAAAACACAGCTACTCCTATGGGAATTGAAACAGCAACAAGCACTAGCATGAATGTGTCGACTACACGGGGTTCTAATAGAGATTAACTCCATCAGCGACGCCAGCTGGAGGAAGAGGGGGCTATTTAAAGGCCAGGGGCATAGTCACCTGACAAAACTACAACTCCCCACCTGCAGAGCCGCACAGCAATACAGCAGCATCTGTACTTTAATACTGAATATGGCAAAGGAAATTAACTCTGATTTAAACCACAGCAGCATTACACCAGAACTGCAAAGTAGTCAACACGTGGCATAATGGGCATGTTCTTAATTTCATCATATGAAACAACACTAACATTAGAATCTTTTTTTCCTTCAAAATCAACATAGGCAAATAGCTTATATACAGTATATCCACTTAATTTATCAAGTCAACAAAAGTGGGTCTTTGTAAGTCTGTATGAATGCAACTCACGTCCGGAACGCGTGCTCCATTCATTCTCTATGAGACCAACAGAAAAATTTCAGTACAGAGGTGTTTGAGGATGTCAGTCCCATAAGGAAGGAATGAAACCGTACACATGAGTGACAGCATGTCTTTGAGCAGAGAAAAAACAGAAAGTGTCACCAAGCACAGTTGAACTGCAGCACCTTTATTATCTACATCTCCATATATTTCAGCAGGCCACAAAGCGGACCCATAATATATGACAATACCGATATTCTAAGACAATTAAACAAATACAAGCTTGAGGGAAACCCAAATGGACCTCACATCTCTATTCACTTACAAACGACCATTTCAAATTTCATTCACCTAAAGCAACTGGTTTGAAACGGACCATTTATTTTTAGCGAACAAAAGACCTCTATAGAGGATACTGTAGGGGTCATAAAAGATAATGATCTTCAGATTTTCAATATCTGCTTGATACGTTGAAATGATAAAAATGAGTCTCTTTATAAAAAGGTCTCTCCTTCACATCCATTCATAGATTTGATTAATTCACCTGGACAATAGATGTGCATTTACTTGCTCGTAGGTTTGCATACATAAGTGTCATACTATTATGAAGAGGGACCCAAAAATCCAGAAAAAAGGATAGGCCTTAAACATTCTAAAGGAATTACATATGTGTATAAAAGGCAATATAGATAAGGGTTCTGCTCACTTTTTCTGCATTAAATCTAAAAGTAAAAATAATCTATCTTTGTCCCTATATCATAACATACAAAAGATACTTTTGCAGATATGGTAGAGAAGGATTTAAATAAATTAGTTTATAACCCTGAAGAAGAATTTGCAAATTATATCGGGAAACACAAACAACCCTCTGTAAACTGGAAAAGAATGACAAATTAATAGTCAAACCCTCTGATGGAAATATAGTCATCTATATCCAAGAGGGTTACGTGAGAATGATAAAAGATCTCTTAAAGAGACTCTGTCACCAGGTTTTTGCCATCTCATCTGACAGCAGCATAATGTAGAGACAGAGAACCTGATTCAAGCGTTGGGTCACTTACTCAGCTGCTCAGTGTAGTTTTGATAAAATCACTGTTTAATCATCTAGAGATTATCATTAGAGGACTGCTCAAGTAGTCCAGCATATTAATTTACTACTAAATCAGAAGCAGAGAAAACAGTAATTTTATCAAAATGACAGCAAGCAGCTCAGTAAGTGCACACATTGCTGAAATCATGGTCTCTATCTCTACATTATGCTGCTGTTAGATGGAATAGCAAAAACCTGGTGACAGTTTCCCTTTAAAGGATAGAAATATATATGGCATTCTGAGTAGTGACACTATGGATAGCTGCTCTAGCAGATCTTAAAATTCTTCTTAAGGAGGCCCTGAGAAAACAACTGATTTCAGAGGATGAATACAAAGTCCTTTATAATCCACATCCTATGATTGCCACATTTTATGCTTTACAACAAATACACATAAATAAAAGACCAATATTCGGACGTTGTATAATATCTGGCTATCATTCCCTTAGAGGAGAAGCTAGCTGTTGTTTAGATGGCATTTCTTTTCCTTTTGCACATCTTTTTGAGCAGCACAGGGCTCAGTGGTTAGCATTGTGGCTTTGCAGCGCTGGGATCCTAAGTAAAATCCCAAAAACAATATTTGAAAGGAGTTTGTACGTTCACCTTGTTTGCGTGGGTTTCCTCTGGGGTTTCAGGTTGCCTCCCACATGCCAAAGACACATTGATAGGGAATTTAAATTTGTGAGCACCAATGGGTACAGTGTTGCTGATGTATGTATAGCTCTGTGGATTTGATGGCGCTATATCAATGAATAAATATTATTATTACAAGCGCTACCATAATTCAATAATTCTTTAGAGACAGAAAAGAAATAGTTCTTAACTCATATGATATTAATGTTTCTGACACTACCATTCTTACCAGCCTGCACCATTGCTACTTCACACTTTCTTTCCAGTAAGGGAAGACATTTTATGGAATATAGCAATTTTGAATTGATGCTTTGTAACAGCACATTTATTTTATCTTTGATGTGACCTTTTATCACCATATAAGAGGCAAATTTGTTTGTGGGATGCTAGTAGGATACACTAGTTTTCTGTGAGGCTTTACTTTTTTACACAAGTCACATATTTTGTGGAAGGTATATTGATGATGTACTAATTTTGTGAAATAGAGACATTAATTGTTTTTTGCATTTTATATATATATTGCATGAGAATTAGTTAGCCATGTACTTCACACCTGAGATTGGATGTCAAATATAACATTTTTTGGACCTATTTATATTGTTGATAAAGCAAATATACATATGGATATTTATAGAAAGAAAACCAACAGGTGCCAAAAACTTAATGCACTGGGAAAGCTGTCATCTTCCCTCTCTCAAAGCAGGGATCCTATTGCTCAGTACATCAGGGCCCAACATAATTGCTCTAGAATAGATGCTTTTCTTCAAGAAAAATGTAATCTGTTGAAATGTTTTATATCAAGGGCATTCCCTAAGAAGTGTTATGCAAGGCCTTTAATAGAGCCAAATCCTCTAATCATGATACACTTATGAATTCAGCAAAAACAGTGGAGCGGAACAAAAGAATTAGATGCATGGGAACTCTTTACAACAATACAAAGAGAGTTTATAATATTTAGTGAAAGTACAGGCCTATTTTTACCCCAATAAAAAACCAAAATCTTCAAAGAATTGGCTTAAAAAATTTAAGTAGGGTTACACCCTTAAGGTACCTAGACTTTCTGTAAATATCTAAATGGCTGCTTTCTAAATCCTCTAAATAACTGTAGATATTATATAAATCATCAGATTAAATGTAAAACAAAAAGGGATAATCGGTATAGCTATGTGTCTGTCACGGGTGGCACGGATGACAGGGTGGAGGCCACGCGCAGACGATCACAGCGTGTGGCCCACCAGCCATAATGGTGGAGGATGGTCCGTCCCTTTCAGGGGCATTTACCTTCTGTGTAGATGGAGAGAGGGTGTGATGGGATCTCGCTGTTATGGGGGGACGGCTGTGGAGGTCTTGTGCTCGGTCTGGTTTTATCCACCAATATCGTAGGTCACTAGGACCCAGCAGATTCCTTCCACTTTTATAAGGAGGTTCATTACCCTTCCTCGGTGCAGGTGATAGTTCCTTGTGCTCTCATTATCCTTGCTCCAGCAGACGCGGAGGTTGTGAAGGTTGCTGAGTTCTGCTGTCAGATAAGTGTTTCCTTTTCCCAAATGTCTGTCTTCCCTGGTGTTTGTCTTTAGTTGATAGTGGAGGGGTCTACTGAACTTCTCCATCTGATCCTTAGATAAGATAGTGCTAGGATCAGAGAGGGACGAGGTTCGTGGTCGGCGACAGTTGAGGAGACTGTATAGGGACGTTAGGGCAGACAGGGTCAGCTCTAGGAAGTCTAGGGGTCACCGTCTCCTTCTTGTGCCCTTAGCGTTAGGGACTCCTTATTCCCCCCCCCGTCGTTATCCTACGCTGGGTGTCTTCCCCACTCCCAGCGTGACAGTGTCCTTGCATGAAATATGTGTGCAAAAAATACAGGAAGTCAGAATTAAAATTCCAAAACATATCAGTTCATATCAACACTATGATAGACACTCCTCTATTTGTTCACGTGAGATTTATTCACTTCAATAGCCCTACAGATTTGAAATTCTGGTGTATTTATAAAGAGACTTTGGGCACTAGAAAAGGCAATCTAGATAAGATTTAATTACAGGAACAGGCCAAATTGATGGACAAACTTAATTCATGCAGCCCTCTGGGTCTAAAGGAGGGCTTCACCTTTGGAGCCTTCAGATAAGTGCCCCCGAACAGGGCATGCTGCATTCTGGATGCAGAGTGGTTTCTCTTGCAGAGACGCTAATGTTCTCTGTGGAAGATTGCAGCATCCGGGGCCACAATCAAGTTTACCGTTAGCATGTTTTTGCTTTGTTCTCCTGAAAAGAATTCTAGCATTTCCGCAAGCATAAACTGATATACTACTCTTCAGGGAGCCACCACACATCAGTTTACGCTGAGTAAAAAAGAAACATAGTGGGCATGGGATTGCTGTTAAATTTCTACAAGGCTTTCAAACACTCATGCATGGGTATGTCACTATCCCACCTGCAAATATAGAGAAAAACATGGTGACTAAGCCTGTTACCCAATTTGCAATTGCGCTGGTAATATGCTTACTGTTCATCGGTTTGACAAATGTAAAGACTCCTGCGACTGGCTGGTGAAAGATCTTCAACAGGACATCTATTTGATTGCTGCTTTTTATTGGAAATGGCGCTGATGCTTTCAATGTGGATGATTGGACAGGATATCTGTCACTATGAGATGTCATTCTTGATTGCCTAACTGCATTAATGATGCCACAAACCGAACCATTAAAAGGTCTGTTTGTCAGCAAAGTGCCTTCTTTTAGTCTTACTTCCCTGATGATGCCAGTTTTGTTAAAACTTGTTGGGGAGGGTTTCAGTCTTTAAATAGAAAATGTGATTGTTTACTAGAGTCTATTATGCTTTCTAATGTGATGAGGGATTGCAGCCACAATGTATATACACTGTGTGCAGAATTATGAGGCAAATGAGTATTTTGATGACATGATACTTTTTATACATGTTGTCCTACTCCAAGCTGTAAAGGCTTGAGAGCCAACTATCAATTAAGTAAAGCAGGTGATGTGCATCTCTGTATTGAGGAGGGGTGTGGTGTAATGACATCAATACCCTATATAAGGTGTGCTTAATTATTAGGCAAATGCCTTTCCTTAGGCAAAATGGGTCAGAAGAGAGATTTGATGGGCTCTGAAAAGTCCAAAACTGTGAGATGTCTTGCAGAGGGATGCAACAGCCTTGAAATTGCCAAACTTTTAAAGTGTGATCACCGAACAATCAAGCGTTTCATGGCAAATAGCCAACAGGGTCGCAAGAAGCGCGTTGGGTAAAAAAGGCGCAAAATAACTGCCCATGAATTGAGGAAAAATCAAGTGTGAAGCTGCCAAGATGCCATTTGCCACCAGTTTTGCCATATTTCAGAGCTGCAATGTTATGGGAGTATCAAAAAGTACAAAGTGTGCAATACTCAGGGACATGGCCAAAGTAAGGAAGGCTGAAAAACGAACACCTTTGAACAAGAAACATAAGATAAGACGTCAAGACTGGGCCAAGAAATATCTTAAGACTGATTTTTTAAAGGTTTTATGGACTGATGAAATGAGAGTGACTCTTGATGGGCCAGATGGATGGGCCAGAGGCTGGATCAGTAAAGGGCAGAGAGCTCCACTCCGACTCAGACGCCAGCAAGTATGGGCTGGTATCATCAAAGATGAACTTGTGGGACCTTTTCGGGTTGAGGATGGAGTGAAGCTCAACTCCCGGACCTACTGCCAGTTTCTGGAAGACAACTTCTTCAAGCAGTGGTACAGGAAGAAGTCGGTATCGTTCAAGAAAAACATGATTTTCATGCAGGACAATGCTCTATCATAATGCATCCAACTACTCCACAGCGTGGCTGGCCAGTAAAGGTCTAAAAGAAGAAATAATAATGACATGGCCCCCTTGTTCACCTGATCTGAACCCCATAGAGAAGCTGTGGTTCGACCATGTCGGAAATGTATGGAGGGAACAGGTTGTGGATGGCTTTGAAGGTCATGGTTAATGTTTTAAACCGGGATCTCTGGGAAGAAGGGAGCCAATGAAAGGCTTGGCAGAGGGGAGAAACAGGGGAGTAGCGGGAGGACAGATGGATTAGACAGGCAGCGGAGTTTAGGATGAATTGGAGAGGTGCAAGGGAGGTAGCAGGGAGGCCGGAGAGCAGGACATTGCAATAGTCGAAGCGGGAGATGATGAGAGCGTGAATAAGGGTTTTAGCAGTGTCGTGGTCAAGAAAAGTTAGGATTTGGGAGATATTTTTGAGCTGGAGACGGCAGGATGGCGAGGGCCTGGATGTGGGGCTTGAAGGAGAGGGAAGAGTCGAGGATGACCCCGAGGCACCGAGCATGGGGGACTGGGGAGAGAGAGCAGCATAGAGGTGGTACTGGAGGCCGTGGGACTCAATGAGTTGCCCTAGGCCAAGAGTGTAGATTGAGAAGAGTAGCGGTCCCAGAACCGAGCTCTGGGGGACCCCGACAGATAGGGGGTAAGGTGAAGAGGAGGTGTGGGAGTGGGTGACGCTAAAGGTCCAGTCCATTAAGTATGAGGAGATCCAAGAGAGGACAAGGTCTGTGATACCAAGAGATTCCAGGATCTGACGTAGAAGGGAGTGGTCAACAGTGTCGAAGGCGGCGGATAGTTCGAGGAGGAGGAGGACAGAGTAGTGACGTCTGCTTTTAGCAGTCAGTAGGTCATTGGTGACTTTGGTCAGGGCAGTTTCAGTGGAGTAGAGGGGTTGGAAGCCAGATTGCAGGTGGTCGAAGAGGGAGCAGGAGGAGAGGTGAGAGGACAGCTCTGAGTGTATATGCTGTTCAAGTAGTTTAGAGCCGAAAGGGAGGAGAGATATGGAGCGATAGTTGGAGACAGATGTGGGGTCGAGGGAGGTTTTTTTGAGGATGGGTGTGATCAGGGCGTGTTTGAAGGCTGAGGGGAAGTTGCCAGTGGTAAGTGATAGGTTAAATACAAGTTCAGGTCTATCTATTGTTCTTTCTACTCTTGAACTTGGTCTTTGTTTGTCAAATACAGACTATTTACCACAAACCTTGTCTCAAGTCTCGTTTCATCCCACACTATCAGATTCCAGAGTACCTACAGAATTGTTACAGTTTAAAGTCTTTTAGAATGGAAAAGTACCATTAGATCTCACTTTCTAAATTATTTTTCATCCATTGCACAACTGCATCTCAATAAATTAGAATAGAGTGGAGGTGCAAGGGAATATGCAAGTTAGCACATCTAATACAGGGGGAGGAGAGGAGGTGGCTAAATAAAGAACACAAAATAGCCAAATATGCATTAGAAAAACAACAAACACTTCAATATGTGCAAGTGATGGGGATGCTGTTGTCTAAGTTAATAAGAGTTGTGGACGAGACAAGTAGAAATGATATGGACAATTTACTTTTTGCAACCCCCCGGAAAACCAACTACACAAAGGATTTAGGGTGAGGCTGACTCCCAGAAAGCCAGAGCAGGTCTTTAAAGTTTGGGTTAGGCAACTAGGGGGGAAAGGAAAAGAAATAGGAGACAAAATTCTTAGTGAAAGGAGGGTTCTGAGGAAGAATGTTGTGAGTGAGGTATGGAGGGACTCCCACCTTAGAATCATGAATAGAGCGATAGTAGCCTTTAACATCCTGTGTCGGCATCAATGAGGGAGTGTATAACACAATGCCTGAAATGTTAACTTGAAGAGGTCGACCTTTTACATGGGCTATAGGAATGGCCGGGGGTCAGAGACCTGTGGGAAAGGGTAAGTCAACTAATAAAACAAATGTGGTTACTGATATACCTCTAGAGCCCCTTACATATCTATTTCATTTCTGGGATAAGGTGGGAGGGAGAAAGGAAGAAGGAGCAGAGGGGCTCCCTTCATTATTCTATAACCTGGTTTTAATAGTCAAAAGATGTCTGTTACAGCAATGGGTACAAAAGAAGGTACCAAGCATTCAAGAGATACTGTACTGTGATGAATATTGGTACGAAATATTCCCCATATTACATCCAGGAAGCAAATTGAAGACACATCTCACTCACAAGGAGAGAAGCCCCCACCCTTGCACTGGCAAATGGTAGAGTAATTAGTATGTAGATGAAAGCTGACTGTCCACACAGCAGGACCCATCCTCAACTTTGATATGCAATCAGCTAGGAAGGTATTTTAGCCAGGTGTCTGGGACTTCTGAGGAGATGTAAAACTAGGTGACACTTTCCAAATGGCAGAAGAGAGGAAATTCCTTTTCAGGCGCAGACTGGAAGGCACCGTGACTATAACCTTAATATCTCATAAGCCGTTCACCCTGTGATGCTATCGAATATAAAAATGAATTCCACACATCTAGACGGAAATAGAGCTGGTATTCACATGAATGTAGGGTGACTGGAAGCCATGTAAACAGGATATTGGCTGGTAGGGGGTACTCAGAGTTGGCATGTTTCCCATCCAGACGAAGATAAAATCATAACTAAAAATATGAAAGTATTATCTTCTGTCTGCGATGCCCATGGACCCGGCTAGGGAACATTGTAGAATTCGGGTGTCCATATCTCCCCTCAGAGGGGTGGGAGTTGTGAGACATCCCAGAGGTGTGAGATGGGTGGAGACAGGGGCAACCCATAGTGTATAAAAATCATCTGCCCCATCTCCACCTGGTATTTCTTCTGAATGGGCATTGTTCCACCAAGGCCAGAGATTACCCAGGAACAGATTGGTGCCACGCCGCCCATGTGGTGCCATCAGCACTAAGGTAACTGCTCACATGTGTGTGTAATTCTGTGTATTCCATTCCTCCTTTTATTGGCATATCTGACTGTAATATTTGTAACATCTGAATAATAACTGTAAATATTAATATCTAGTGTACCATTAGGGTGATTAAATATATAAATTTAATCTTGAGTTGCTCTTTTTATCTTGATCACGATTCCCCACGTCCGTGTGCTCATATAACGCTACCTGGGTTGGTTCCTGACCCAATATAAGCCCGACCACGGACCGGACTTATATTAAAGAGGAGCTGGTGGCAGCATTTGTGCTTGGGGTTATTCAGGGCCTCTGGCAGTGACGGGGTGGAAGAGATTATATGTGCTTCTGGCTGCGGGCTAGAAGACATATACCACACTCACTGAGAGGTGCCTTAATAAACCAGCACAGGCAAGGCAGCTGCGGCCCTTCTTTATCCTCAGGCAGTTCTCTGACTGACCTGGGTTTAACAGGAGGCGCTGTGGAGCTGCCAGGTTCAGGTCACGATTCACCACAAGTGGTGGCAGCGGTGGGATCAAGATAATAGTGTTGTGGACCCAACTCCCTAACGCTAAGGACTGCTGGCAGTAGCTTTTGCTGTCAGGGTCCTAAGATCAACTCAACACTAGACAGTCAGAGTGCAAATATAAGGTGTGTGGGTGCATCAGGTTGCAGCTGTGTGTCAGTGACCAGGAGGTGCTAAACTGGCCCAGGGTACCAGGAGCCAAGCGCTGCAGAGGGCACTTGCTGTGGCTGATATGGAAGAGGTGGTGGAGGACACTGTTGGTCTAGGCGAGGAGGATCCCATGCACGGGACCTCAAGAAGCCAATCTTCAGTGATCGACTCTGCAGTGGGGCCAATACCCCCTGTCCTCAGCCCCGCAGTGGGCAGATCACCACCTGCTGGTCGCTCCAGCCAGATGGGCTCGGATGCCCTTTTTCAAGCTGCCCTGGCTCGACTTGTAGCTGGAGCCCAGGGAACCTCGCGGAGGTTCAGAGGCTTCTCCCCTTCAGACCAAGTGGCTGCCGAGTCAGACGGAGGCCAGGAAACAGGTCCCGGGGAACTGACAGAGGACGTGGCAGTTTCTTCTTCGCTGACCACGTCTCGTCAGGGGTGTCAGGTGGCGTCAGGGGCTGACGACCGCCTGGAAGCTCTCCAGGAGCAGGTGGCACAGCTTTTCTCGGACTCTGACCACGAACAGGTGGTCCGGAGCCAAGAACGGCTGTACCAGGTAACGGTCCAGCAGGGGTCACCGGAGGTGTGGCCCAGGGACCAACCGGTAATTGTACCCACTGGCTGCCAGGAGGATGGGGATGCGGTCCCCATAACCTGTCAGGGCAGTGGGGAAGGTCGACACGGAGGCCAGGAGACAGGTCCCGTGGAACTGACGGAGGACGTGGCAGTTGCTTACACTCTGACCACGTCTCGTCAGGGGTGTCAGGTAGCGTCAAGAGTTGACGTCAGCCTGAAAGCGCTCAAGGAGCGGGTGGCACAGCCTCCCTTGGACTCAGGCCTCAAGCAGGTGGTCTGGGACCAAGGACGGCTGTGCAAGGTAACGGTCCAGCCGGAGTCACCAGAGGTGTGGCCCAGGGACCAACATGCAGTTGTGCTCACTGACTGCCACGGAGATGGGGAGGCGATCCCCATACCGTGTTGGGGCAGTGGGGCAGGTGTTCCTACAGCCAGTCAAGGGGATGGGTGGCTCAAGCCCATAACCTGTCTGGATGATAGGGAAATGGTACCCACAACCGGTCAGGACTATGGGAGAGTTGTACCCATACCCTGTCCGGGTGCCATAGGGGTACCCCCTGTCTGTCAGAGTGATGGGACCTCAGTGCCCAACACCTGTCAGAGGGGCGGGGACGCGTTTCCCGTGACCTGTCAAGATGAGGGGCAGGGGCTGCCCCTAACTTTTCAGGATGATGGGAAAGCTGTATCCCCGGCCTGTCAGGATGATGGGAAAGCTGTATCCCTGGCCTATCAGCATGACAGGAAAGAGTTGTTACAGGCCAGTAGGGCCGATGGGAAGGTGATGTTATCCCCCGGGGAGACAGCTGTCCAAGGCGCTGTCGTCCCTGGACTGAGGAGCGAGAATGCAGGTCGTACACTGCTCTCTGGGCCCTCACTCTGTCGAGGGATAACTGAACCCATGTCTGACCCAGAACAGGTCCCAGAGGGTCCCTGTGGGAGTGAGGCATGTGCACCGCTTCTGGCTATGCCTAGCCAGGGGTTTGAGACTGCACTACCAGCGAGTGCCAGTCCTGAGGTGCCGAGCCGCCTCGCGGAGACGGCTGTCTCCACCACCAAAGAGAGGGTACTGTGGGATCCAGGGAGGGAGGCGGCCTGCTCCACGATGGAAAAGGGAGTTTCCGGCAATTGTGTGGGCCCTGCAGCGTCTGCAGCCACACTTGCGCGGACGCCACTCCATCGTGGGGACAGACCACAACCCCCTCAGCGGTTACACACGGTCCCCGTGACGAATGGAAGGTTGTTACATGGGAGCCGTGCGCTCCAGGAACTCAACTTCACCATTAGCCACAAGAGCGACCATGACCACGGTAACGCTGATGGGTTATACCGCCAAGTGGAGGTAGTGGACGGGCGCACGGGGAGACACAGGAATGTGCCATCCTCTAGCGCCGTCTAAGAGGGGGAGGTGTGATGAATATTGGTACGAAATATTCCCCATATTACATCCAGGAAGCAAATTGAAGACACATCTCACTCACAAGGAGAGAAGCCCCCACCCTTGCACTGGCAAATGGTAGAGTAATTAGTATGTAGATGAAAGCTGACTGTCCACACAGCAGGACCCATCCTCAACTTTGATATGCAATCAGCTAGGAAGGTATTTTAGCCAGGTGTCTGGGACTTCTGAGGAGATGTAAAACTAGGTGACACTTTCCAAATGGCAGAAGAGAGGAAATTCCTTTTCAGGCGCAGACTGGAAGGCACCGTGACTATAACCTTAATATCTCATAAGCCGTCCACCCTGTGATGCTATCGAATATAAAAATGAATTCCACACATCTAGACGGAAATAGAGCTGGTATTCACATGAATGTAGGGTGACTGGAAGCCATGTAAACAGGATATTGGCTGGTAGGGGGTACTCAGAGTTGGCATGTTTCCCATCCAGACGAAGATAAAATCATAACTAAAAATATGAAAGTATTATCTTCTGTCTGCGATGTCCATGGACCCGGCTAGGGAACATTGTAGAATTCGGGTGTCCATATCTCCCCTCAGAGGGGTGGGAGTTGTGAGACATCCCAGAGGTGTGAGATGGGTGGAGACAGGGGCAACCCATAGTGTATAAAAATCATCTGCCCCATCTCCACCTGGTATTTCTTCTGAATGGGCATTGTTCCACCAAGGCCAGAGATTACCCAGGAACAGATTGGTGCCACGCCGCCCATGTGGTGCCATCAGCACTAAGGTAACTGCTCACATGTGTGTGTAATTCTGTGTATTCCATTCCTCCTTTTATTGGCATATCTGACTGTAATATTTGTAACATCTGAATAATAACTGTAAATATTAATATCTAGTGTACCATTAGGGTGATTAAATATATAAATTTAATCTTGAGTTGCTCTTTTTATCTTGATCACGATTCCCCACGTCCGTGTGCTCATATAACGCTACCTGGGTTGGTTCCTGACCCAATATAAGCCCGACCACGGACCGGACTTATATTAAAGAGGAGCTGGTGGCAGCATTTGTGCTTGGGGTTATTCAGGGCCTCTGGCAGTGACGGGGTGGAAGAGATTATATGTGCTTCTGGCTGCGGGCTAGAAGACATATACCACACTCACTGAGAGGTGCCTTAATAAACCAGCACAGGCAAGGCAGCTGCGGCCCTTCTTTATCCTCAGGCAGTTCTCTGACTGACCTGGGTTTAACAGGAGGCGCTGTGGAGCTGCCTGGTTCAGGTCACGATTCACCACATGTACCATCTAAAAATTTGCTATACATAGAAAGACTGGAGGCAGAACGACAAAAGGAAACAAGAGTGAGGCCTCTCATGTTAAAGTGGAAAGCCTATCTGTTGCGGCACTACTCTGACGATGAAATAAACCATTTTGTGAAACCTTTCGTGGAAAGAGAATTGTACATACTAGAGGACATTGGAGGCACGTTAGGGAGACTAATTGCTAGGGAGCGATAGGTGAGCAGACTAGGAACCGATTGCATGTAATGATAGTACAGGGGAGATCTTTGTATCCTACTATAAAAGAAGGGATTATGTATTAGTGCACTGACGAAAATAGAAAGACAGAGACTTGGATGTGATGCAGTGGGGGGATAGTACGTTTTAAAGGTTTCTTGTTATTACTGTCAAGAAATGGAACTATATACCAATTTCAACTCTGATTTAGAACAAATTATCGGAAGGTTCTAATGCACTATGCAATGTAAAATGTACACTGAATGTATGACATAAATCAATAACAATTATTAGTTAAAAAAAGATAATTTATTTCAGTAATTTAATACATGACTTTAAACAGATGTATTATTTAAAGTCATTACAGAGTTATCTATTTCAAGCGATTTTTCTGTTAATGTTGATGATTATGGCTTACAGACAATGAAAACCCAAAATTCATTCTCTCAGATAATTTAAACAGTTAACACAAAACACCTGCAAAGGCTTAGTAAGGGTTTAAAATGGTCCCTTAGTCTGGTTCAATAGACTACACAATCACGGGGAAGACTGCTGAATTGACAGATGTCCAAAAGGCAGTCATTGACACACTCCACAAGGAGAGTAAGCCACAAATGTTTTTGAAATCAAGGTCTCAGAGTCTAAAGGGAGAGTGGAGAGGAACACAATCCAACCTGCTTGAGCTTTAATGTGAAGTTTCCACAATCAGTGATGGTTTGAGGAGCCATGTCATCTGCTGGTGTAGGTCCACTGTTTTTGATCAAAACCAAAGTCAGTGCTGCCGTCTACCAGGAAATTGTAGAGCACTTCATGCTTCCCTATGCCGACAAGCTTTTTGGAGGTGGAAATTTCATTTTCCAGCAGGACATGGTAACAGTCCACACTACCAAAGTACCACAACATGGTATAATAACCACATTATCCCTGTGCTTGATTGGCTAGCAAACTCACCTGATCTAAACCCGTAGAGAATCTATGGGGAATTGTCAAGAGGAAGATGGAAGACACCAGACCCAAAAATTCAGACGAGCTGAAGGCTGCTATCAAAGCAACCTGGGCTTCCATAACACCTCAGCAGTGCCACAGGATGATCGCTTCCATGCCACACTGCAATGATGCAGTAAGGGCGCCTTCACACTGGCGTTCCCCTCCGCAGCGTTCTGCGGAGGGGAATCACCATGTGTACGCAGCGGCCGCCAGCTCCTATCTTTAGAATAGGAACGCACGGTGCTGCGCTTGCCAGCGCATGAACGTGCGCACCCATTCACTCCCACATGTGATCTGTGTGCAGGCGGAAGCCTGCGCACAAGTCACACACTCCCGCCCGCACCAGGATGCAACATATGGGAGTGAATGGGTGCGCACGGTCATGCGCTGGCAAGCGCAGCACCGTGTGTTCCCATTCTAAAGATAGGAGCTGGCGGCCGCTGCGTACACATGGTGATTCCCCTCCGCAGAACGCTGCGGATGGGAACGCCAGTGTGAAGGTGCCCTAATTCATGCAAAAATAGCCCCGACCAAGTATTGAGTACATTTACTGTACATACATTTATGAAATAAAAAAAACATTTTTTCAGTTGGTCTTATAAAATATTCAAATTTTCTGATATAATGACATTTTATTTTTCATTGGCTGTAAGCCATAATCATCAACATTTACAAAAATAAACACTTGAAGTAGATCACTCTGTAATAACTCTATATAATATATGTGTTTCACTTTATGTAGTGAAATACTAAAATAAATTATATTTTTGATTATATTTTAATTTATTGAGATGCACATGTGTATAAAGTAATAAATAAAATGTTCTGTTAGGGTTAATTTTAAATAAATGATATATAATTTACATTTCTGAATTTGCCAGCTGACATGGCCATAGAATTAACCTTTACTCACTTCAAAGACTGACTGGACTTGGCATACCTTAAATGTTCTCTCACAAGATGGTTTGATGGGTGATGTGTGTGCATTTAGATCAGACATGTTTCTCTAGTTATATGTTTGTCATGAACAGAACACTTATTCCAGGGTGTTTTCACATGCTCTTTATTGTCTGCAAATGGGATTTCAGTCACTTGCCCAGTGAATACAGTGGTTTCTCTCCCACGCTACTATGTTTGTGATCAATTCAAGACCATCTAAAAAAGTCTCAGACAAACCTACAGACAAAGAATCTGTGGGGATAAGAAGTGATGATGGGCAGAAGGGTTTGTCTGTTTTAATTAGTCTAAGTAGAGGATGGAAATAGAAGCTGGTGGTCACTAGCACCAGACACAACAAACTGTTTTCATTACATCACCCCAAATGGATTTTAATCCATTACTGAACACTGAAAACACTACTTTCGTAATGTTCCCAAAATACAGATATTTGCAATTAATCTTAATTTTTAGGATTTGTGAATCAAAAGACATTAGTGAAATAAATAAATTACATATATATATATATATATATACATATATGCATATATACGGTACATATATATGTATAAACTGATCAGAAATATAAATGCAACACTTGTTTTGCTCCCATTTTTCACCAGCTGAAATCAAAGATCTAAGACTTTTTCTACGTTGAGAAAAGGCCTTTTTCTCTAAAGCACTGTTTACACATTTGTCTAAATCTGTGTTAGTGAGCACTTCTCCATTGCCGAGATAATCCATCCAACTCACACGTGTGACATATCAAGATGCAGATTAGACACAATACCAGGCCACTCTAAGGCTGGCTTCACACTACGGTTTTGTTCCTGTCCATGGGATCATAGTTTTTGCAGGACCCCACGAACAGGAATGGACAGGCCCAGATTGTAAACTCCGGATGCCATCTCTGTCATCCGGAGGGATCCAGACTGAAAGAGCTGGGAGGAGCCGAGCCTGCAGTACTTTCGCTAAAGTGAAAGAAAGCAATGGGCATTAAAAAAATAAATAAATGCTCACCTGTGCTGGGATCCGAGGCGTTCACATCTGATGCAGCTAACATGCTGCAAGGACCTTAATTAGCTGACCAATGGCTGATTGGCCGGTAGCAACCACATGACACATCAACTCATCGCTACCAGCCAATCAGCTTTTTAGGTCTTTGCAGCATCAGACGTCTTCCTGTGTCAGTGACCAAAGAGGTAAGTATTTGATTCTTTTTATTTTTAACCATTCCTTGACTTAATTTCACTTTAGCAGTATATGTAGAAACACTGCTAAAGTGAAATTACACGCATATACCACAGGTACAGAGCAGTGCTCTAGTTCTGAGCATGCTCTGTACCCTGGAACCAGATCCAGGAAACGATTCTGCTTTTTTCCGAATCCGGTTCTATTGGCCCCCCATGTTAAGTGTCCCGGACTGGATTAGTTTCTGTACGGTTTTGTCACTGGAGCCCAAAAACGGTGCAGACTTCGATTTTGGTACTGGGGAAAAACAGGACAAAAATGAATCTAGGAATGGATTCACAAAACCGGATGGCCATTTATGACCAATCTGGCACCATAGGGATACATGGGTGGCAAAAATCATCCTGTTCTATTAAAAAACTAACAGAACAGGATGACAAAAACCGTAGTGTGAAGCCAGCCTAAGATGTGCAGATTGATCACACAGCACAATGCCACAGATGTCGCAAGTATTAAGGGAGAGTGCAATTATCATGCTGACTGCAGGAATGTCACCAGAGATGTTGCCCGTGAATTGAATGTTCATTTCTATACCATAAACCATCTCCAAAGGCATTTCAGATAATTTGTCAGTACATCCATCCAGCCTCAAAATCACATACCACATGTAACAACACCAGCCCAGGACCTCCACATCCAGCATCTACACTCCAAGAGCGTCTGAGAACAGCCACCCAGACAGCTGCTGCAACATTCTGTTTGCATAACCAAATAATTTCAATCAATAGATCTTGGAATAATAATAATTTCCACAATTGGATGTGTTTAAAAAAAATGTTCCTCTGCTGAGATAATCTTACATATGTGTCCCTGCTATGTACTGTGTAATGGATGTGTCTGACTGTACAGGTACATGGTCTGATCATACCACATCTCCTGTGCTGAGACAATCTTATATATGTTTTCCTGCTATGTACTGATCAATCAATGTGTTTGACCATACAGGTACATGATCTGATCATACCACATCTCCTGTGCTGAGACAATCTTATATATGTTTTCCTGCTATGTACTGATCAATCAATGTGTTTGACCATACAAGGACATGGTCTGATCATACCACATATCCTAGGCTGAGATAATCTTATATATGTGTCACTCCTGTGTACTGTGTAATAGCAGTGTCTAACCGTACAGGGAGATGGTTGGAACATACCACATCTTCTGGGTAGGGGAGGGTGCAAAAAAGAGAGTGTACAGCTAGTACAGCACAGGATCACAACTGATTACTTTCTTTGAGTAAAAGCATTTCCCTGCATGTTTTCTTTAAATGTTTTACCTCAAAGAAAACATAATTTGTGAGCCAATGCTGTATTATCTGTATAGTTTTTTTTTACCTCCTCCCCTGCCCATGAGATGTGGTATGATCAGACCATGTCCCTGTATGGTCAGACACAGCCATTACACAGTACATAGTGGGGGTCACATATATAAGATTATCTCAGCACAGGAAAAACATTTTTAAACATATCCAGTTGTGGAAACTATTATTATTCCAACATCTATTGATTAAAATCAACTTTTAATTCAATTTTGTTCACGGCAAAACCCCTTTAACTATCACTTAAAATGGGTGTACCAATGTACACTATAATATAAATGCTGCTCTTTGGCCTTCAATACCTGCTATTGATAATAAATGTTAAAACAGTATGTTCTATCGTGGAATGGATCAGATGTGTATCAACAGCATCTGTGCAATCAGCTGGACTAGTCCTGCTCTAATTCATTACACCTTTTTTTGACTACCTAACAATGTGGACCCATGTGAAACAAAGCAAACATGTGAAACAAAGCTGTTACACACAGCTGAATACAAAGTGAGCATTATGTTTAGAGATGAGCGAACATTTCAAAGTTCGGTTCAGGTCACCAAACTTCCCGAAGTTGAGCAAACCTGATTGGGTTTTGAGTTTGTGTGCTTTATGTTTGCACAGAACTAGAGCAAGCATCGCTGTGGTTGAGTACAGTTGGTGCTTGGACTAGGGTGAGCCACATGCTATGTTTGATCGTATTGCACTGGGTTTAAAGCTCAATTTTTAAGTGTAGTGTGTGTGCAAAATTAATTTGAAAAAGAAAAAAAACAGTCTTCTGGCCCCGAAAGTATTTTACTTATGGCCGACTGTATGTTGGCGAAGAGCTGAACTGCCAATCAGTGACTTCTATTGAAGTTCGGGTCCATTCTGGGGTCACAAACAGAGCACCAAAAAGTTTAGTTGCACCCCCTGAGCCGAAACTTCAAACGATTCGCTCATCTCTAACTATGTTAGACATTGCTTAATAAGTGATAATTGATGGTGAACCTATTTCAAACACCAACTATTAACACATTGTTCCTGATCCATCAGTTTTGTTTTTCTCAAGTCACTTTTCTTCTTTCGTCTTGAGATATTTGTTGATGTTTATTGCGCTAGTCATCAAAATGCTGCATTCGGTTCATTAATGTGGCAAAAAAAGGGCTTTCTCTTTTGTGTCATTAATAGGGATGAGCGAGTATGCTCGGCGCTACTCGTTACTCGCACGAGCACCGAGTACTGCCGAGATGCTAGGACTCCTCGCTAATAATTACACTGGGGAACACAATTTTTTAGGAGTTAGGTCAGACAACTGCTCTTAATTAATTTTTGGATGCTGAATCCAGAAATGATCTCAGTGTTTCTCTATCACGTCAAGTTTTTGAACTATAGGATTTTTGTCTTCTCAAAAATATGTAAACTACTGTACCTAAAAAGTGTTTTGTTTTTTTTAATAGTACAAATATGAACAAAAAATGAAATATATAAGAAATAGGCATGACAAATATGTTTTTTAACAGTATCATTTTTTTTTACAAAGGATATATATATATATATATGCATATATATATATATATATCAAATAACAAGTCTTATTACAGATATCAGTGCAATTGTGCTTCTCTGGCAGGTAAGTTGTGGAGGAAAACTTGACGTGCTAGAAAAAACTGACTACATTTTTGGAATCAGCATGCCAATTTTAGTATAAATCAGCTCAAAAACCTAACTCAACAGAATTTCTTTTTCAAATTGTTCCCCAGTGTTATCAATCTGACACAATTACACAGCTCCCTTCAGTGCACACTGTGAGCTGGCACCTCACAGAGAGCAGATTGATTGTTAGGGTCCCTCTGGGGGGGCACAGCAAGGTGTTGTATGCTGCGGCGATTTGAAAAAGCCCACCCTCTCGCCCTTTCCCAGAAATACCCGTTTTATAACCGGAAGTCTGTGGGCGGAGCCTGTCACTAATTGACTTACATTGAGCTCGGTGCTCTGGCCGAGTACACGAGTATCTTGGGATGCTCGGCCAGAGCATCGAGCACCCGAGTATTTTAGTACTCGCTCATGTCTAGTCATTAACCATTTGTGCAAAAAGTTACATCTTTTTCAATTGTCACAAAAAATGAAACATGAATGAAGACACCAGATGGAGAGTGGACCAGACTTGCACCAAATTTTGTGACTTTTTAAAAAGATGTAATCGATTAATCCGACGAAAAACATCAGGGATCACTACATTTAGCCTACAAAGTGGAGAGCACATGGTGAACTATGAATTGGGGCTATTGAGCTTGATATATTATAAATTGTAATATTTCTAATAGTGATACCAGAGCCAATAATCTGCTTTTGATTATCTATCTTTGCTGAAAAAGAGACTGCAAACATCAAGATACTAAGCGTGTCAAGCATTTTTCTATATATCGAACTTGCAGACAAGAAAGTGGGATTGCTCCATGCTGGGAGTAAAAGGGTGATGTGAGGAGACAGAGGAAGAGAAAATATAATGGATTTAGTGTCTCACCACAGCTGACCTTAAAAGTCTTTGAAGGCTAACAAGCCTGAAAGACACTTCAGGAAAGAAAGGCTCTTCTCGGAGGCTAAGAAAAGTTACCTGGTCAAAAGCCTATTAATCATCCCAACAACAGTTAGATTAAATATTCTACAAAAGAGGCCATGACACTGGATTCTGTGTTCAGAATTAGATGTTCTACATCTTACTAGTAAAGCCACATACCATGCTTTCCATATGTTTCGAGCAAATTAGTAAGACCCTCGGAAAAGCAGCATGTGTTCATATAAGAGGAATCCGTAAGCTTTGTTTATCCAGAATTGACATAAACAAGGTTTGAAAGCAATGGAGAGTAGTCAGATGAAAAATGTTTTCTTATTAACGGAAAACAGGGACCACGTGTAGCCTGGGTCTGAAAACTATTATAAATGTCTTTCTGATATGAATCGCACAGTTAATGGGGAATAATAGCCACATCTTTAACATCTTTCATCAGATGCCAGTTAGAAGAGATATGGTAACTCAATAGTCATGTGCTCCCTGTGATAAGCTTTTTCTTTGATCACCTTACACACACCAGTAGTCTTTGCACAGTTATAACCAAGGAGAACACTTTATGGATGTTACTCAAGATGCATTCGATTAAACAAACATGAATTTTAATCTTTTCAGTCATCTGCAATAGAAATATACTACAGATAAATAAATTCTGCATTAATTATATATGGTTTCTTAAAGGGGTCATCCAGGATAGAATATTTTTTTAAAAAGCATATAAATCTAAAGTACATATTTAAAGGGACTTTAAGCAAACCTTTGTTTTTTTTAGTTACTTATCATGGATTCCATGACAAAGGTTTACTTCACTCTATGGCAGGATCCCCAATCTGTAGCTCGGGAGCCACATGTGATTCATGGGCCTGTAATTTGTGGTTCGTGGCTGTCTTCCAGTTTGTTGCATTAGCACCAGTCTAGCAAACAGATCTCTAGATGGTGGCTTTTGTGAGTAGCCCCCAGAAGAGCAGATCTGAAATCAAGGTAATAGGTAGGGACACTTGGATCTTGGTATAACTGCCTTGGTGTGTGATGCATGGGGAAAAGCTTTGGCTGTCATTTCACCGTTAATGGGGCTCGTTAGTGTCACTACTGTGAGGAGGCGTGATGTGGAAGTGTCTCACTGACCATTCTTATACTGAATGTAGATAGCACCCTCTGTAAGAGCTGAAAGTAGCTCTCAAGGGTCAGAAAGGTGGGGACCTCTTCTTTACGGGATCAGAACTGTCTCTCCACCACTGCTTCTGCCTCCATTAAGTGTCTACCTCACAAAGTAGGAATGTTGTAACATTTTTCTTTGCACATTTTCTTGTAATAGTCTAATATTAGACCTGTAACCACCTTTAGCAAGTCAGGTATCTGCAGCCCAAAAAGAGATAATTCTTGGACCATTTAAACATATTAGTAGCCTAAAAAATCTGATGCTGTAATGTGTTGTTAAACAGACAGCTGCTCACCACTGGTTAATAATAGTTTTTTCCTAACCAGAAGTGTTGCAATTACTTTGACATTAATGAACCTGTGTTTGCATTACATAGCTCAAAAGGCTTCAATATAGTCCCAAGAAACCTAAGAGTGTAATACATATATTTTATGAGCAAGAAGACGCTTTACAGTAAATCTGCTAAAAATATAATTTTGGGGGAAAATTTGACAAAGTGGGCAAATTAGATTTTCAAAAGATCCGCTTATCTCTGGTTACCACAGTTTCTTGTTACAGGTTTCCCAATTTTTTTATAGTAAAATCCTACTACACCTCTTTGCACAGAATTACTTTTTTAGTTCTCGTCTTAGGTCACAGACATATTACTGCGCTGGCGAGAGATGGACAGTGGCGTTATCCTTGCACAACCTTCATGAAGGCAAAGTTCACATCTAAGGGGTGTTGCATTTGTGTTTCTATAGAGACGCAATGAAACGCATGCAAAAATGCACCCATTGATTTCAATGGAAAATGCATTGATAACGCAACTAAAACATAAGTGAAAACGCAAGTCATTTTCTGCAGCTGCAAAAGCATGCGTTTTGCAAATGCAGCCCAAAATGTTGCAGGACTGTGTCTGCAGAAAATGACATGCGTTTTTACTTGCGTTTTCAATGCGTTTTCCATTGAAGTCAATGGGTGCGATATTGCATGCGTTTGCAATGCATTTTTGCACACATGCTGTCAAAAACAGATTGCAACCCAAACAGAATAGATATGTGGATGTGAAAATGCCCAAATTGTTCCATCTTTGCTGTTCGAACATTCATGGTTACTCTATAGTTTGCATGCAA
This sequence comes from Allobates femoralis, assembly GCA_033576535.1. NCBI lineage: Eukaryota > Metazoa > Chordata > Amphibia > Anura > Aromobatidae > Allobates > Allobates femoralis. Next base: position 255,255,543 of record JARQOC010000003.1, on the reverse strand, counting down.
CCATTTTTGACATGGTTGAACATTAAAGAGGTATTCCGAGCTCATACATTTACATAATATTTATGGACTTTCTATTAATGTATGGTAAATACACGTCTCAGGAATCATCTATTTTGAGAACATGGCATTGACCTGTGTCACTGTCAGTTAAAAGATTTGCAATACACTTGAACAGTTCTCCTCTTCATGTTTTCTGACAACCCCTGCACTGACAACAGCTCGTGATGAGGCTCCATTCTCAAAAGAGGATATATCAATGCATATGTTCTACATGTATGAGATTGGAATACCTGTGAAATGACTACTTATATATTGGGGATGGTAATCTACTGGCTGGGCGGGATGAAATTGGCCCATTAGGACATCAAAAGCAGTACAGGATATTTAAATGGTTTGGTCTAAAAGGACAGTTCTGTAATCAGTCTGTGTGACTGCAGACTTGTCAATTCGCCAGGGCCTGCACTGTGCACTGCAGGTTTTGTTGGTTTTTAAGCCTGGAACAGACCACAATTATGTGATATGCATGTTCCTGGCTAGAACCCAACTAATGTAGGCAGCTTCACTTAATACAAGTGTATGAAGTGGGCAAGTCTATCTACTGAGCGCAGCCTTGTTCCATGCATTTGTATGGAGCAAGGCTACACCTAGTAGTCAGGTTCTGGCTGGGAACATGGATATCATACAATTTTGGTCTGTTCCCAGCTTAGCGACTGGCGAATCCTCGCAGCGCACAGTGCGTGTGCTGGGAAACTTGATAAGTTTGCAGTGACATCAAGTGACTGCAGAATTATCTTTTTAAACTGAACAACCTCTTTAACTTGAGCATGTTACAAAGTAATAATACTTGAAATTTTCACAGTATTGCTTCAAAAATCATGTTGTGTGTAACTTTATATGAATGCATTATTAACTATTTATCAATTGGATGAACAATGGGAGCACAATATAGGTAGATCATGGATTTAATATTCTCTTTAACGGCATAAAATTGTTGACTGCTGCAATCTTTCATGCTAGTGTTCTGTTCACACTAATATAATTGCTTCCATTAATAATAAAAAGTAATGACATCTATGATGGATCTGTTTTCAAACAGATCCAAACAAATCCTGACTTATTTATTTGAGTATAATGTGGTCTATTTTTAATGGCAAGAATAGTGCTGCAGACGACATTATTTTTTAAGAGAAAAGACAGAAGTGTTATGTGAACAGAACAGGAAAAAAGTACAAAATGTACTATAATAAACTACAATCATTGTAATAATGCAAATTGTTGGGACACTGTTGGGAAACTGAGCAAAAAAGGAGAGTTTTAATAATGTATATATTATTTAATGTACTAATAGGCTATTATTATATCTTATATATTATAATAGTTGTTCTATTCCACCAATATGAATTATAATTGTAATAAAACAATAAATATATATGTAAGTTCAATTTGCCGATAGGTCTGTGTGGCACTGTCTGTATGATTATCACGTCTGGCATATCATGTGTGGTACAATGTGGTTTGAGGTTTTTACAAATATTTGATTTCATAGATATTGTCATAAAAATGCACATAGAAGATAACATCTTGAAAACTTATAGTCCCAGACAAGTGTATAATGTCAATTTTGCGCACTATCTGTATTGACATAGCACTGACATAAATTAAGTATGAAGTGTTGAGGCGGATTCATGAAAGAAATATGAGCAACGGCCCCAAAGAGCAATACTTTTGGTGATAACATATCATCATATAATTTACAACTTGTCATCACTATGTACAGTATACATATGGTACACAAAGGTAGAGACCCGACGGACCAAAAACATAATATATTGGGTTTCTCATCACAGCTTGAAATCTTCATGAAACCAAATGCAATACATATATTTTGTTTTTCTGCAGAAACAGAAAATGTTACAATGGGTACTTATTCAGCTATGTAAAACGTAAAGGAAGTGCCGGCAGAATTTATGTTCTCAGCCTGTAACCTATTACCCAAGCCATGATATTTACTATAAGTGCTATATGGAACAAGGGGCTTCTCTGTTGGTTAAAATCAAAGACGCACATACAAACTGGTGTCAGAACCTCAATCTTGACACTTAAAGATCAGGCTAAAATTCTATAAATGTATTAATTGTTACCCTTTATCATATAATAACATTTGTACTTAAATACAGATGATCAAAATTAAATGTTAATTGTTAAGTTATTCATTATTCTCGACTACCAGATTCATATTTGAAAGCAGCCAAGTTATATATGATCTACTGTAATTTGCATACACACTTGAATATCGAGAGATCGGGCATCCAGTTTGCATTATTATAACCCTCCTCCAGATATACAGAACAGGCAAATACATTTCTGCAATGAATCTGCAATTAAACCTTTACGGATGTTCTAAAATATAGGAAGAGGTTTCTGATATTTTAGCTTGTTGTAATTAAATGTGTCAAAATTATAAGCAGGGGCATAACTAGAGTAGGTGCAGGGGTTGCAATCACGCCCGACCCTGGAGTCGAAGAGGTCCCAAAAGTCTCATTGGGCTTTAGAAAAAGACTAAAGCTAATACAGATATATAATAATTGGGGCCCCGTTGGAGCTTTCACATCGGGGTCCTTAAGCCTCAAGTTACACCACTGGATTTAAGCACTATAAAGGGAATCTATCAGCAGGTTTTTCTATGTAATCTGACAGCAGCATGAAGTAGGGACAGAGACTCTGGTTCCAGTGATGTAATGAGTGCAGTAGTGATTATGATACAGTCACAGTCTTCTGTACTGAATTCTAGCTGAGCTCAGTTTTTGAGCTTTGTATAACTCTTTCTACTCCATAGACTTCTATGTGTATTGTCTAGTAAAAGAGAGCTGCTAATCAGCGCTGGGGGTGTGGTTGGACTAGGAGGCAAGAAGAAGCTTTTCCTGTAGTGATAATCTATTGTTGATGAAAACACTAATTTTATTGAACAAAAGGAAAACACAGCCAAATAAATGACAGACTGCTGTAATCAGGGTCTGTCATCCTACATAATGGTGTGCTCAGATTACATAACTTGTGGAAGAAATAACCTTTAATAAATTTGGTTCATCATAGACCGTTATAAAGACAGTAGGTGAATACCACTTTCTTTCGCTAAGGATCGTAAACCTGCCAGAAAAAATGCTGTCCCTATGTATAACTAATAATTGATAACACTGGGGAACAATTTGAAAAACATTTTCTGTTGAGTTAGGTTTTTGAGCTGATTTATACTAAAATTGGCATGCTGATTCCAAAAATGTAGTTTTTTTTTAGCACGTCAAGTTTTTCCTCCACAACTTACCTGCCAGAGAAGCACAATTGCACTGATATCTGTAATAAGACTTGTTATCTGATTACAATTCGACTCATATAGAGCTACGTGGCAACTTGTAAAGAGTAGTCACAACTGAGACAGTGTGGTGAGAGGTGTGTGCAGCTCCCAATACGTCATAATTATCACTAATAAAAAAAAAACACTTTTTAGGTACAGTAGTTTACATATTTTTGAGAAGACAAAAATCCTATAGTTCAAAAACTTGACGTGATAGAGAAAAACTGAGATCATTTCTGGATTCAGCATCCAAAAATTAATTAAGAATAGTTGTCTGACCTAACTCTTAAAAAATTATGTTCCCCAGTGTAAATTAAAGGTTTTGTACTGCTAAATGAATGGCACAAAGCTCGCAATGTTCCACCCATATGGACTGTTTGTAACTCATTTGATAGGTGTATTCATCTGTTCTCTACTCCAGAACTTTTTAATCATGCAGAAAAATACTGCACAAGATAAGGCTGTCTCACATTATACATCTTACACATTGAGAACATTGATCTAACCTATTGTGTGCGGTGTTCTTTTTCTACTTTGTGTTGCTGCCTGCTTATGGTCAGGCAACATCATAAAGGAGGAAGAAGTACACGCCCCCAGTGTAAACTAACTGATTACATTCACTAGGGCTTAAAGCATAATTGTTGTTTTAATTTTATTTCATAAATCAATAGTACACACAAAAATAAGCAACTTTGTAATATATCTTATCAGACAAATTTGCTTCTCTCATTGCCAGAATTAATCAGTCATTATCAAAGTTCACAATTCTGCGTTAAAATCTGTATTCAGTGAAGACTTTCCCATTACTGAGAGACAGAGGGAGGAGCAAGAGGCAGATCTCCACCCCCTCCTCCCTCTCTATTTGCATAGTATACATATAGACATATGCAGAGTCGGATGACAGTCGGCTGTTTCACTGTCGTCCGACTCTGCACCACCCTTCCCTCCCTGCACATGTAACCCTATGAAGGAATAAAAGAATACTTCAGAAAAACCGGTGAGTGCCGCCTGAATCCTCTTTTTTGCCTGCATATAGACATATATACCTGTAAGTGGCCAAGGATGGGAACATTAGTACAGAATTGGGGGATATTACACCCACAATAGTGTAATCGGCAGATCCCTAATAACAGTGCATCATGACATTTTTTGCTGCATTTTTTCCCCGATTTTCCTCCTCAAAAACCTGGGTGTGTTATTTGTCCATTCCGTCTTATAGTCCGAAAAATTCCGTGGACCCTGCAATCCTGCCTCCAGCACCACAGCCTCATCTCGGTAAGCCATGGTGGTCCCAGGATGGAACGAGTATGTATCAATATGGGGAGCTATGTACCATGGGTGAGGGGGCTATTTAACATTAATGAGGTGGCTCTAGACCGTTAATGAGGGGGGCACTGGACCAATAATGAGGCGGGCTCCGGACCATGGATGGGGGAGGCTTTGGACCATATATGAGGTGGGCTCTGGTCCATGGATGAGTGGCGCTCTGGACCATGGATGAGGGGGCTCTGGATGATGGATGAGGGAGCTATGTACCAGGATAAGAGGGCTATGTAGCAGGATTATGACATTTTCAAAGTTTTTGGCAATATTTTTTTTTTCAAAAATGAATGCAAAAATTTACCACTACCATGAAGTCCAATATGTCACGAAAAAACAGTCTCTGAATCTTTGGGATCTGTTGAAGCATTCTATAGTTGTAACTTCATAAAGTGACACTGGTCAGAATTGCAAAAAATGGCCAGGTATTAGGGTCAAAACAGACTCGATGATGAAGGGGTTAAACATCATCATTTGAGGCAGCACATTGTCCAGTATAAAAACACACATGTTCCCCCATGAAAAGTTAATCTATTTGCACGAAACGATCTATTACTCATCGTTCTATCAAAGTAGGAAATGCAGTATGCCGGACTAATGCTATGTTACCTTGTTTTTTATTCTACATCCAATGCCTGCTCTCTTGGCAGTAAAAACAAAGCAATCTAAACACCTATTTTGGGAGTTTTTAGAGTTTTTTGGGTGTGATTTGTCTACAGTACTTATTTTATAAACTTAGTTATAAAAAAGTTTCAAAAACACAGCAAAAGCATTTATTGCATTTTTGCAGATTTTTTTCACTTTCTCCTACTTTGTTAGGAGTTAAGAAAGTTACAAACACTCTTAAAGAACTGACATGCTGCAGATATAAAAAAAGGCTGCGGTTCACAAATTCAGTCAGGAGAAAAAAAACAAGCATGTGCACGAGTTTTCTGAAACTCATAGTTTTGCTGGTGCAGTAAAAAGCAACTTGTAATCCCCTTTAACCCCAGGCGATTTTCCATTTTCTATTTTAACTCCTCTTCTTCCATTAGCCATAACTTTCTTATTTTTCCATCAATATAGCCATATGAGGGCTTGCTTTTTGTAGGACGAGTTGTATTTTTGAATGAAATCATTTATTTTACCATATAGCATTCAGGAAAATGGGAAAAAAATTTCAAGTGTGGTGAAATTGCAAAAACAAATTTTGGGTCACTTTTTAGTCATCATGTTCACTATATGGTAAAACTGACATGTCAGTATGATGCCTCGGGTCGGTATGAGTTTGAAGATACCAAACATGTATACTTTTTACCATTATCTAAGTGGTGAAAAAAATTCTGAAATTTTTAAAGAAAAAGAATTGCGCTTTTGCACCATTTTCCATTCTGTATGACGGCTTATTTTTTGCATCTTGAGCTAACGTTTCGAATTATACTATTTTTGGGTAGATGCGATGTTTTGATCGCCCGTTATGCAGTTTATGGATCTGATTACCTCATTTTATATTTCGATAGATCTGAATGTGGTGATACCAAATATGTATATATTTTTATTTTTAAAATAGTTTTATTTTCCATGGGGCAAAAGGGGGGTGATTAGTTTTTTTTCATATTTTTAATTACTTATTTTTCTTTCATTATTTTACTTTGCCCACTAGAGGGCCTCAGCGCTGATCACTTCACCTGTTTACTGATGGGCTACAGCCTATCTGAACACAGGGAAGTGATCACTTTCTGCTGGTGATGTCACTGGGTCATCGCCAACAGGAAGTGATTCCATACAGCTTCTGGGGTCATTACATTAATTTTCTGTGATAATGACCTTTGGATTTTCATTGGTTGCAAGCCATAATCATCCACATTAACAGAAAGAAATACTTGAAATAGATCACTCTACTTCTCATATAATATTTGCGTTTCGCTTTATGAATTGAATTACTGAAAAAAATTAACTTTTTGATGATATTTAAGTTATTGAGATGCATATGTATATATATACACAATGTTGATAATCACTTTGAGATGCATTCATATAACATATTTACAGTGTTCGTTGAACAGTTTAAGCCAATTACCAGTTTTGCAGAGCAGAAAATCCTTAGATATAATCAGAGCTGATGACTGACATACATACATGCATAGATATACACAGTACACATACATTTTTAATTATTTGCTGTCTAAACTAAGGACAGGGACAAAAGTGACTCCATAATACAGCCTAATTGCACAGGATATCAGCACATAAACAGCAATGTTTCCTAAAATACACAATCACTTACAAAATACATAGGTTTACATTTCTCTCTTTCTAGTGACCATCCCTCAAATCTGTGACTAGATTGAACATCAGGAAATAATCACCCAAGACTTCACCTCTACGGTAAACCACATCTGTGTACATTACATCCTATCGAACACTGATTGAGCCTGGACGATATACATGAGAGACTTGCATGTTTGTGATGTTTCACATTAATAAATTGATGATTAATAGGAATATACAAGCTTGTCCTTGCCTAGTCTTGAATATACCGAGACAGGGTGTAATGTAAACTATAGTCCAATGTCAAATTCCTTATAATAACTTTGGAGACATATGTCATATCTTAACAAAGAAAACTTAGACTGTCATTAATCTTGTGCCTCATTACTTTACACATTGTAACAGTGTAACTTTAGAATTCTGACTGGTAGAGATAGCACTCTAACACCGCTGTATGGCCTTAGGTGAAAAAATATACTACTATGTCATGTAGCAATAAACTGCACATACAGTAATTAATCCACTCATACAACTGGGTGATGACGGATGTGGTGTTTAGTGGTGTAATTTGTCAAGCTGTGTTAAGGAAACTCACCTCATTTATACTAGAGGAGCACATTTCATAACCATCAAGTATAAGACTATTCCTCTTAATAACTGTAAAATTATTATGTTGATTGATGAATTGCCACTTAAATGGGTTGTCTGAAATACATGGTTGTCTTCTACTAGAAGCCGTGCTACTAATATCCCATTTAATTGTAAACCAGATTAGGTTTTAGGCAATTCAAAGTGAAGCAATTATCTGAGAATACACTTTTTTTTTTCAAAAACAGTATCTCTCTCTCATGAAAACCAAGGAACACACCAGACAGGTCAGAGATAAAGTTGTAGATAAATGTAAATTCTAAAGAAAAGATAGCCCAGTCTCTGATCATATCATGTTCATGTTCTTATTCAAAAATGTAAGGAATATGGCACAACTGTAAACCTATCAAAACATAGACGTCAACCTAAACTGACATCCCAAGCTAGGAGAACACTAATTATCGAAGCAGTCAAGAAACCCATGGTCATTCTGGAAGTGCTACAGAGATTCACATCTCAAGTGGGAAAATCTGTTCACAGGACAACTATTAGTACTACACAAATCAGGCTTTATGGAAAAGTGACAAGAAGAAAGCCATTTTTGAAAAAGCCAGCCATAAGAAGTTCTGATGGCAACAGCCATGTAGGGGACACAGCTAGCATGTGGAAGAAGGTGCTCTAGTCAGATGACACTACAGTAGAACTTTTTAGGCTAAATGCAAAACACTATGTGTGGTGAGAAACTAACACTGCACATCACCCTGAAAACACCATCCCCATTATCAAAAATTGTGGTGGAGATCATCATGCAGTGGGAGGCTTTTCTTTAGCAGGGATAGGGAAGCTGGGTAGAGTTGATGGGAGGAAGGATAAAACTAAATACTGGGATTTCTTGAGGGAAACTTGGTAGGAGCTTCAAAAGACTTGAGATTGGGGCACAGATTCACCTTCAGGACAATAATCATAGACATGCTGTCAGAGCAACAATAAAATGGTTTAGGTCAAAGCGTATCTATGTGCTTGAATTGACCAGTCAAAGTGCATACCTAAATCCCATTGAGAATCTGTGGCAAAACTTGAAAGTTGCTGTTCACAGATGTTCTCCAATCAATCTAACTGAGTTAGAGCTATTTTGCAAAAAGAATGAGCGAAAATGTAAGCGTCTAGATGTTGAAATCTGGTAGATTCTTAGACCAACAGACTTGCAGCAGTAATTGCAGCTATAGTTGATCTTATAAAGTATTGAATCTAGATTCCAGTAGACAACAAATGAAGCAACAATGAACCTACAGGAGCCATCTATTCATTGAAACAGATCGCCGAGTTTCACTACTGCATAGTGGTAACCTGATTCTCCCTTTGGCTGTGGTCACAGTACCATTTTTCACATGCGTTTTTGGAGACCTGCGTTTTCAAAAACGCATGTAAAAAACGCACCCATAGGCCCCCATGTTAAAAAACGCATGCCCTAATAGCCAAAAAGCATGTGTGACAGTCCCATGCGTTTTTGGAGCATATCCAAAAACGCATGCGTTTTTTAATAAGGGGCCTTATGGAAAACGCATGCAAAAACGCATGTACAATTAGTGCCATTTAAAAACGCATGCGTTTCCATAGAGCCCATGTTAAAAAATGCATGCGTTTCCGTAAACGCATGCGTTTTTTTTAACATGGGTCCTATGGGAAACCATGCGTTTTTGAATGGCACTAAAAGGTACTAATTGTACATGCGTTTTTGCATGCGTTTTCCCATAGGAAACCATGTTATAAAAACGCATGCGTTTTCTACAAAAACGCATGCTTTTTCAAAACGCTCCAAAAAATACTACAAGCACTATTTTTAGGTGCAGATTCAAAAACGCACCCAAAAGCGCAGGGAGCCATCACACACCTTACAAATCTCATGCTGACATGAAAAAATGCATGAGTTTTGTAAAATCACTAAAAAAAACGCATGGCAACTGTGACCACAGCCTTTGACAGATTATGCTGAGGGAGAGCGGTATTGGACATGCTGAATTAAAACTCCTCTTTAGTGATGAGTGAGTAGCGAAATATTCACACTTGCTATACTCGTAACGAGAAGTTTTTAGTACTCGTATATTCGTCTGAATAGAGATTCTAATGATAATTAATTTGTGATAGGCTCCGCACACACACCTCCGGCTATAAAACGAGTCTTTCCAGGGCAGGGTGGGAGTGTTTGTTTTTTTACTGAAGGTGGCTAGCAATTTGTGTCAGATCATTGACTTATGAGGACCAGCGATACTCGCCGATTAACGAGTATCGCGAATACTGTACTATCTGTGTGAGTAATGAATAGTAATGATTACACTGGCTCATTATTATTATATTTATTTATTTATTTATTTATATATCGCTATTAGGTTCCATGGCGCTTTACATGAGGGAAGGGAAGACAAAGACAAATACAATAAATGTGGACAATCAGGTCATACAGGTACAAGAGGGAGAGAATCTGCGAGGGCTCACAGTCTATGAGGGGCAGGTGGGGATACAGTAGGAGGGGGACATGCTGATCGTGGGTCTCATTGCAGGTTGTAGGCTTGACAGAAGAGGTCAGTCTTCAAGTTTCTTTTGAAGGTTCCCAGGGTAGGAGAGTGTCTGATGTGTTGGGGCAGAGAGTTCCAGAGAATGGCATATGCACAGGAAAGTCCTGTATGTGGTTATGAGAAGAGGAGACGAGAGGGGACTAGAGGAGGAGCTCGTTGGAAGATCACAGGTTGCGTGAGCGTAGGTATCGTGAGAGTAAGTAGGAGATGGATGGAGGGGACAGGTTGTGGATGGCCTTTTAGGTCATGGTTAGCGTTTTAAACCAGGACCTCTGAAAGCAGGGAGCCAATGAAGGGCTTGGTAGCGGGGGAGACAGGGGAATAGCGGAAGGACAGATGGATTAGTCGGGCAGCGGAGTTTAGGATGGATTGGAGAGGTGCAAGGGAGGTAGCAGGGAGGCCAATGAGTAGGAGGTTGCAGTAGTCGAGGCAGGAGATGATAAAAGCATGAATAAGTATTTTAGCGGTGTCGTGGTTGAGGAAAGTGTGAATCCGTGAAATGTATTTGAGCTGGAGTCGGCAAGACATGGCGAGGGCCTCGATGTGGGGCTTGAAGGAGAGGGAAGAGTCAAGGACAACCCCGATGCACTTGGCTTGGGGGACTGGGGAGAGTGAGCAGTCAATGACGAGGATGGACAGGTCGGGTACTGGGAGAGAGTTGCTTGGGGGGAAGACGATGAACTCAGTTTTGTCCATGTTCAGTTTAAGAAAGCGAACAGAGAAGAAGGATGAGGTGGCAGACAGGCATTGTGGAATTTTGGAAAGTAGGGAGGTGATGTCAGGTCCAGACAGGTATATTTAGGTGTCGTCGGCATAGAGGTGGTACTGAAGGCCGTAGGACTCAATGAGTTGCCCTAGGCCAAGAGTGTAAATGGAGAAAAGTAACAGTTCCAGGACCGAGCCTTGGGGGACCCCGACAGATAGGGGGTAGGGGGAAGAGGAGGTGTGGGAGTGGGTGATGCTGAAAGTCCGGTCTGCTAGGTATGAGTAGATCCAGGAGAGGGCGAGGTCAGTGATGCCAAGGGATTCCAGGATCGAAGTAGAAGGGAATGGTCAACAGTGTCAAAAGCGGCAGATAGGTCGAGGAGGAGGAGGATGGATTAGTGATGCTTGCTCTTGGCAGTCAGTAGGTCATTGGTGGTCGAAGTGGGGCAGGAGGAGAGAAATGAGGGGTCAGTTTGGAGTGGACGTGCTGTTCAAGTAGTTTGAAAGCGAATGGGAGAAGGGATATGGGGTGATAGTTAGAGACAGATGTTGGGTCGAGGGAGGTTTTTTTTAGGATGGGTGTGATGAAGGCGAGTTTGAAGGCTGAGGGGAAGGTGCCAGTAGTAAGTGATAAGTTGAAGAGATGGGTTAGGATTAGGATGAAAACAGAGGAGAGCTGGTCTTCAGTTATGGGGGGGAAGCAGCTGATGGAGGGAGAGGGCAGTGTAGGTGAGAGGGGAAGTTGTGGGGATGATGGGTCAAAGCTGTCTCTGATTTTGTCAATCTTCTCCTTGAAGAAGGAGGCAAAGTCATCAGCAGAGATAAGGGGAGAGGGAGGAGGAGCAGTGGCCGGAGTAAGGAATTGAAAGTTTTGAAAAGCTGTTTGGGATTGTGGGACAGGCAGGTTATTAGTGATGAGAAGGATTGTTTGGCAGTAGCAAGTGCAGCCTTGAAGTTGGTGAGGAACTGTTTGAACAAAGCAAAGTGTACAGTGGAGTGGGACTTTTTCCATCTCCTTTCAGCGACCCTGGAGGCCCGTCTCAGGTCTTTAGTGAGGGTGGTATGCCAGAGTTGCCTGTTTGTGCGTGAAGCGTGTTATGTGAGGGGGCGGCTTCGTCGAGGGCCTTCATTATTGTGGTGTTGTATAGTGTGATGGCGGTATCTATGTCGCATATGGAAGTTATGTCGGTGAGAGGGAGAAGACATTGTGAGAATAAGTGAAGATCAATGTATTTTAGGTTTCTGCGAGGGTGATCAAGTTTGCGAAAGGGGGTAGTGTAGCAGGGGAACAGAGGGAGGAGAAAGTCAAGAGATTGTGGTCCGACAGGGGGAGGGGTGAGTTTGTGAGGTTAGAGAGGGAGCAAAGGCGGGTGAAGATGAGGTCTAGTGTGTGTTCATCTTTGTGGTTGGCAGAGGAGGACCATTGTGAGAGCCCAATGGAGGTGGTCAGGGAAAGACATTTAGAGGTGGATGGGTGGGGAGAGTCGATGGGGATATTGAAGTCACCCATAATGATAGTGGGGATGTCAGCAGAAAGGAAGTGAAGTAGCCAGGTGGTGAAGAGGTCAAGGAAGGAGGCGATGGGTCCAGAAGGGCAGTAGATGATGGCCAGCTGAAGGTTACAGGGAGAAAAGATTCGGACTGAGTGGGCTTCAAAAGAGGGGAGAGTGATGGAGGGAGGTAGGGGAATAGGGGTGAAGGAGCAGGTGTTGGACAAGAGTATGATGACACCACTGCCGTGTTTGCCAGAGGGGCGGGGGTGTGTGGGAAAGGCTGAGACCGCCATAGCATAGTGCAGCGGGGTAGGCCGTGTTGGAGGGGGTGAGCCAGGTCTCGGTGATGCGAAGGAATGACAGTTTGTTGGAGATAAAGAGGTTGTGGATGAATAGGAATTTATTGCAGACTGTGCGGGTGTTCCAGAGTGCGCCAGGTAGAGGGACTGGGGGGGCAGGGGCTGGGGGAATGGGTCTGAGGTTGGTGAGCTTACGAGGGTTAGTGGTGATGAGGTTGCAAGGGTTAGTGGTGGGTTGTGGGAGTGGGGTGGAGGCGATTGTGGAGATGTGGTGTGGGGGCCAGGAGTAGGGGAGATGTCGCCAGCAAGAAGGAGGAGTAGGGAGAGGTTTAGCAGGTAGGAGCAGGAGAGTTTACGTGGTGGGCGATGTCTGTTTGGTGATGGAGGACTGAAAGTGAATAATTCAGAGAAGTGTGTGAGGTGGCTAGTAGGATGGATAAGTGAGAGAAGTACTTTGTTGCTGGGTGGAGGGATGAGTGTGGGTAGTAGGAAGTGGAGGATGATGGGAGCGAGAGTGAAGAGAAGCCGGAACATTGTGAAAGTGAGCAGGGGATGAGAGATAGCAGGGGGTCAGAGGCAGCCATGGATCAGATGAAATGGGAGGGTAAGTAGTAATGGTGAACAGGTGGGCATAAGTGAGGAGCAGACCGGGGTGAGTTGTAATGGAGACAGGAGGTCGCAAGTGAGGAGCACGCCGGGGGTGAGATGCCATCCAGGGATGGGGATGCAGTCCAGGGAGAAATGCAGCCAGGACGAGATGGTGCAGCCTGGGATGAGGTGATGCAGCCAGGGATCAGGTGATGCAGCTGGGGACGAGGTGATGCGACCGGGAACGAGATGATGCAGCCGGGGACAAGATGATGCAGCTGAGGGTGAGATGGTGCAGCCAAGGATGGGATGATGCAGCCGAAGATGGGATGATGCAGCCGAGGATGAGATGATGCAGCCAAGGATGAGATGATGCAGCCGAGGATGGGAAGATGCAGTCGGGAGTGAGGTGATGCAGCCAGGGATGAGATGTAGCTCGGGGTCAGAAGCAGCCATGGGGTCAGATGCAGTTAGGGGATCAGATACAGTCAGGGTCAGATGCAGCCAGAGGGGTCAATGCAGCAGAGGGGTTAATGCAACAGAGGGGTTAGATGCATCCAGGTAGTCAGAGGCCCAGGGATGCGGTGTAGGAGATGGGCACCGCTGCATGGCCCTCAGGTCGAGGAAGGCTGGGAGCTGCCATGGAGCGTCGGGCCGCACGTCAGGCAGGGAGACCGACCAGAGGCAGGCCACTGCAGGCAGAGTCGCCAGTCCCCACTCAGCCCGCAACCCCGCATCGCTGTGAAGGGTCTTGTAGGCAGTGCTGTCCGCTCCACTCGGTCTGCAGCTGTGTGATGCTGTGGTGGGCCCCACAGACAGTGCTGTCCACCTCCTCACAGCCCGCAGCTCTGCAAAGCTGTGGAGGGCTGGGCACTGTCATGGGAGACAAGGAGAGGGGCCGGGACAGGCCGCGGTTGGGGTCCGCAGCGATGGAGGAATGAGGGGAGGGTGGGAGCAGTGACTCCGCTCTTACTGCTAGTGTCTGGGCGGTGGTGGAACGGCGGGCTGCATGGTAGGTGCAGCGGATGCCTCGTGTGTGCTGGCGGTGCAGGCGAGAGCCTGAGGATGGTCATATGGCCCTCGCAGTCCCAAATGCTTGGATGGTGAGGTAGGTGCAGGCGAGACGGAGCCGATGGGGTGGCTCATGGGTCAAGAGATGGAGTGGGGCCGCTGATGCCTAAAGATGCCTAAAGATTTTATTCTAGCATTTGGCAACAGTTGTGGCGACGTTTCGAGCACCAAGTGCTCTTTGTCCAGTGCTGGACAAAGAGCACTTGGTGCTCGAAACGTCTCCACAACTGGTGCCAAATGCTGAAATAAAATCCTTTGACCAACATCAACTTGGAGTGCTGCGGACTTTGAAACTGTATGTGTGGGAGAAACCTAGAAGGGGTTTTTATACACTTGCACCCATAAGAAACCAGCTCGGCTGTGCTGCTTCAATTTTCTTATTGTATATATATATATATATATATATATATATACACATACTGTATATATACAGGGCCTTGAAAAAGTATTTGGCCCCCTTGAACTTTTCAACCTTTTGCCACATTTCAGGCTTTATACATAAAGATATAAATTCTAATTTTTTTTGTGAAGAATCAACAACAAGTGGGACACAATCGTGAAGTGGAATTAAATTTATTGGATATTTTAAACTTTGTTAACAAATAAAAAACTGAAAAGTGGGGTGTGCAATATTATTTGGCCCCTTTACTTTCAGTGCAACAGACTCACTCCAGATGTTCAGTGAGGATCTCTGAATGATCCAATGTTGTCCTAAATGATGAATAGAATCCATCTGTGTTTAATCAAGTCTCCGTATAAATGCACCTGCTCTGTTATAGTCTCAGGGTTCTGTTTCAAGTGCAGAGAGCATCATGAAGACCAAGGAACACACCAGGCAGGTCCAAGATACGTTGTGGAGAATTTTAAAGCCGGATTTGGATACAAAAAGATGTCTTAAGTATTAAACATCTCAAGGAGCACTGTGCAAGGGATCATATTGAAATGGAACAAGTATCAGACCACTGCAAATCTACCGAGACTCGGCTGTCCCTCTAAACTTTCATTTTGATCAAAGACTGAGAAGACAGGTCAGAGATGCAGCCAAAAGGCCCATGATCACTCTGGATGAACTGCAGAGATCTGCAGCTAAGGTGGGAGAGTCTGTCCATAGGACAACAATCAGTCGTACACTGCACAAATCTGGCCTTTATGGAAGAGTGGCAAGAAGAAAGCCATTTCTCAAAGATATCCATAAAAAGTCTTGTTTGAAGTTTGCCTTAAGCCACCTGGGAGACACACCAAACATGTAGAATAAGGTGCTCTGGTCAGATGAAACCAAAATCGAACTTTGTGGCCAGAATGCAAAACAATATGTTTGGCGTAAAAGCAACACAGCTCATCACCCTCAAAACACCATCCCCACTGTCAAACATGGTGGTGACAGCATCATGATTTGGGCCTGCTATTCTTCAGCAGGGACAGGGAAGTCTGCAAAAGACCTGAGACTGGGACAGAGATTTATCTTCCAACAAGACAATGATCCTAAACATAAAGCAAAATCTACAATGGAATGGTTCAAAAATAAACGTATCCAGGTGTTAGAATGGCCAAGTCAAAGTCCAGACCTGAATCCAATCAAGAATCTGTGGAAGGAGCTGAAAACTGCTGTTCACAAACGCTCTCCATCCAACCTCACTGAGCTCCAGCTGTTTCGCAAGTAAGAATGGGCTAGAATTTCAGTCTGTCGATGTGCAAAACTGATAGAGACCTACCCCAAGCGACTTGCAGCTATAATCGAAGCAAAAGGTGTCGCTACAAAGTATTAACTGAAGGGGGCCAAATAATATTGCACACCCCACATTTCAGTTTTTTATTTGTTAAAAAAGTTTAAAATATCCAATAAATTTCGTTCCACTTCATGATTGTGTCCCACTTGTTGTTGATTCTTCACAAAAAAATTTGAAATGATATCTTTATGCTTGAAGCCTGAAATGTGGCAAAAGGTTGAAAAGTTCAAGGGGGCCAAATACTTTCACAAGGCACTGTATAATATATATATATATACATATATACATTTGAAGGTTTTTCAGAATTAATTCATGGTAATATATTTGTACATTATCTAACATGCACACCCAATAATGGTATGGCTACTTATAGGAGTGTCATATATACATGCTGTATGTCTTCTGTAAAAGGTTGTGACGATCCTTCTCAGTTCAACACTATTATAGACACATTTAGTTCATATACTTCCATTTTAATATAAGCGTTTGCAGCGCAGTTTCCTACCAGGAACTCCATCTTTAAAACAAATTACTTCAATTATAAGAAATCCTCAACCAGTTTATTGCTAATGTGCTTTTGCTTGTAAAGCTAGTTTTACTCCGATTACTTGGTAAAATCTAATTATCATAAAAGTATTTCCCACTGAGAAGTCACATTATAAATGCAATGGTTTATTAAGGATTCATCTATTAAATGGAAGACTATATTTCTAAATTAAACAAATAAAACATTGTGTTCAAGATAAGATTGAATGTTTTGTAGACTTTTCAAAGAAATGAAGCCTGTGCATGAAGAAAAACAGTTATAAAGTAAAATGTTCTGTGGATTGGGGATCATGTAAGAGATTAAATATATAACAGGTGATGTTACATTATTTTAGGCCTATAAATAATTCAATGTTGGATTGATAAACCAATTGAAATATACTTTCAATCTGTAAGTATTCGAACGTAAGACCAAAACAATGCTAATGTGTGAAAAAAGTCCATCCTTAATAAGAAACAGTGCAACCCAAAAGTGCTGATAACACATTTTCAGATAATAGAGATGAAAGGATTTCGTGGAATAAGTGAGCATGATAATGAGCAGGAAAACCATGTGTAGCCAAGATGAGGTGACAACTCTCATGACTGATCTCTGTAATTTGGCTCACTAATTATTTTAGCACTGTAAGAAAATAAACATATAATTATTATCATATGTTATTATGGGCCATGAATGGAAATATGCATAGCCCTTTCCAATTCCAGCTTGAGTTTGCACCTGTGCGCAAAGCGAGGTCCGTAAACATTTGTTTTGTAGAGTTTGATGTGGAGGAACTCGAGAACCAGCATGTTAACCCTGTTGAACATCTTTGAGACAATGGAGAACACCAATTGTTATTAAGTCACATCTCACTGAACGCCGGTCAGCAATTAGACTTTATGGTGAAAAACAAAAGAAAGTGAATGTGAACAGTGGTGAGAAAAAAAAACAGGATAGGAATGAAAAAGATAGAAAATTCGGGCAACAAGGGTGGCTAGACATTTTTGGGAAAATAAACATTCAATATCTGAATTAAAATGGATGATATTGGAACAGGAATCAAAAACTGATGTTAATCGAATCAAGGTCAAGTTACTACAGAGAGACGTTTCCTGGATATACTCTTTAGATACGATTGCACCAAAAGGATTAAATGAGGTATGTCGTTCTAATGTATATTTGTAGGTATTGATACTTTTTGTACAGTTTGATACATCATAGTATTTAAGCAATCTTTGTATATTATTATATATTAGAGCAAGAAACATATACTGTAGATTAATATAGTTTATCCAAGTTGATAAAATAATTGACTGTTTTTATGCAGTTTTAGTGTTTGGCGATGTGATTGGTGCTGGGTCACATGGTGTGTGCCAATTTAAGAACCAAGAGAAGGGCTTGATGGATTGAGAAAGAGGGAGGTCCCCCAAGTTTATCCAAGTTGATAAGATAATTAAGTGTCTTTATGCAGTTAAAGGCTGCATTCACACATTGCGTATTTTGCTGCGCTTTTTTACGCGCAATGTGCCTTTTGTCTGCCAGCAAAGAGAATGTGAAATTCACTTTGCAGTGCAGACATTGCGCAAAAATACGCAATGCGTTTTCAGGGAGAAAGTGCAGCTCCGTAAAGAATTGATATGTCAATTCTTTACGCAGCTGCTCCTGGTATTCTCCTGTCATGTCACAGAGGGGAGGAAGAATCCTGCTTCCTCCTCCCTCTGTGACAGCTGTGGCCGCCCATTAGACTTTACAGTGTATTAATATACACTGTGAAATCTAAATTAAACAAAAGCAAGTGAATGAAAAATAAAAAAGAATGAATACTTCACCTGTCCGACACCTTCTCCCGCTGTCTGGTCTCAGATTCCAAGTGAAATGTGTTCTGACAGGACCTGTGGTGATGTCAGAGGGGCGTTCCGGGCACTCGCGGTCATGTGATACATATCACATGACCGCGAGCAGCCAATCACGCTGGGAACGCCCGGGAACCCGCCCTGACGTCACCACAGGTCCTGGCAGAACACATCTCACTTGGAACGGAGACCATTGCAGCGGGGCGAGGAAGGCGTCGGACAGGTGAAGTATTCATTCTTTTTTATTTTTCAGACACTTGCTTTGTTTAATTTAGATTTCACAGTGTATATTAATTACACTGTGAAGTCTAATGGGCGGCCACAGCTGTCACAGAGGGGAGGAGGAAGCAGGATTCTTCCTCCCCTCTGTGACATCACTGCACTTTCTGGGGTAAAGAAAGCGCAGTGTGTGAAAGGCCCTGTGTATTTTGTTGCGCTTTTTTGCGCAGCCGAAAAACGCGGCAAAAAGCGCGCGCAGAAAATCGCAGCAAAATACGCAAATGTGTGAACGCAGCCTTAGTGTTTGGCGGTGTGATTGGTGCTGGGTCACATGGTGTGTACCGATTTAAGAACCAAGAGAAGGAGGGCTGCAGGCTTGAGAAAGAGGGAGGTCCCCCAAGTTTATCCAAGTTGATAAGATAATTAAGTGTCTTTATGCAGTTTTAGTGTTTGGCGATGTGATTGGTGCAGGGTCACATGGTGTGTGCCGATTTAAGAACCAAGAGAAGGAGGGCTGCAGGCTTGAGAAAGAAGGAGGTCCCCCAAGTTTATTCAAGTTGATAAGATAATTAAGTGTCGTTATGCATTTTTAGTGTTTGGTGACGTGATTGGTGCTGGGTCACATGGTGTGTGCTGATTTAAGAACCAAGAGAAGGAGGGCTTGCATGCTTGAAAAAGAGGGAAGTCCCCCAAGTTTATCCAAGTTGTTAAGATAATTAAGTGTATTTATGCATTTTTAGTGTTTGGCAATGTGATTGGTGCTTGGTCACGTGGTGTGTGCCAATTTAAGAGCCAAGAGAAGGAAGGATTGCAGGCTTGAGAAAGGGGGAGGTCCCTGAAACATCGCTTCAGATGTACTCATCATCTCCATCAGAATACCTCATCGACTGACAACTCTGCTGGAAGATATGAATCTTTGAATATATTGACTCCCACCTCATATGGAATATTTGAACTGACTGCACTGAATAAATTGTATACCGCTTACTATTTTATGCCAAGTGTGTTTTATCCACGATTGTGGATTGGTTATCCTAGCAATTTTTATGCAGGTTTGAAATGGATATTTCTTTTCATTTCCCACCTGGATGTACCATGTATATGAAGATCAGTCATGGCTTATTATACTGCTGTTTTTACACGGAGGTGTTTGTTTAAAATTATGTATATGGAAGAAAATTGAAAAATACATAAAATGAGTAGAATATAAAGGCTAATATAAGGCCAGTTGTGAGGCAGAACTTCTTGTGCTGCATCAACTGACTGCACAAATGTTCTTTTGGCTATATAGGAACTAAATTCTCAAAGACACATTGAAAATTAGAGATGATCTATGAAGGATCAACTTTTAGTCAAACGTCCAGAAATTCAGAGGTTTCTGCGAATTTAAACATTTTGTGATTTGATTTGCAAGGATCAGCCCCATAAAACAAAGCCATGGCACTATTTCACACACTATTGAAGAATCAGAGAGTGAGCTAATAGCATCAGGCATGGCTATGTGGGTTTCATCATAATGCCCTGGAGCTATCACACCACATGTTCTAGCACTAATGGACACTTTACACGTCCCAACATCGGTCCGATGTTGGATACAATGAAGCGGGAGAGCGCATTTTCTGGGCAGAATTCCAAGATCGCATAGCAGATGTTACACAGAGCGATATCGGCAGCCAACGCAACTGCGATGTGTATGCCCCCTTGTACAGCTGACCCAGGAACGACCATTTAACATGGGAGAGAATGGGGGACGTTGTACTCCAAATCGTTGTTGGGCTTTCACACAGCACGATCCTGCCACATTGTCCATCCAATATCGGGCCGTTGGGGAGCAGGCTCATTTTTTCCCCGATATCGTTTTGGCATTGTTCTTGCATCGCATTGGACATTTACACCATACAACGCACGAACGATATCGGGGCCAACGCACGAACCACATGACTTTTTATTGGAGTTGGACGCCGATATCGGGACGTGTAAAGTGTCTATAACAATAAAGGTTGACTGACAATAAAAAAGAAGGAGGCAAACCAAGAAACACCATTATATTCTTGTACTGTGTAGTGTTAGGGTACCATCACACTTGGTGACGCTCCAGCGATCCCGACAATGATACGACCTGGTAAGGATCGCTGGTGCATCGCTATGTGGTCGCTGGTGAGATGTCAAACAGTCAGATCTCACCAGCGATGCAAGAACTATACGGCGGTTGTTGGGAACCTGTCACTCTTGGGCGTAGTATTAAGATCGTTGGTTGTTGTCCCTGTCAAACACAGCGATGCATGCTGCCCAGCGGGAGCACGATGACCAAAAATGGTCCAGAACGGTTTGTAATGATCAGCGATGTCACAGCAGGGGCCTGATCGCTGCTACATGTCACACATAGTGAGATTGCAGCTGAGGTCGTTGTTGCGTCACAAAACTTGTGACTCAGCAGCGATCTCGCTAGCGAACTCGCTTAGTGTGATGGGGCTTTAGGAGGTCAGACTCCACAGCTCAATGTACATAGTAGAAAAAGGCTTAATCTGATTGTACTGTCTATAGAAAAATACATAGAGAGCCTTGGCGTGGGCAGGAGCAGCTTTCTCATTTCTGCTACATGCTAAATCTAAAAACTACAATTCTGTAAGAACTGCTTAAAAGTACTACAGAATAGATGACGTGATAGACAGAGAGGAAAAGTTCAGCAGAGTAAGATCTAACAGCCAAAATTGCAACAGAACAGTATGTAGACAACAGCCATTGGACAGTCCGGCAGACATTTATAACAGCTGATTAAATCACTAACATCAGGTGACACAGCATGAAAGTCTGCAAACATCTTGTTAAATTTTGACAGATAATAACTTTTTTGTACTGCTGTTTTGGTGTGAAAAATTCACCGTCCATGCTGACATTAGTGTAGGGCTAGACATGATAATACGTCTATAACAAATTTGGCCAGTACTTGCCACTGGTACACCATGTTGAACCAGAAATCCATGAAATTGGGGCTTAAGTTAGCATTATCCTGCTATTTAGGAGAAAAAGAGGAGTTTGTCAGCTCACCAAACGATGCAATCAAGCTCTGAAGTATAGAAAACCTTGCTGTAAAAACTAGTGTGGATATCCCAGGAATCTAATGGTGTAGGGCAAAGACAAGGGAGACAAAGGCTTGAGTTCAATTTTATAATATCACACAAGCAAACAGTTCAAAAACACATCAAGGCTGGCAACAGTATTACTCCTTTAAACACAGTTCACACATTGCAGAGCCGATATGGAAATAGTCCTTTAACTAAAGTTTATACACAAAAGAGCTGGTACAGAAATTAATCTTTTAGTGCAGTTTACATAATGCAGAGCCGATAATGAAAAGAGTCTTTTACCCCTTCACACCCCAGCCTATTTTGACCTTACTGACCTGGCTATTTTAAATTCTGACCAGTGTCCCTTTATGATAATATGATACTAATTTTGGAATGCTTCAACGGATCCTAACGATTCTGAGATTGTTTTTTCGTGACATACTGGGCTTCAAGATGGTGGTAAATTTAGGTTGATAATTTTTACAAATATCTGTGACAAATTGGAAATTTGGCAAAAATGTTGAAAATTTCGCAATTTTCTGGCTAGTTAGTTATACAATTACCACTCTATTTATGAGTGTTTGGTGTTATTTGCAACAACTAATCTTCAAAATAAAAAACAAAACATTTTAAAATATGCAATTACTGTATTTTTTTAAGAATTGCACCTCACTACAATTGCAGTGAGGTGCAATTACTTAAAACAATACTGTAATTGCATATTTCAAAATGTTTTTTTTTTATTTTGAAGATTAGTTGTTGCAAATAACACCAAACACTCATAAATAGGGTGGTAATTGTATAACTAACTATCCAGTTGTAATAAACATCCCAAATAAGGGTTAACCCAAGATTGCCTACATGGATTACTGTGAGACATAATAAACACCGTAGTGCGTAACTCACCACTATAATAAATTATATAAATTTAACATACCCCAAAGATGGTACAGACAAAGTGACACCTTAGAGTTACTGCAGCAACTCAGATACACGAGCTAACTCCGTTGCACCATTACTTAAAAACCTTCACCCCCCTGGTGCTTTCCAAACTGAAAGCACCAGTGAATGCAGCGTGTCTGCTGACGTCACAGGCAGGAGGCGGCACATAGAGGCAGGGGGTGGCACAGAGAGGCAGGGAGCAGGGAGGACCCCCATGAACAGCGAGGACTTCATAATCAGTAAGTCCCTTTCGACTTCTTATCTCTAACCTTTATAAAGTGTTTTTTACAGGTTACAGGGGTGGGGAAACATGGAGACCACTTCCCTGAATTCAGCAGACATGCTGCATTCAGTGTTGCTTTTAGTTTGGAAAGCACCAGGGGGGGTGACAGGTCCTCTATAATAAAAAAAAACATTTTCCACATGTCTACTTTACATCAGCACAATTTTTGGAAACAAAATGTTTTTGCTTAGAAGTTAGATGAGTTCAAAGTTCATCAGCAATTTCTCAATTTTCCCAGCAAAATTTACAAAACCATTTTTTTTGTGACCACATCACATTTGAAGTCCCTTTGAGGGGTGTACATGACAGAAAACACCCAAAAGTGACACCATTCCAAAAACTGCACCCCTCAAGCTACTCAAAACTACATTCAAGAAGATTATTAACCCTTCAGGTGTTTCACAAAAACTAAAGCAGCGCGGAAGGAAAAAATGAGAATTTTAATTTTTCCAACAAAAGTGTTATTTTAGTCTCAATTACCGTATATACTCGTATATAAGCCGACCCGTGTATAAGCCGACCCCCTACTTTTGCCCCCAAAATCTGGGAAAACCTATTGACTCGTGTATAAGCCGAGGGTGGACTCCAGCACAGGTATACAGCCCCCAGCAGTGTGGTATACAGGCCCCCCCAGTGGTATACAGGCCTCCCCAGTGGTAGTATACAGCCCCCAGCAGTGTGGTATACAGCAGCCTCCCCAGTGGTATATACAGGCCCCAGCAGTGTTACAGCAGCCTCCCCAGTGGTATATACAGCAGCAGCCCCAGTGGTAGTATACAGCAGCCCCAGAGGTGTACACAGCAGCCCCAGTGGTAGTATACAGCAGCCCCAGTGGTAGTATACAGCAGCCCTAGTGGTAGTATACAGCAGCCCCAGAGGTATATAGAACAGCCCCAGTGGGAGTATACAGCAGCCACAGTGGTAGTATACAGCAGCCCCAGAGGTATATAGAGCAGTCCCAGTGGGAGTATACAGCAGCCCCAGTGGTAGTATACAGCAGCCCCAGCAGCCCCATAGGTTTATAGAGCAGCCCCAGTGGGAGTATACAGCAGCCCCAGCAGCCCCAGAGGGCCCCCCCTTGCTTCGGAAACCTGTAAAGTAAAATGATTATACTTATCACTGTCCTGTCGCCGCTGTCCCGCCGCTGCCATCGCAATCCTCCGTCTTCATCCAGCGTCTTCCGGCTTCCTGTGGTCGGCGCAGGCAATGACGTCATTGCCTGCGCCGAACACAGGAAGCCGGAAGAAGACGGATGAGGCCGGAGGATCGCGATGGCTGCGGCTGGGAAAGCGGCGACAAGACAGTGATAAGTATAATCATTTTACTTTACAGGTTTCCAGAGCAAGGGGGGCCCTAGATACTAATGGGGGGGCCTGTATACTGATGCGGGTTGCCGGCGGGCTGCATATGTATATGACTCGCGTATAAGCCGAGGGGGGTATTTTTCAGCCCAATTTTTGGCCTGAAAAACTCGGCTTATACGCGAGTATATACGGTATTTAATTTTCACAAAGGTAAAAGCACAAAAAGGACCCTAAAATTTATTGTACAATTACTGCTGAATATGCCGATACCCCATATGAAACTGGCAAATTTCTGGCAATGTTTAAGCCATTTTCGATAGTTTGGTCAATGTCCCACATATAAAATTTAATGTGAGACATCCACCAAAAATAAACAAGATAAATGATGAAAAGTAAAAAATTGTTCTTGCCCCATATATTATGTTTCGAGAGCCCTCTACACTTAGAATCCAAGTATAAGTGTTGACCCTCTGTCCCAGGATTGTGATCTGTTTTGGGGTGCCGCATCCCACGGTGTACACTGCATCGTGTGATGTGACACTACCTGGGACGTATTACAACTATGACACACAGAGGTTGTCAATAATGGTAAACAATAAACAATGTAGGTAGTAAATAGTTTAACATCTAAAGTGGCCATTTATGGCCATTAAAAAACATATTGGAGTGATTCTCCTGCCACCCATATGCCGTGTCTATAATGCCTATTTACAATCTTAGTTATACAATAAATATAATGCCTCTTCTGCCACTCATATGCCGTGTCCATAAATGCCTATCTATAATCTCAGTTATACATCAAATATAATGCCATCAAATAGAAATGACGTACGGTGATGGTTGCAGAATAAGCTCCTTTACGTCACAATGTATGCCCTCAATTGTGTTGTCAGTATGATAGAAGTCATATGACTTCAATGGGCGGAGTCAGAGACGATGCGTGCTGATCGTCCGGTCGGACGCGACGCATCTACATGATGACAGGGCTTTGTGATCGGAGCGTCATAGTCGGGCGCCCGATCACATGATGTAGATGGGCATGGTTAGTGTCCGGATGCACTGAGCAGGTGTATCCGTTGCTAGGACGCAATGGCAGAATCATATGCGACGTCCTAGTCACATGACTGGTTGAGGGAGGACTTCTAAGAGTATACACTGACAGCAGGAACATGGATCATCACAGCAAACAGCTGTGATGATAGTCACATGACACAAGCACCGGACGTGATTGGTTAATGGATCCTTTTTAACTCACACCAGCTCTCACTAGTCTCACGCCCCCTGACGAAGGAGGACCGACATGCGCATTGGGGCGCAAGGACCAGGGTTATAGGACGCCACACCAGACTCTCCCCTGCCATACTTAAGGTATATCTTACTAATTGATACACACAACATCTTATAGTGAATGTGAAGCAATTAATGTACTGCAGGGGTATAGCTATGTATACTGAGCAGAACGGTGGTGTAAGCTACAAGTTACACCCTTGTTGATTGCTCTTGAACTATAACGTTCAGTGTCATGAGGCAATGGATTGCATAGGTACAACAGTGCACATTGTGCAGCATGGAGGTATAAGCTACAAACTATATAATTTGATGAATGCTACCAGGTTATAACATTAGGTGGTATGTGGCAATAAATAGATAATTACCATCCAAGCTGGGTACTTTATACATTCAAAGACCTACCCACTGTTTTTTATATATTGCAATTCTATACATATAGTTTATAGTTATACCCATGCAGTTGATGCTTCACTATATTAATGTAAAGAGTATACTTTGGCTATATTGAGAGGGGGAAACATCACCCATAGTGTATAACACGAAGTATGGGAAGGTCTGGTCTGTCATGAGTGAGCATGTCACTTACACCAGATATCCTTGAGCGTGTTGATATATCATTTACACTCAAGGAGAATGCAGTTATGGATAGTAATAATGTCTTTAATAATGTTCCATAATATTTTGATGTATACAATATCAGTGACCTCTGCCATATTATGTATATAGTCCAAATAACCTGTCACCATGTCTGTATAGCACATTGCACTTTATACTGCACTTTAATAAATATGAAATTAATACTATTCATGAGTTGTGTCGCTGAAGTTTTGTATGGTTAAATTGTGGGTATCGCGACCACCGAATATTGTAGTCCAGGTACTGTTTGGGAATTAAAGATTCCCAAAAATGTGTATTAGTATTGTTTGGAGTTTGTTTCTAATACCCATATGAAGATGAAAAAGTACTTTTTTTTCCACAAAAACGTTCTTTTAGCCTCAATTTTTTTATTTTCACTTGGACAACAGGATAAAATGGATCCTCAAATTTGTTGGACCACTGTTTGGGCGCATGGCAGGGCTCAGAAGGGAAGGAGTGACATTTGACTTTTTGAAAGAAAAATTAGCAGCAACCGTTAGCGGACACCATGTGGCATATGGAGAAACAGTGGACCTCTCCCACAAGTGAACCCATTTTGGAAACTAGACCCCCCAAGGAACTTATCTAGATGCATAGTGAGCACTTTCAACCCCCAGGTGCTTCATACATTGATCCGTAAAAATGAAAAATATATTTTTTTCACAAAAAATGTTCTTTTAGCCTTAATTCTTTCATTTTCACATGGGCAACAGGATAAAGTGAACACTAAAATTTGTTGGGAAATTTCTCCTGAGTACACCGATACCTCATATGGTGCGGAAAACCACTGTTTGGGTACACGACAGGGCTCTGAAGGGAGGGAGTGAAATTTTGGACCACAGAATTTGATGGCATGGTCTGTGGGTGTAATGTCCTGTTTAGATAGCCCCATGATGTGCCTAAACAATGGAAACTGCCCAACATTGTGACAACATTTTGACTTCACTGCCACGGGGAGCCCTGCTGACTCAGCGAGTGATATCACCACTCCCCTGTGGCAGTTTCTGACTG
Organism: Allobates femoralis; assembly: GCA_033576535.1. Lineage (NCBI taxonomy): Eukaryota > Metazoa > Chordata > Amphibia > Anura > Aromobatidae > Allobates > Allobates femoralis. Next base: position 255,228,445 of record JARQOC010000003.1, on the reverse strand, counting down.
CCGCGAAGGACGTCACTCACTGAGTCCCTGTGGACAGTGTTACTGCAGACTCTGCAGGGAGAGCACGCTTGTTCTCTCCCTGCATAGTTTGGATGAAGGATCGTGGAGGGTTATGTGGGAGAAATAAAGATGGAGATCAGATGTTTGTTTTTGTTCTAATAAAATTATTTTTCTCTGAGTGTTGTGTATTATTTACTATTTACTAGAGATTCCTAATTGAAGCGTCTAACATTGGCCCGGCATTATGAATCTCAGGCTTAGTGCCAGCTGTCAATATAAAGCTGGAATTAACCCCTTTCTTACCCAGTTTGCCACCGTCAACAGGGCAACTGGAAGAGTCTGGGTACAGCACCACAAAATAGTGTTTCTAATGAATGTGTTATTTTCTGGGGTGGCTGTTGGCTGAAATTTGCAATGCTGAGGATTCCAGCCCCCATTTGCCAAGTTGTACCTTGCTGGCAACCAAAAATAAGGCAAAGTTGTTTTTTTGTTATAGAAATAATTTTTAAAAAAAAACGACGTGGGGCTTTGCCATATTTTTGGTTGCCTACCAGGTACAACTTGGCAGCTACGGACTACCACCAACCCCCAGCTGCGTAGTTTTACCCGGCTGTCAACCAAAAATCCAGCAAAGCCCGACAGTATTTTTTTTTATTTATAGAAATTATTGGAATAAAAAATGACATGGAGTTTCGCTGTGTTTTTGGTCTAGCCAGGTACAACTAAGCAGCTGGGGGTGGAATCCTCAGCATAGAGAGGCCCAAGTATTCTGGGCCCCCCATGTTGCGAACTGCAGCCCATATCTGCCCCAGAAAATGGCGCATTCATTGAAGCACCATTTTCTGGAACTGTACCCAGACTCTTCCAGTTGCCCTGGTGACAGTGGCAAACTGGGTAGTAAAGGGGTTAATGTCAGCTTTTTTATTGGCAGCTGGCACTAAGCCCGAGATTCATAATGTCAGGCCCATGTTAGACCCAGTCATTATGAATCTCTAGTAAATAGTAAAAAAAATACACCACACAGGGAAAAATATTTTATTACGAACAAAAAATTACAAATTGAGACTCCATCTTTATTACTCCATTCCTCTGACATAGTCCACAATGATGGTCCCACGAAGCTTGATCGCCTCTACTACATCCAGAGACTGCAGCAAGGGATCTAGCGTCTTCTTCCTGCAGTCTTTGGGGTTACACTGATGGTGCACTGTGACCCCAGAGGCTACAACAAGAGGACACCTGATCCCCTGTTGTAGTCTCTGGAGTCACAGTCATGGAGCACTGTATGGCAGATCATTGCCATTCAGTGCACCATAACTGGGCAAACCCAAGTCTCAGAGATCACATGATCTCTCAGGCTTGGGTCAGGTGACCAGATGTTGTCATGGCAACATCAGGTTGCCATGGGAACATTGGGTTACCATGGTGATCGGCTCATTATGATGAAGAGATCACAGGGAGAGGTAAGAGACTGCACTCCCTCCCCCGATCACAGCATTTAGGGGGTGACACAGAGCTAGGGCACAGCGATAACACATATCGCAGTGCCTGGCTGTCACACCGCAACTCTGCAGTATCATCTCCATGCAGGGAGATGATGCTGCCGAGAATGCTGGCACAGGCAGCAGGGGGGCACAGGAGGGGAGGGGGTGACTGGAGGAGGAAGAGGGCACAGGAGCTCAGGGACACAAGGGTGCAGAGACACAGGTGCAGGGGCACAGAGGCGCAGGGACATAAGGGCACAAAAGCGCAGGGACACAGGCGCAGGGCACAGGGGCACAGAGGCGTAGGGACACAAGGGCACAGTGGTGAAGGGCACAGGAGCGCAGGGACACAAGGGTGCATTAGTGCAGGGGCGCAGGAGTGCAGGGCAAAGGGCACAGGGACACAGGAGCGCAGGACAAAGGACACACAGAGCGCAGAACACAGGAGTGCGGAGCGAAGGGCAAAGGAGTAAAGGGCACAGGAACACAGGGACACTAAATCGCAGGGGGCACTGGGATGCAGGGTTGCAGGGGTGTGGGGTGCAGGGCACAGGGGCGCAGGGCACAGGAGTGCAGGAACACAGGAGTGCAGGGGTACAGGATGCAGGGTTACAGGGCACAGGTGAGCAGGGATACATGGGCCACTTGCACTGCCATTACTACTTTTTTCTTACTATACATTTTTTTACTACACAAGAGTTAAATGTTGTCACTGTGATCACCACAGCTATATTTTCCAAAAACTATTGAGCAAGAAATGGCAGGTACATGTCCAAAAAATAATAGCAGTAAAAAGCTGCAGTGCTAATTTTCTGTGTACGAACATAAAATTTGACTAAAAAAACAGGTGTGCAAAGAAAAACCCTGCAGATTGTGACATACCCACTTTAGGTTTAACAGTTAAATTTATGAAGTACAGGTGAATTTCAATGAATTAGAATATCATCAAAAAGTTAATTTATTTCAGTAATTCAATACAAAGTGAAACCCACACAGTACACAGCGATCCTGAAATAAATCCCATAGGCGTGCTTGGATGTGTTTTTTTTCGCACCGCATCTGCGGCGATTGGTGGGTGATACTGCGTTCCGATTGGCTGACCATGTCTGAGGCGCCTTATTTGATGACCCGTGCTTTCACGCAAGGTGGACCAATGGGACCGCAGTTCCGTCCATCAATCGTAGTGATAGGGGCACGGTGAAACACTCTGACCTATCAGACGTACCACTCGTGACAATTGAGCGTTGCATCCCCTGTAAGTAAAGATCGCTTCTGCCACAGTCGATTCGAACGATGGATGCCGTGATCGACCAATCCGATGTGTGAAGGAAAGATCGCTTCCTGTCTTCTACAGGCGATTTCCGGAACGCAGGATCACCGAAGATCGCACGCGAGATCGCTACATGTGACAGCTCCACAGCGATCTGAAAAAAGTGCCCGAAACGTGCGCCTTCTATGTCAAATTGCCAGCAATATGGAAGCCATATGGCAGCATGTGATGGTACCTTTAGGCACTGGCTACACTTTATAGCCCTAAATCCTGCTGACTGGTTCACTTTAAACAAACGATAGATGGACACAGTATTATCTTAAAACTCAGATACAGGGCTTGTGTCCAACTGGGTCTAAGGCTGAAGGCACATCATCCCAGTGCCTCGCGCGAGTGCAATGTGAGATAAACCCGCATTGCACTAGGACAATTTATTTTCTACAATGTCGGGCATACCGGCGCGCATTTTAAGCATTGAACTCGCAAAGCGAGTTTCAGTCGCGGCATGCCACGACTGCACGCGAGTTGTACGTATGAGCTATCAATAGAAATCAATGGATGCGTTAAAAAAACGCACCGTGCAATGAATAGTGCGAGTCTCACGCGTGAAAAAACACACTTCCGGCACACACTTTCAAAAAGCGGGCGGGAAGAAGCAGGGCACACACCGCAGACCACGGGGAGCCAGAGCCCGCAAGCAGCGCAGAGCCTCCCGTCAGATCGGCCCCGCCAGGTACTGAGGCTGTGATCTCTGTGACAGCCGGGACCTGTGTGGGGCTTCACACGCCGCGCTGCTAGCGTTGGGGGCGGATGCCCTCCCCCTCCTTCAGGCCTCCCCCTTCTCCAGATGGCCCCCACCTGTCACTGGCCCCCACGCCCAATGCCGGGACCTGATTGCGGCTTCACCCGCCGCGATGCCCTCCTCCTCCTCTGGATGGCCCCCACCTCCGATGTCGGGTCTGTTTGCGGCTTCAGCCGCCATGCTGCTGGCGGCGGGGGCGGATGCCCTCCCCCTCCTCACTCCCCCGATCCCCTCCCCCTCCTCACCCTCCCGATCCCCGTGTCCGATCTCACCGCTCCTCGATCCCGCCGGTGTAGCCGCCGCTCTGCCTCCTCGCTGGAACGCCCCTCCTCCAGTGCTGCTCCGCCCTGAGGTAAGTACCGTATGAATGAATGAATCAATCAATGATTGAATGAGTGAGTGGGTTAGTGGATGCGTGGGTGCGTGGGTTAGTGGATGCGTGGGTGTGTGGATGCATGGGTGAGTGGGTTAGTGGATGCGTGGGTGTGTGGGTGCGTGGGTCAGTGGATGCGTGGGTGCGTGGATGCGTGGGTGTGTGTGGGGGGCTAGTGGATGCGTGGGTGCGTGGATGTGTGGTGCGTGGGTGTGTGGATGCGTGGGTGTGTGGATGCGTGGTGCGTGGGTTAGTGGATGCGTGGGTGTGTGGATGCGTGGGTGCGTGGGTTAGTGGATGCGTGGGTGTGTGGGTTAGTGTGTGTGTGGGTGCGTGGGTTAGTGGATGTGTGGGTGCATGGATGTGTGGGTGCGTGGGTTAGTGGATGCGTGGATGTGTGGGTGCGTGGGTTATTGGGTGCGCGGATGTGTGGGTTAGTGGATGCGTGGGTGGTGGATGTGTGGGCGCACGGATGTGTGGGTGCACGGGTTAGTGGACGCGTGGGCTAGTGGATGCGTGGGTACGTGGGTGTGTGGATGCGTGGGTTAGTGGATGCGTAGGTTAGTGGATGTGTGGATGTGTGGGTGTGTGGATGCGTGGGTTAGTGGATGCGTGGGTGCGTGGATGTGTGGGTGTGTGGGTGCGTGGATGCGTGGGTGCGTGGATGTGTGGGTGCGTGCGTTAGTGGATGCGTGGGTTAGTGGATGCGTGGATGTGTGGGTGTGGATGCGTGGGTGTGTGGATGCGTGGATGTGTGGATGCGTGGGTGTGTGGGTTAGTGGATGTGTGGGTGCGTGGATTAGTGGGTGCGTGGATGTGTGGATGCGTGGGTTAGTAGATGCGTGGGTTAGTGGATGCGTGGGTTAGTGGATGTGTGGGTTAGTGGATGCGTGGGTTAGTGGATGCGTGGGTATGTGTATACAAATATACAAGGGAAACTTCAGTCTCTTGCACTTTAGCGAATCTGTTTATGGCCCATTTTGAGGACAATGTTGTCTATGCTTCCTCCAACCCCTTTCTTAAACACATCAAAGTATATGCTAGGTACGTGGACGATGTATTCCTGATTTGGGATGGCACTGAGCTTGAATTTTCTAATTTTGTACAGTTCTTAAATAACACCAACGCATTTAATATGCTGTTTACTTCGGTGTTCGGAGACCAGGAACTAGATTTCCTGGATGTTAAAGTTCAGATTCACAATGGCGCATTGGTGAGATCCCTCTTCAGAAAACCCACTAGTACTAATTCGTTGTTGCACTTTGAAAGTGCACACCCTTACCACACGAAAAAAGGTCTGCCCTACAGCCAATTCCTCAGGGTGCAGAGAATGAATAACAGTTCCAGTATTAGAGAGACACAATATTCCAAATTGGAAGAAAGGTTTGTACAAAGAGGGTACCCTAAAAAGATCATACAGGAGGCCCGTTCGAGAGCACATGCGAAACTCTCTCAAGTGGAGAGAAAAGTTTCAGTACCGAAGGGACAAGCTGAAGAAGCTAAAAGGTTTACATTCACTTTCAAATTTGGCATAATGTACAATGTTATTGCAAGTGCAATCAGGAAATGTTGGCCCATTATAACCAAAGACAAGGACCTCATTTCTAAGAATATAGGACCCCCTCTGGTAACATACCGAAGATGCAATAATTTGTCGGATCTTCTGGTTAAGAATCGGTGGGACCCTATTAACAATAAAAAGAAGGGAACTTGGCTAGATAAATCACGCCCGAAGGGTAATTTTCGTTGTAGGAATTGTAATTTCTGTAAGTTCCATAAAATTGACAACCCCATTAATATTGGAGGGAAAGAGCATATAGTAAATTCCTACATTAGTTGTAAAACGACGTGGGTGGTCTACGTGGTTTGGTGTACTTGCAATAAATTTTATATAGGAAAAACCATTAGGGAAATGTATGTTCGCTTTAGGGAACATCAAAACTCCATCAGAACAGGGGTGGGCTGTCCTAGGCTTATCCAGCATGTACGAGAGATACATAATGGTGACGTGAATACACTAAGCTTTGCAAGTATAGAACAAGTGGTGGCTTCCCCTTTAAGGGGGGGATTTACATAAAAAATTACTACAATCTGAAAGTAGGTGGATTAATGACACCGGAGCATGTGAAGCCTTGGGTTTAAATGAGAGAAATGATTTCTCCCCTTTTTTGTAAGTTACATATTGGGGCCTTGGTCTTTATATGTCTCTGTATTGTAGGTTGCATTTCACTTTATTTGGTATGTATGCTCCTACTTATGCCGCCCCCTACTCTATATGCACTTTACTATATGCTACCGTTATGTTTACCTGGTTCTATTGCCGAACATCAGGGTTGCTTAGTTTTATCTTAATATGTATTTTCTATCATAATGGTAGCTATATCCTTTTCTATCTTGTTTACTTCTTCCTCCCGTTCTCTTTACTTCTTCGCTTTTTGCATGCCTCCCTTTCTATCCCTCTAGCTGCCCCTTGGTCCTTTGGTCATTCCACTAGGTTTTTTACCGTGTCCCCTTTTTTCATCTTTGATAACGCACTTAATAGTGTATTACTGTCCTAGATACCTTAACATTGATATGACTGTCTTTTTTGAAAAAGCTGAATATCATTAATCCTCCCTTTTTCCATGCCACTCATTACTCTATATAGTACTTGATTGTTTTAAAGATATATAAGTATAATGTTAATATTTTCTAAAGGTTCTCCAGCGTACACATTTGATTGTATGATATGTAGTTTTTAATTTAATTTATTTTTCACATATAGAGCACTTTGATTACATTGTGAGCTGGCGTGGGCGGACTCGTCCGGGGCTTTAAAACCTCGGATGTGACGTCAGACTAGTTTGGTCTGTAGAAGCAGCGAGTCTCGCTGCGAAACGGGGAACCGTCACCAAGTCTCAGCACCCCCTCCCCTCCCTGCGTTTTGTCTATGTCGCACGGAATAAAAAGTCTTGAAGATTCATCCTATGGTGAGTGCCGTGTTTCTTTCCTGAATCGCTATATCTGTGGGTATGTGTATGTGTGGGTGCGTGGGTTAGTGGGTGCGTGGGTTAGTGGATGTGTGGGTGCGTGGATGTGTGGGTGCGTGGATGTGTGTGTGCGTGGATGCGTGCGTGGATGTGTGCATGGATGGATGTGTGCGTATGTGTGACTGCATGCATGGATGTGTGCACGAATGGATGTGTACATGCGTGGATGATGAGTGGATGGATGGATGCAACAAGGGATCAAGTGTCCTCTTCTAGTCTCAGGGATCATAGTCATGGTGCACTCTATGACAGATCATTGCCATACAGTGCACCATAACTCTGACCCCAGAGACTGTATGAAGAGGACACTTGATCCCTTGCTGCAATCTCTGGAGCAGAGGCAATCGAGCATCGTGGGACCTTCGTTGTGGACTACGTCGGAGGCGATTGAGCGTGGTGGGACCTTCGTTATGGACTACGTCGGATCTTTCTAATAAAGATAAAGTCTGAATTTTGTTTGTGTTTTTTTTCCAAATAAAAGTATTTTTCTCTGTGTGTATTTATTGACCACTTACCAGAGATTCCTAATGGCGGGTCTAACATTGGCCCAATATTATGAATCTCGGGCTTAGTGCCAGCTGCAATAAAAAGCTGGCATTAACCCCTTTATTACCCAGTTTGCCACCAGCACCAAGGCAACTGGAAGAGCATGGGTACAGCGCCAGAAAATGGCGCTTCAATGAATGCGCCATTTTCTGGGGCGGCTGCGGACTGCAATTCGCAACATGAGGGGCCCAGAACGCTTGGGCTTCTCCATACTGCGGATTCCAGCCCCTGTCTGTCTAGTTGTACCTGGCTGGACCAAAAATATGGCAGAGCCCCACGTCATTTTTTTTCTAGAATTTGTTCTAGAAATAAAAATAAAATGGGCTTCGCTGTATTTTTGGTTGCCAGCCAGGTATAACGAGGCAGCTGGGGGTTGGTGGCAGTCAGTAGCTGCCAAGTTGTACCTGGCTGGACCAAAAATATGGCGAAGCCCCACGTAAATTTTTTTTATTACTTCTACCAATAAAATGACATGGAGCTTTGCCATATTTTTGGTTGCCAGCCAGGTACAACTTGGCAGTTGGGGGCTGCAATCCTCATCGTGGAGAGATCCAAATGTTGTGGCCACCCCCACGCTGCAAATTTCAACCCACAGCCACCCCAGAAAATAGCGCATTCATTTGAGGTGCCATTTTCTGGTGCTGTACCTCAACTCTTCCAGTTGCCGTTGCGCTGGTGGCAATGCTGGTGGCCCACAGGGGCTCTCCATACGCGACATGGTGTCCACTAACAATTGTTAGCGGACACCATGCTGTGTATGGAGAGCCCCTGTGTGCCTAAACATTGGAGCTCCCCAACAAGTGACCCCATTATGCATCTGGATTTGTTCCTTGGGGGGTCTAGTTTCCAAAATGGGGTCACTTGTGGGGGAGCTCCAATGTTGAGGCACACGGGGGCTCCCCATACGTGACATAGTGTCCGCTAACAATTCCAATTGTTAGTGGATACCATGTCGCGTATAGAGAGCCCCTGTGTGCCTCAGCATTGGACCTCCCCGCAAGTGACCCCATTTTGGAAACTAGACCCCCCAAGGAACAAATCTAGATGCATAATGAGCACTTTGAAGCCCCAGGTGCTTTACAATTTGATCCGTAAAAATAAAAAAATAAGATTTTTGTGGAAGAAAAATATTTTTTTCATTTTTACGGATCAATTTGTGAAGCACCTGGGGCTTCAAAGTGCTCATTATGCACTTGAGGGGTCTAGTTTCCAAAATGGGGTCACTTGTGGGGGAGCTCCAATGCTGAGGCACACAGGGGCTCTCCAAACGCGACATGGTGTCCGCTAACAATTTGAATGAAAATCAGCTCAAATTGTTAGCTGACACCATGTCGCGTTTGGTGAGCCCATGTGTGCCTCAATATTGGAGCTCCCCCACAAGTGACCCCATTGATTGACAAATGAGTGGCAGCAAATCAGTGCAGTCTTGACACCAGGAGAGGGTGCTAGTCTGTCGGATCGCAGTAGAAATGAAAAAATCTCAATCGCACCACACTAGCACCCCACTAGCACCACACTAGCACCACACTAGCACCACACTAGTACCACACTAGCACCACACTAGCACTACACTAGCACTACTACATGCATCAAACTCGCATCAATATCGCGCTTCAAAAATGCGCCGTTTTGGAGGGATCAGTGTGCCTTCAGCCTAAAAGAGGTATTTTTAAGAAGCTCACAGCTCTGCAGTCTCATTACTTCATGGTTGCTAAGGGGCAAGTACTCCTGATTGAGTTACCATTCTGATCAGTTTCCTTCTGCTACATCCATTGTACTATACTGTAAACTTTTATCACTATATTTACAGAGATGTTGTGCCCTGCAGAATTAGGTGTCACAAATATCTGTAAACATCTGTAAATTCTGGTGATGTGGGAAATCAGGTCCTTTAATACCTGCTGATGTGATTAGTGCAAGGGCTATTGTGAAGTATGGTGTTTAGTAGCCCTGTTGGAGAACTACTAAACTCAGGGGGAACAATAGTGCGTTTCTTGGATTCAGTCATGCTGGAGAGAAAGGAGGACAGCCAGAGCCTGTGCTGTGATCGCTGTTGAGACACAGCAAAATCTATGCACCTGTATGGGATATAGTGTCCTCTACAGTCCCAGTGCTGCCGGACAATGACAGTTAGCGATCGACAGCGAAAAGGTGAGGGTGTGTCTAGAGAGCTGCCTTGTCAGTTGTCAGCAGTGGTAAGAAAGCTAAACTACTGTCCTGTAAGCCTGAGGTACCGTGGAAGCCCAGGTCAAGGCTGAGAGGAGAGGTTTAAGGACATAGTATAGTGCCATAACCGGCGGAAGTGAAGAGAGCTGTGATATATTGCCAGAAAGAGAGCTGAGATCATCACACCATCGGAGGATGTGACTCTGTGTAGTTAATAACTGTGGAGAGCTGTAGTATTCAACATCATCATCAAAAGCTCCAGTAAGAGTAATTTAATGTGTTGTATCTGAGGACTGAACATTATTGAGAGTGGCTGATTCTGCATCCCCATCCACAAGTTTAACTACTTATTATTCTGCTGATGATGGCCTGCCAGCCAAAGAGACCACCGTGACATTTGTCCGCCATTACATCCTGACTCACAGGAGGCCAACCAAGACAGAAATAATAGTGAATTTGAACAAATACATGGCTCCAGAATGTGAAGGCCATGTCACAAGTGTCAATGTCGCTAGCAACATCGCCGAAAAGTGACGCATCAGCGATGTCGCTAGCGATATCGCAAGTGCATCGTGCTGTGTGACAGCGCGACACAACTGCGATTTAACGCTGGTCGCAGGTTGACAGGTCTACGAGGATGAACGTAAACCTGTCAATCTGCAATCAGCGATTAGGCTGGATCGCGCCATCTGACACCTCAATAGCGATGTTGGCGGCGATCCAGCCTATACCGCAGCATTGCTGCAGATCGCTCGCTGGGTTGATCCCAGCCCAGTGAGTGATGACTCTGCCTGCATCGCTGCGGCGTCACCGGCAACATCCTGCCGTGTGACACCAAGGCTGCGATGTCGGAAGCGACCGCGCACCCGCACATTGCTTCCGACATCGCAGCCTTGGTTGACACGTGTGACGGGGCCTTAAGAGTCATAATTTTTGAGAAATGCCTGGAAACTGCCAATGCTGGGGCTAAGGATTGAGATTATATAGGAACTTATAACAGCAGCTTGGTCAGGGTCTGAGAGGAAGGGAGAGGGAGGGAGCAGTTAGAAATCATTGGATAATGCCCATTTCATGAGTATCTGCATGCCTTTTTCCATTTCTGCATGAGTTTTTTAAGGTGTCTGATGGCACCCTGCGTTTTTCATGCGTTTTTAAATCAGCACCAAAAAATGGTGCAAGCAGACTTTTTTGGTACTTTTTCAAAAACACATGCGTTTTTTAGAAAACGTATGCATTTTTTTTAACATGGGCCCCTATGGGAAACTCATGCGTTTTTGAAAGTGTCTAAATGGTACTAATGGTACCATGCGTTTTTGCATGCGTTTTTGAAGGCAGCTCCTCACTTAAGTGCAAAAACGCATACCAAAAACGCATGGCACTTTAGGCATGCGTTTTTCCTATTGGGGCATGCGTTTTTGCTATTGGGGCATGCGGTTTTTGCATGGGGGCCTATGGGTGCGTTTTTAAAAACGCAGATCTCCAAAAACGCATGTAAAATCTGCAAGTATGACCCTAGCCTTACTCTATGGCAGCATTAACACTGCGTTACAATACAGTAATGCTTCGGTAATGCTGCTCTATGCCGGATCCGGCATAACAAAAAGCAGACGCAAATGTGGCCCTATCCTAACACAGCATACTATATGCTGTGTTAATAAAACTTGGTTTGGAATATATCATCGTATCCTACCTACTGTGTTCCGGGAGCACATACTACCTGGAAAATAACTACATATGCGACTTCCTATAGAAACATCTTGAGTGCTTTCACAAGTGCCCAGGATTGTGCTGCAAACCGTGAACAGGAGGAATCAACAATTACCGTATATACTCGTGTATAAGCCGACCCGTGTATAAGCCGACCCCCCTACTTTTGCCCCCAAAACCTGGGAAAACCTATTGACTCGTGTATAAGCCGAGGGTGGACCCCAGCACAGGTATACAGCCCCCAGCAGTGTGGTATACAGGCCTCCCCAGTGGTATACAGGCCTCCCCAGTGGTAGTATACAGCAGCTCCCCAGTGGTAGTATACAGCAGCCTCCCCAGTGGTATATACAGGCCCCAGCAGTATATACAGAACCCCAGTAGTATACAGCAGACTCCCCAGTGGTATATACAGGCCCCAGCAGTATATACAGGGCCCCAGTGGTGCATACAGGGCCCCAGTGGTGCATACAGGGCCTCAGTGGTGCATACAGGGCCCCGGTGGTGCATACAGGGCCCCAGCGGTGCATAGAGGGCCCCAGCGGTGTATACAGGGCCCCAGTGGTGCATACAGGGCCCCAGTAATGCATAGAGGGCCCCAGTGGTGTATACAGGGCCCCAGTGGTGCATAGAGGGCCCCAGTGGTGTATACAGGGCCCCAGTGGTGCATAGAGGGCCCCAGTGGTGTATACAGGGCCCCAATGGTGCATACAGGGCCCCAGTGGTGCATACATGGCCCCAGTGGTGTATACAGGGGCCCCCCTTCCCCCTTGCTGTCAGCCACCTGTAAAGGAATAGATTATACTTATCCCTGTCCTGTCGCCGCCGCCGCCGCTCTCTGACATCGCGCGCTCCTCCGTCTTCATCCGGCTTCTTCCTGCTGGTTAATCCTAGAGTGCCTCATTCATCAGTACAAACAATTATGCACAAGCACAAACAAGATGGGAATGTCCAGCCATCATACCGCTCAGGAAGGAGATGGGTCCTGAGTCCCAGAGATAATCATGCTTTGGGCTAACATGTGCATATCAACTCAAGAACCAAAGCCAATCACTTTGTGAGGATAATAGCGGGATCTGGTAAGATTGTGTCTTTAGCCACAGTGAAACAAGTACTGTATCTACATAGCTACAATTGCACTCTAGGATTAACCAGACTTGTGCAAGTCAACAATTCTCTTTCTGATATCTTTGCTGGTTTCTTTTGACTTTCCCATGATGCTACACAAAGAAGCAGTGTGATTCAGGTGTGCATTAAAATACATCCACAGATGTGTCTCTAATTAACTCAGATGTTGCCAATAAACCAGTCAGAAGCTTTATTATACATGACATCATCATATGGACCGTCCCAAATTGTTTAAAGGCAGAGTAATCTTAGTTTATGTAAATGTGTGACATTGCAAAGAGTAATAAAAATGCCTTAAAACCTGCTCTCACTCTTATTATGCTAATAATATACCGTATATACTCGTGTATAAGCCGACCCCCCTACTTTTGCCCCCAAAACCTGGGAAAACCTATTGACTCGTGTATAAGCCGAGGGTGGACCCCAGCACAGGTATACAGCCCCCAGCAGTGTGGTATACAGGCCTCCCCAGTGGTATTATACAGCAGCCTCCCCAGTGGTATATACAGCAGCCTCCCCAGTGGTTTATACAGCAGCCTCCCCAGTGGTATATACAGCATCCCTAAAGGTATAAACAGCAGGCCCCAGAGGCATATACAGCAGGCCCCAGAGGCATATACAGCAGGCTCCAGAGGCATATACAGCAGGCCTCAGAGGCATATACAGCAGGCTCCAGAGGCATATACAGCAGGCCTCAGAGGCATATACAGCAGGCCCCAGGGTATATACAGCAGGCCCCAGGATATATACAGCAGGCCCCAGGGTATATACAGCAGGCCCCAGGGTATATACAGCAGGCCCCAGGGTATACACAGCAGGCCCCAGGGTATATACAGCAGACCCCAGTGTATATACAGCAGGCCCCAGGGTATATACAGCAGGCCCCAGGGTATATACAGCAGGCCCCAGGGTATATACAGCAGGCCCCAGGGTATATACAGCAGGCCCCAGGGTATATACTGCAGGCCCCAGGGTATATACTGCAGGCCCCAAGGTATATACAGCAGGCCCCAGAGGTATACAGCAGGCCCCAAAGGTATACAGCAGGCCCCAAGGTATATACAGCAGGCCCCAGGGTATATACAGCAGGCCCCAAAGGTATACAGCAGGCCCCAAGATATATACAGCAGGCCCCAGAGGTATACAGCAGGCCCCAGAGGTATACAGCAGGCCCCAAAGGTATACAGCAGGCCCCAAGGTGTATACAGGCAGCCCCCCAGTGGCACTAGCCCCTCCATCATGGAAATAGCCCCCACACTTTGCAGAGCCCCCCCCCGCTGCATTATCTTACCATCCAGGGTCTTCTTCACCGCGGGTCCTCCAGTCCATCCTCGCGCGCTGTCTTCCCGGTCTCATGTGACCCGGCGGTCGCTGTGGAATGACGTCATCGCGCCGGGTCACGTGAGACCGGAACACAGCGCGCAGGACCCGTGGTGAAGACACTGGATAGTAAGATAAAGCAGCGGGGGGGCTCTGCAAAGTGTGGGGGCTCTTTCCATGATGGGGGGGCTAGTGCCACTGGGGGGCTGCCTGTATACACTGGGGGGCTACCTGTATACACTGGGGGCTGTATGCACGGCTCCCCCTGCCGCTGTGATGGGCGGGGGGAGCCGTGCATATCTAATGAGCGGCCCCACGTGACGGGCCGCTCACTCATCAGCCTCCCCCCGCCTCCTCCAGCCTGCCTAGCAAAATAGTTACCATATTGACCCGTGTATAAGCCGAGGGGGTGACTTTTCAGCCCAATTTTTGGGCTGAAAAACTCGGCTTATATAAGAGTATATACGGTATATAAAAATGAGAAAGGTTTATTTTTTTTCCATGTAAAGAAAGACATGCATATGTATCTTTTAATATACATTTTGTAAACTTCAGGTTTCAACTGTAGATCTTAGGATATAACTCCTCTCTTGGAATGTAACTACTGCACATACTTGACCAAGCTGTAGTGATCAATCTCCTTGGAATCAAGCTATACACTAGTAAGATAAATGCTCCCAGAGAGAATGAAAGCAAATAGAAAAAGAAAGTGAATTGCAAACTTATCATTTTAGTGCTTTCTAACAAACGAAAGCAATTTTATAACTTGAGAATACCCCTTTAAAAGATCTAGGGACACTATGCAACTGAGACAGAGCATTCATTTCTAAAACCTTACATGCAGCACAGCAAGGGGGTGGCATAAAGAGAGGAAGTGATACTTTTTGATTAGTTTTCACTCCATTTATTGTGAACTGGGATAAAATAATGCCAACGCCTTATATAGAGCTCATACAAGAGGTGTATGTATCAGAAGAAAGTCCCTTAGGGAGAAGCAAAAAATGTGGTTAATAAGGGATTAAGAAATGCAAATGAAGGCAGAGCAAACTCCGGCACTACTCACATGAAAATGTATACCATACTGAGTTAACCCTTATAGAGGGAGCTGTGGAAGTATAATCCTGACATGAAATGTCTGTCATCCATGTGCTTCCTGCTTTCTTCTTGGATATTTTAAAGGGGTTTATCTGGGATTTATAAAAACAATTGTGCCTACGCACTAACAGGCAGTTAGCTGCCACCTACCTGCCTGTTGTGTCCGACACCGTTCACCTCCATTCACAGCCACACGGCGTGGACTTAAACCACTCCTGTCAGCGATTTTGCCACTTTGCTGATGTCACATCCAAGGGGTAGCTTCTGCCCTCTGTCGACAGGTAGATAGCTGACGTTGACAGCCGCCTCCCCCAATCAGGTAGCTAGGAGCAGGCTGTCAATCGTCCGTTATCTGCCTGTCGACAGAGGACAGAATGCCGGCTCCCCAATCAGGTAGCTAAGAGCCAGTTGTTAATCAGCATGACATTGGCTATTTGCCCACTTCTTCAAACAGAGAGGAAAAGCTACCTTGCTCTTTTTACCCCGCCATGCTGTCCCTGGCAGGAGCTTTCTGTGCCCGCTCTTTGCCAGGAGCGAACAGTGGTGACTGGCACCAAGGCACAACAGGCAGGTAAGTGGCAGCTACCTGCCTGTTAGTGCTTGGGAACACTTTTTTTTTAATAGAAATCTCAGATAACCCCTTTAAGGACTTTTCAATAAATTTCTATATAATTTTACAGATGGTGAGTACCAATTCTATACTTTTACTTCTGCTTTTTGGCTAATAAAGATTTAAGGTCAATATTTGTCAAATGCTATGAATTTACAAGAGAATAAATTTAGGAGATAATGTTTGTTTTTAGGACAGCAGATTGCAAACAAGAATCATTATGTAAATTAAAAAAAAAAAAAATCTGGATCAATAAAAATAAGTGAAAAAAACAAAGTATCATCCAAGATCGAAGGCTTTCTTTCATTCTTGAACTGGTGGAAAGGATTATAGTTAATACCAATTCTATTCACGGGCCATCCAATACTTCAATATACTCCTCATCAAACTAATTAATATTTTGTAATTATTAGAGAATATAATAAATTTACTACTACTTGTGCTTTCTAGATATTCTCCTCTTAATTCAAGCAAACTATACTTCAATACTATGTAACACTTGAATCGGGGAGGATGCGGGTGGGGCTGTGTGTGGCTATATCCACTCATCAATTCAAGGAAAATGTCAGCATTTCTTATGCCAGAAATGTTAGTTTATTCCCTGATTGCAGTATCATCTTTGGTGAAGTGCACCACTGGTAATATACAACTAAATTAACTAATTGGTGTGGGTTAATCTTTTTCCTGCATGCCCCTCATTAAGACTGCCATACGAAATCTAAGAAAAAATGATAAACATTTTTATTGGTATAGTTACCAGGGACCTGGAAATAGGAATGCATCCTCAAGCACATGAAAGGAAGCACCGGATGCAGTGAAGTCATGATTTGACCCTTATTAGTCAAGTTCGTGAAGTAACAGAATGTAATGTGTTTAGCTGTGAATTTTCAGTAGCAACTATAAACCTCCTGTAAATAATGTCAATCAATGAAAGCTAGTTACAACTTATAGTATACTGAAAAAATATTACTCTACGCGAGTCTTTATTGTATGTTCTTGACAGATATTCATACCTGTATGGCTTCGTATGTGAACTCTGAGTGTCCCATTGCTTGCAAACTTCTGGCCACAATATGGGCAAATCTTCTCTTTTTCTCCTGTATGAGTCTAAGAGACAATAATATAATGTTACATGAAGATGGGACTAGTACTAGGATACACAGGGATAGAAGCAGTAAGAAAAAGTACTGTGTAGATGGGAGATATGGTAAGTTGGTGATGTAATAGACATACAAGAAGGTGGCGAAGAAGGAGCAGATCAGTTATTCTGATGCAGGATAATAAAGAAAGAGATGTAACAGCTTTATAGCATAATAGATATAAGGGCACTATGCAGGTGGTTTCTTCATTTCTTTTGAGGATGAACAGGGCAAGAAGTCACAGAATGGCTTCTCTGACACCGCAACAGCACTGAGACAGTGATTACATAGAGCAGAGCAGGGTCCTGGCCAATAAAGGTACAGAGAGTGAATAGGGAGGAGTGTGTGGGAGTATACAGGGTTCAGCACAGCGGGTTAGCGCAGGAATTTACCTAATTACCAAAAGCAGCATGTAAACAGCCAGGATAGAGGCACTAAAACAAAAAATAGAGGATGCAGAGGCAGGAAAAAAAGACTGTGGGGGGCTTTTTCAATACAATTCAGCACAGATTAGCTTTAAAAAATCAGAGTTTTGTGATTGGCTATAGCCCTTAACGTCTGACTTCTGAACAGTGAGAAGTTACAGTCACAAGGTAGCGCTGTGTGACTATAAAACAGAGGGTAGGGGACTTACATTTAAAGGGTCACTCCACTGCTGAAAAAAGAAAACGCTAGAGTGGTGTTTTAATTGTTATCTTTCTATGTAGATTAAAAGTACATTTGTAGACATTATCTGTGATTAGTATCCCATGTATAAAATACCAGGAAATATGGCAGAACATTTTTTACGATTTAAAACTGTATCCAATATAAGATTGAACATATGAATGGAATTTGTCTCTGTCTAAAAATGATGTATATTGTTCCTACCAGACATATTTTTGCACTATTCACGTCTTATTTTGGAATAAACAGCCATAGTGGATGGAGAAAAAGTATGTTATTATTGAATCATCCTAAGTCTAATTGTCAAAAGATGTTTCCATTAGGGATATGAAATTATTAGGTGTGTTACCCATTAAACAAAGGCATACAGTCTGGTTACCGACAAATAAATTGATCTCAAGACATTTTAGTTTGTATAAGCTTTGTCTCAATGACGACACATTTCTGGAGATTTCAGAAGATGAATAATAAAGTTGAATTAAGCTAAAAAGCTAAAGACCTGGGTTCAAATCATTCCACAGTTAAATGGGTTTTTCACTACTAGGACAACACTTTCTCATTTCCCATATTTTCCTCATTAAAATAAAAAGCATATACCGTATTTTACCTTTTATAAGACGCACTTTTTTTCCTCCAAGTTTTGGAGGAAAATGGGGGTGCGTCTTATAAAAGGAATATAACATTCTAGCATCCTCAGTTGCTTGGAAGGGGGGGGACAGCAGTGAATTGGGGACAGAAGTGACAGGGAATGGTCCCTGCTGAAGAATCCGGGGGGCAGGAGCACCACGTGTCCCCGGCTCATTATCTACTTAGATATTCACTTCACTTGCTCCCAGTCTCCACCCACCTCTCTGCACTGAAGACAGCACGAGAGGTGAGAGCAGGGGGAGCAGGAGAAGCTGCTTAGCCAGCACAGCACACATGGTCGCTCCTGCAGCTGCTGGGGACATTGTGTGCTGCAGATAGTGAGAACGGAGGAGCTGGGTGCAGCTGTGGCAAGTGAATCAGCACTGAGCTTTGTGCTGATTCACTGCCATGAAGACAGGGGCAGAGCAGGGCAGATCGGCACTTTATCACAGCAGGTACCTTGTTTGTCAGTGTCCTGCCTCACTCCCTCTGCTCAGTGTAATGTGTCCTGCTGAGCCCTGACACCAAGCAGAAATGCAGGAAGCTCGGTCTGCAGTTCAGGAGCTTCAGTGTATGGAGAGCAGGGCTGGAGCCTGCATAACGGCAGTGTACAGCTCCCCTGGCCCTGAATCTACAGGTCAAGCACTGTAGTAATGAATTGTAATTGGGAGATAGGGCTGGAGCATCGTATCATACAGTGTACAGACCCCTCCCTGGCCCTTCCTCATACAGTACATCACATCAGATCTTTATATACAGACTGGCCACTTCCTTCATTTCAGCAGGGTGATGGCAAAGCAGGACACATTAAAGTGAGTCCACATGTATATGTAACATAACCACTAATAAAGTAAAGTTAACACTACCAATACTGTGCTTAACTAGAACTCCAAGCATGCTATAGGATCTACAGTACATGCTGGAAGTGATAGTTCTTAAAGGGATTGTTACTACATGAACAAATCCCTTCTCATTCACCTTGCTGGCCCTTGTAAAAGTAATAAAGACCATACTAAGGGTGTGCGCTCACAGTCGGGAGTAGCTGTGTGTTGGACGCGGCTCCTCCGGACATAAGTGAAGCCACATGTGGAGGCAGGGAGACCCCAGCTGCCCTGTACTCACCATGTGCGACGGGTGCAGGGCGGCTTCTCCCTGCAGTCCCCCGATGGGAGCCGCTTCCAACTCCACAGCATGAAATGAACATGCTGAGAAGGAGCGGAATGGTGGCAACCCGCACCGCAGCTGTCAGAATGCTGCGGTCGGATGAAGCATAGTGAGTATGGGATTTCTACAAATCCCATCCACTATGCTTGTACTGTACTACGCAGCATTTTGGACACAGCAGCAAGACGCTGCGTCCAAAAGGCTGCGTATACTCATCGTGTGCACGCACCCATACCCCTGATTCTGCAGCAGTTCCAACGTTATCAGAAGTTGCATAGTCATGTCCCATGTGATATTGATATGAGACTCAGCCCTCTGACCAGTCAGTGCTGGCGTCTTTCTCCCCACCAACAGACACTGGAGCAGAAGTCATTGGTGTTGCTCACATGCTGCACCTGCATCCGAAGGAAACAGACGCCAACACTGACTGGTCGCAGGGCCTGAGTGTCATATCAAAGTCATTTTTTGCTACAAATATTTTTTCCCTATTTTCCACCTCTAAAATCTGGGTGCGTCTTATAATCCGATGCGTCTTATAAAGCGAAAAATACGGTACTCACCTCCGGTGTCAGCACAGTTGCAGAGTTGAGGTTGAAATAATCTTTTGCATTTCCATAGGAGAAAACATGGAGAATGAGAAGGGGTTTTCCTAGTAGTGGACAATGGGTGAGGTTTACATTGAGAAATCTGAGGTGTCAACCAAAAATTGGCTACATAGTTGCCAACAACAACCTATTTAGAAAGTCAAGCAGTAACTGGAAGAGAAAATACACGGCGCACATAGGGTTTACCTGTGACAGAATTAGTAAAAGGCAATATGATTTTTGGTTACCTTAAATGGTTGTGAGGAGTCACAACTACTATCAACAGCTGTGATATCTCGTGATATCACAAAGTCCACGGTATGGAACAGTCTCCCTGGGTGTAGGCGATCCAGATCTCCAAGGTATAGTAAAGGGGATTTCAAATACCGCGCTCCCATTTCCATCAGTCAAATAATATGCTCATGTCAAAAGAGTTTAACACTTGGTGTGATTTATTCTCTACACATTTCAGGAACTGTGTGCCCTTCTTCTTCTTCTTCTTCTGGAGTTTTATGAGATGTACATCTTGTGATCCTGAAGAAGGGCACTAGGGCACTGAAATGCATAGAGAATAAATCACACAAAGAGTTAATAATCTCGTGTCCAAAACAGTTTATTTGACTGATGGAAATGGGAGCGCGGTATCTGAAATCCCCTTTCCGATACCTTGGATACCTGGATTATTTAGGAAGTCAGACAGCATTTCCAATGCACACAGAACAATCAGTATTAGATCTTGTTGTGCACAGAGGCTATAATTGTTCTCAGCAGCACATTCTCTCTACACAGGACAATGACTTGCCAAGAACTATCATTTTTAAGCAAGCAAAAAGACATTTCATCCTATGAATGAGCATTTTTCTCATTCTTCAGGTGATCAGCAGCTTGTCATAACTGCATGATTATTGGGAACGAGTATGCAAACAAACACTTGCTTCTAATATTCATGAAATGCAGGTGTATCCTACAAATGGAGAACATTTCAGACTGTTGGTGCTCTCCCTAAGATTGGGCAATCTTGTTAAAATCATTCTAAGGGCACAACAGGGATTGTTGAGAAGTAGTAAAGAACCCATGGATACCAATAAAAGACCTACAGAAGACGCCACAAAGTGTGAAGAACTATGTTCACGTGTACACATTAAAAGCAGATTAAACAGAAACAGTCTTTATAAAACACCACAAAGAAGGCTGCAGATGTTGATAGAAAGAAAACAATGCAGCACATCTTGTTTCTCTGAGACAACCTGGATAGTCTATAATACCTATAGTAAAGTACTCTATGGACAAATTAGGGAAAATCACAAATGCACAACGCTATGATTTGTAGAAAAGAAATACTGTATACAAACAATAAAACTCAGTCCTAACTGTGAATCATGGTGAAGGAGACATCATTGTGTGGGACTGGTTTTCTGTAGTCCATGTGATCAATGCGACAACACTGATCTCAAAGGTGAATCAAAAACATTTTACAAGATAATGTAAGGGCAACAGTTCATGACCTCCAGCTGAAGAGGCGTTTTCCCCAACCCAAATGCAGCAAAACAATGACCCAAAGGACAAAGCTAAATCAGTGAAAGAATTGTCTTTTTGAATTGCCATCTCAAAGTCCTGATCTCAACACTGAGCTGCTACGGCCTGACTCACAGAAGATAATCATGTAAGGCTTTCAATAAATAATAAAGAACTTTATCATTTCTTGTAAGTGTTGCTTAAATCTTATTTGAAGCTACAGAAAATGTTTGGTGACGGTAATTATTGCTTAGACAAACCTACTTTATAGGGATCACTTACTTTTCATCCCTTTAGGCAACTCCAAAGGTTTTACTTACTTTCAGCTGTATACACAAAGACTATTCTATGATAGGTTAAAGTACCAATGTATTAAAATATGTTTTGAACAAGCTATGTTAATTATACATGACTCAATTCTCTCCTGATCACGAGAACTACTGAGAGGTTGTCACAACCACACTCCGATTACAACAAATAGATCTCATGGAATTGCTCCCATGGAACGTATTAGACTAATGATTACATAAAGCACAGGAAAACGTTAGGAGAAGATCAAGACTTTATAAAGGGATTAAGTCCAGCGTGTGCAATTACGTTTTTTAGTAAATGTGTCTGTCACATGCCCAGCAGAGTTGGCTCCTGTAACTTCTACTGCTGTCATCAGGCACCGCCATGTTCACACTGAAGGTGGTGCTGGTGATAGGGGGAAGTCTCTGCTCCTGCAAATTCCGCTACTGTCACATCCTCATCAGAGTCTGCTCCTGCAATTTCACCTCTTTTCACCAGGCACTGCCATGTTCACTCCAAAGTTAGTTCTGTTTATAGGGGAGACGTCTCTGCTCCTGCGACTTGCTCCTGTCACTAGGTGCCACTATAATCATTCCCATGATGGTGTTAGCGATAGTAGAGAAGTCTCTGCTAGAAATTCTGGAGAGCGCAGGCTCCACTCTTCCATTAGAGTTGGGTGGCTGGAACCTGTAGTACTTCAGTATGAACGTGTGAATGTGTTTGTATTGGCTTTCAGCTGAAGTCATTAACTCTTAGCTCTAATTGGGAAGTACCACACACTATTTCAATCTTCAGCCTTTTGCTGCAAGCTGTTAGAACTAGTCTGTGGTTCATTTGTTTGTATACTGCTGTGTATCTCTGTTTTTCTTCAGCCTTACAATTTTGTACCCTGCTGCCAACTTGGTTTTGACCCGGCTCTCTGTCTACGCTATTGGATTCTGGTTTTGTCCTTTTCTGATCTCCAAGCTTTAGACCCTCCTTGGCAATTTCCCTAACTCTGGACTGCAGTCCATCTGTATGCAGCAACCCTCTGGATGTTGCAGTAAAGCCAGATTCCTGTACAGGGGTTACAGGGTGTCAGGTATCTTGGGGTTCTGCTTGAAGGCGCGGTTTGCATCCCCTTCTTACCTGAAGCTCGGACGGACGTCATAGTGTCCCAAAGTGTCAAATCTACATACCTCTCAAAGATTTAATAGTAGACAGTTGTACTTTATTATATATCATATGTATGCAGTATGCATTCCAATTGGTGTAAAGACCAACTTACTTTTTTGTGGCTCTTCAGTACTGATGGAGTCACAAACGCTTTGTCACACAGATCACACTTGTACTTCTTATGGCCATCATGTACAACTTGTATATGGACATTTAGTGTGTCTTTCCTTTTAAATGTAGCATCACAGTGATCACACTTAAATGTACGTTCACCTTCAAAAAAGAAACAATAAAAATTAACACAATAATAACAACATTTTATTGCGAAACCCCCCCAGATATTTCCAGTATTTTGTACAGTACAGCATGAGATGGGCTCAGTTCTTCACTATGAATTGAACTATGAACTAGGTCTGTATTCTATCCTATCTCATTATTATTATGTAGATTATATTACAATTTACTAATCAATGACCTGTGTCCATCAATACAATTTTAATAACCGTCATGTGAGGGCTGGTTTGGCTGCTAATTATTTTCTTTGACATTACTTAAAGAGGAACTGTCACCCCCCCATACATGCTGATCTAATTGCAGGACTGAATGCAGCATGTCTGCTGCATTCAGGCAAGGGGTCCCACATTTCTTGAGCCCCCTGTACCCTGAGATAATTGAATTTAAAAACTTACAATGTGGAGCCAAAAAGGTGGGGTTTAGTGGCTGGAGCCACTTCTTTTCACAGGCAATTTCATGCCCCCTGTATGTATTATCCTCCCTTGTATTATCACTGCCTTTCCCCGCCCTGCTACATGGATAACATGGAGCAGGGCGGGCTTAAGTGGTGAAGTCACGGCAGAACGCGGGCGCGGCCGCCTCCTGCAGTAATGTCACCGCCTTTCTCCGCCCTGCTATGTGGATAACATGGAGCAGGGCTGGGATAAGTGGTGACGTCACGGCAGGAGGTAGGGCGGCCATCCTCCTGCGGTGACGTCCACCGCCTTTCCCCACCCTGCTATGTGGATAACATGGAGCATGGCAGGTAAAGGATCTGACGTCATCGCAGGAGGCAGGGCAGGCGGCCAGCATCTCCAAAAATGATCCCTTGCACTGCGCCTGCGTCCAGCTTCTCATGCAGCAGGCGCGGGAGAGGGAGACCATGAGTGACAGGAGGGAGGCGGCGGAGGGAGGATAATACATACAGGGGGTGTGAAATTGCCCTGTGAAGAGAAGTGGCTCCAGCCGCTACACCACACCTCTTTGGCTACACATTGTAAGTTTTTTAATTCAATTATCTCGGGGTACAGGGGGGCTCAAGAGATGGGGGACCCCTTGCCAGAAAGCAGCAGACATGCTGCATTCAGTGCTGCAATTAGATCAGCATGTATGGGGGGGGGGACAGGTCCTCTTTAAACTAGGATAACCAACTTGATCAAGCATGCCTGTTAAATCGATACAGGGAGGGAAATAAGAGGTGCTAGCACCTCTGACAGTGGTCTAATTAATTGATAGACAGGACAGGGCATGTTGAAATTGAACATGCCCAATCTTTTTTATCTCCACTGACTGCTCTGTTATGCATTCCATTGGGCCGATTCTCTAAAATTATTCTGCTCCAATGCTGTAAATGTTCAATATGCCTATCAGTACTCCTACATATCTGTACATTTAGTATTTCACTTCAGTCTTCTGTCACACAATCAGTCACATGACATTTACTTATTCTTGCTGTTCCGAATTTCTGGCATCTTCTTTAATTGTTAATTATCACCTAAAAGAACCTCCTAGAAAAATTTCTAGAACATGTCAGCAGAATGATAGTACTTAGTATTCTTTAGCTTTGTGATCTAGCTAATAACTGATCTGTTCTGAAACAAAATAGGATAATTTGCAATAATTTAACAGATCAAGATCTGTTTAAGATCTATGGAGCAGAAGAACTTGGGAAAAGTAACCACATGTACCTTAATGGAGGACAGATGGGTGATAGTGTCCAATTGGAAAAATATGTCTGTTCTCTGTTTGTGATGTGTCCTATGGAGGATTTGTTTTGTGTTGGAGATAGAAGACATCTTCTTTTCCTTCATCATCAGTGGAGCCAACATAATAAATGTGTGGTTTGCCTAGACTATATAGGATGTTTATAGGTCTATTCATCAAGACTTCTTCTTGATCTCACCAGGATATAAATAAGATGTCTTCCGGTGTTATTATTAGGAATCTATTGAAAACTATAATATTTTACATGCTTTCTTTTTTTTTAAAGTCTCCAAGCAAATGCATTGCTCAATATGGACTTTGACTAAGACTTTAATATTTACTGTCATGTAAAAATAGGGTTTGACTGCAAGCTATCAGGACTACAAAGGGTTCTTATGAAGGAAGACAGCTGAAATATTAACATCATACGTTTACATTTTGCAGTACATGAGTAGAACTAAAGAAAAAGCTACACTCTATGAAACCATGGTATGCACAATCCAAATGATTGATAAAATAGTTAATAAGTCAGTAAATATTAGAGAACGCAGAGGAAGACATATCTACTGCAGAAAACTGTACTGAGTTACAAAAATATTACAACAAGAAGACAAAGGAACAATTGATTGTAGAATATTTTACGTATATTTCAGTATTTGAAAATGGGCTTTTTGCCTTAAACAAAAACAATCCCGTTGTATATGACCAATGAGGTTCTGCATAGGATACCATGTATTGGTCAGAATATTTTCTCACAAAGAGCAACTCTCCCTCTGTATATGACACAGATGAAAATAAGAACTGAACATATAACCATGGGGCCATTTATGTTAACAGGAATTTTATACAAGTTTAGACAGGATACAGGGGATATAAAAATACCTTTATACGAAATGATATTATATTTTACTCATATGACATGTAGGTAACAAAATAGGTTCTCCTTTAACCAAAGTCTATCATACATTTTCTGTTGAGACCTTAGTAACCAGACGATAATGATACCAGCACTTTACCACCATTGGTTAAAGTAAAAGACAAAATTAAAAAAATAAAATGTTACTGAATCCGCCTTTCATTTGTTTCCTGAACTCAATGCACTAGGAAAATAACCAGCGAGGAGTCAGGTGTGTTGTCCCGCTGTCTTGGGATTATATTTGACTTTGATCTCTCCTTCACTCCCCACATCCAATCACTTGATCTCTCGTGTCACTTGCATCTGAAAACCATCTCTAGAATTCGACCTTACCTTACTGTTGACTCTGCAAAAAAACTCACTCTTATTCATTATCGTCTGGATTATTGCAATTCTCTACTAATCGGTCTCCCTCTTATTAAACTCTCCCCTCTCCAATCCATCCTGAATGCAGCAGCCAGGATCATATTCCTTTCCAACCACTTCACCAATGTTTCTACCCTGTGCCAGTACTTGCACAGTTGCCAGTCCACTGCAGAGTACAACATAAACTTTTAACTCTCACCCACAAAACTCTCCACAGTTCTGCACCGCCCTCTACATGCCCTATGTTCCTCAAATGACCCAAGACTGGTTATCCTCCCACTCCTGTCTCCAAGACTTCTCACGAGCTGCACCAATTTTGTGGAACATACTACCTAGAACAATTCAGTTAATTACCAATACCCACAGTTAAAAATGCACTTCTGTAGACTAGCCCATTACCTCAACTTATATGACTATTCTTATTCTGTCCTTTATAATATCTTTTTCAAAAGCTACCGTAGTCCCTTGTATTGTCTGACCTTTTTTTTTTATTTTTGTTACTCTGTATTGTCTCAAATTGTCTGTACATGTCTTCTCTGAATTGCAAAGTGATGCGGAATATGTTTGGCACTATATAAATAAAAATTATTATTATACAGATTGCTAAAGCCAGAGAAAGGACTTCCCATTGTATAATCATTTCTATGAAAACAGCGTCCTCAGGTGTGCTTCATCAACACTGTATGGGCATTATTTGTGAAACCCATCACACAGGTTAGCTTCTTATTAGGCCATGTGAACACATTGAGTATTTGGTGAGTTTTTTACCTCAGTATTTGTAAGGCAAAACTAGGAGAGGATAAAAAATACAGAAGATGGTGATATATTTCTCTTATACTTTTCGTCTGATTGTTCCACTGCTGGTTCTGGCTTATATATGCTGGACTAACTGTAATCTATTTGTAAATGCTTCATAGGATATATGGCAAAGTGCTATTAGAGGATTTATTAAACTTCAGCTTTACTTTAGCACCATACTTCTATTTACATTTTAAATTAAAATGACCAAATTAAACCTGAAGGTTTACTGTATATTTCCCATACCACAAGGACTTCTAACAAAATAATAATAAACATTTAGCTTTCCCTTCAGTGTGAATTTAGTTCAGGGCACTATTTTCTCACCCTATAAAATCAATAAACTGTTGAGACATGCTTAAAAATCATCAATGAGCTGCACTGCCCTTCACAAACACTAATTGGTCAAACATACATAGACAAATACAACATAAAGCTCTCTCGGTATTGTGAAATCATGGTTTTGTCCAATCTGATCACTTTGTTCCACTCATCTCAAAATTTGTTTAGCTCAAAGAAAAGATAAAGAAGGATGTATCTGTGTAGCATGTCTTGTAATTATTATGTACATTATTCACCTTTCAATTATAAAAAGCGTAGTTCTAAGGTTTACAAGGACAGATTTTTAAAACATTATCTTTTCAAAATGCTAAATAATTCCTTGAATTGTCAGAGATTCTGATTTGGATAGGAGAGTATGATAATTCTGCATGGTCTTGGAGTACATGCCCATAATGTGTTCTAGAAGCAGCGTCATTCCTCTTGAGGAGACACTAGTGTTCTCTGCGGGAGAATGCATCATATATGCTTATGATCAGGAGATGCTGTGTTCTAGATGCAGCGTCATTCTTCTTGTGGAGACACTAGCGTTCCCTGCGGGAGAATGCATTATTTATGCTTATGATCAGGAGATGCTGTGTTCTAGAGGCAGCGTCATTCTTCTTGTGGAGACACTAGCATTCTCTGCGGGAGAATGCATCATATATGCCCATGATCAGGAGATGCTGTGTTCTAGAAACAGCGTCATTCCTGTTGTGGAGACGCTAGTGTTCTCTGTGGGAGAATGCATCATATATGCCCATGATCAGGAGACGTCGTGTTCTAGAAGCAGTGTCATTCCTCTTGTGGAGACGCTAGTGTTCTCTGTGGGAGAATGCATCATATATGCCCATGATCAGGAGACGCTGTGTTCTAGAAGCAGTGTCATTCCTCTTGTGGAGACGCTAGTGTTCTCTATGGGTGTATGCATCATATATGCCCATGATCAGGAGACGTCGTGTTCTAGAAGCAGTGTCATTCCTCTTGTGGAGACGCTAGTGTTCTCTATGGGTGTATGCATCGTATATGCTCATCATCAGGAGACACTGTGTTCTCAGAAGCAGCGTCATTCCTCTTGCAGAGATGCTAGTGTTCTCTGTGGAAAAAAAGCAACCTACATGCCCATCATGATCAGAATTCTGGGCACAGCAGATTTTTGCTGGGTTCTCCTGCTCAGAACGCTAGCATCTCCGCAAGAATAAGTTGACATGCTGCTGTTTGGAAAGCTGGACTGAATGTTAGTTTATGCTGCGTAAAAAAGCACAGTGGGCAGGAGATTTCTACAAATCCATCGCACTGTGATGGTACTGTACAATACAGCAAAAACGATGTGTCCAAAATGCTGCTAATCCTGATGGTGGGCATTTTCCCTTATTGTTTTTCTCACAACAAGGTCCATCAAAAAGTCACAATGTTACATTGTTATAAAAACTGTGGCTGCACAGGTCAAAGAAAATGTATCCAAGGGAAAAGAGAGAAAATTCCATCCTAAAGGTATCAGTTCCATTTTATTTGTGATGTCTTTCCCCTATTGTTACAGTGACACAGCTGATTGAAGCTCGCATCTCATGATATTCATTGTGCATTCCTGGACTGAAGGACATGCCAGCATTGAGGGGAAGAAGGCGGAAAGGCCATCCATTCTTATTCTTGCAGCCATGCCTTTAATAATAGATGGCTGCTTAACACCACATTGTTATTTTGGATTATACTATGTAATTAATCTTTTTACATTCGCTAATATACGAGGTAATAGAATGGAGCAATTCCTATCAGGTTAAAAGAAAAGGAGATATACACATGTAAATTAATGGTGTCCTTTTGCCCTTAAATTAGCACTTACTGTTGTGAATTAGCAGGTGCCTTTGCAGTGAGAAGGGAGTGCGAAACAAAGCCTTACATTCCTCACATTGGAATGGTCTCTCCTCTGAATGGGTCTGTAAAAAGGGTAAAAAACAAAGGGTCTGGGTAAAAAGATTGTACAAATTAATTAAACCTAATTACAAGAATAGCATTAGAAACAAGTAAACTTTGCAACACAAAATTTGGGGAAAGTACAGAAATTTTTCGGAATTAATTAATAACATTCTGGACTTAAAATTCCTCTAAAGTTTATAAATGGGAATTTGGCCATTCTTGAAATTCCTATAGAACTTTGTGCGAAAGAAAATACTTTTTTTTAAGAAATAAATGATAAATGTACAGGATAAATAATTAATAATCAAGCTTCTAGCATTTTTTTAAACCCCACCAAGACCGGGCCTTTTTACATTTTGCCATCTATGTTTTGTTTTTCTCTCTCTTCCAAATATTACATTATTAGTAAAACAAAAAAAAAAAGGAAAATATTAGCTCATACTGCCATTTTCTGAGACCTGGATTTTTTGTTTCAATTTTTTCATCAATAGACCTGTCTGAATTTTTAGTTTTTTAAGAAAACAAAGTGTGAGTGATAAAACAGCAACGAAGAACAATTAATATCCACCGGCCCTAACCCCAGTCATATACAGTATATGGAGGTCATTTTCACATCACTGAGGTTGTGTATCCATTATAAAGAGAATGAAAGGGGTTAGATACAGTCCGAGGAGACAGCAGAGTATTGTACATGTCTTTATAGGGGTAACTGAAATGATGGGTATGAATTTGCTGAAGCTGGTCAAAGAAAATGCTGAAACATCTTCAATTGTGTATTTTGTGGAGGACTAGATTCTGTAACAAGGGCTGATCCCAGTGATAAATGTTGATCTCAGGAATGCGTTATCTGTCTACACACTGGGAACCTCCTCGCAGAATATGAAGAGTTAAAAGTGGACAACTGCTTTACTCAAAAAATCCATTTTTATTAAGGAACATAGAACAAAAGAAGTAACAAATACTGAATAGTATTTATAGCTTTCATTATTTCACCATATGAAAATGACATTATAAGTTATCAAAACTGCACCTAATTTTGAGTGGACTTAAAATACTGTATACTTACAGTGTTAGCAATACTCTAAACTGTATACATACGTTAGTGGATAGATAGTAATAAACAAATATAAATAGATATATGATGGAGATGATAGATAGATATAGATAGATAGATAGATAGATAGATAGATAGATAGATATGATATGTGATGGATGATAGAGGAAGGGTAACACTACCGAAACGTCGCACTGTGTACCACGCTGCAATAACAAAAAGCCCTTTTGCACAAGGAAGAACCTGAGTGCTACAACTTTATTTGCAAACGTATGTACTGGGAGCTGGAAGTGGACAGCTTTGGTTGTGGGCACCTCACTGAAGCACGGTGCAGCCCTATATTTTTGGAATAGAGAGGGATGCCGTCACACGCATCAATTTCTTGAACGATATCGCTTAAGCGATCTGCTTTTTGATCGGTTAAGCGATATCGTTTGTGCGTCGCTGCGTGTAATCAAGTGATTTTACAATGTAAAATCGCTTGATTGTTTGATCGCAGATATGAGAGCCGGAGCTCATATCTAGCGATCATCGCTTGATCAATCTGCATCATCGTGGTGTGTGACACCACGATGAACGATCTCCCAGCGGCAGAGCCTATGCTCGGAGATGGTATCTATGGTAAACGTCGGGTTACTAAGCGCCTAGTAACCCGATGTGTACCATGGTTACCAGCGATCTCGCTGTTCCACATCGCTGGTGAGTCTGTCTGTGTGACAGCTCACCAGCGATGTGAGCGATATTGTTAGCGATTGCGCGTGCACGTGATCGCTAACAATATCGCTCACAAGATTAAAGCGTGTGACGGCCGCCATAGATAGATAGATAGATAGATGATAGATAGAAAGATCAATAGATGAATAGAAAGATA
Organism: Allobates femoralis; assembly: GCA_033576535.1. Lineage (NCBI taxonomy): Eukaryota > Metazoa > Chordata > Amphibia > Anura > Aromobatidae > Allobates > Allobates femoralis. The sequence goes on along the minus strand of JARQOC010000003.1, from coordinate 255,197,560 downwards.
GATCAATAGCTAAATAGGAGGTAGATGGATATGTGATAGGCGGCCGTCACACACTACGATATCTGTAAAGATATTGCTGAAACGTCGCAGATTTTCAGTCGCTGCACCGACGTCATTGCGGGTGACAGGTCGATCTGACTAGCGATAAGTGGTCAGATCATTACTCACAGATATGACAACCGGACCCCATATCAGACGATGTCGATCATGTAATCTGCTGCATCGTTCTGTGTGACACCGCCATAACCGATCTCCTTACCGATTTCGCCTATTCACATCATTGACAAGCATCAGTCGCTGGTTGTGCCAACGATCCCTGTACGTAACATCGCTGCTGTGTCCTGAACGTTAGTTATCTATACATGTGACACCTCGCTAAGATGTTGTCCATGAGCGCGCACCCCTGACATCTTAATTGAGTTCCCTCACAAAATCGTAGTGTGTGACGGCCGTGATAGATAGATTATAGATAGATAGATAGATAGATAGATAGATAGATAGATAAGGCCCAGTTACACACACAGATAATTGTGCAGAGATTGTTCGCAGATCTCTGGTTGCAGTGAAATCATGGACACATTGTTCCATTTTGTGGCTGTGTACAAATGAACAATGTGTCCATGATTTCACTGCAACCAGAGATCTGCGAACAATTCTGCACAATTATCTGTGTGTGTAACTGGGCCTATAGATAGATACAGTTTTTATGATAGATATACTTTTTTATGTTTGGTGTGAAATTATATCCAATTTTGCTTTAGGACAATTCTTTTTGTGTTTTTTCATTGAAGACAAATTAATTCTGTCAGATAATACTCAGTTTCTTCCTGAAAATGATTGCAATCACAAATTCTTTGGTATTATTATCTTCATTTAATTTGTCTTCAATGAAAAAAACACAAAAGAGAATGAAGCAAAAAGCAAAACATTGATCATTTCACACAAAACTCCAAAAATGGGCCAGACAAAAGTATTGGCACCCTCAGCCTAATACTTGGTTGCACAACCTTTAGCCAAAATAACTGCGATCAACCACTTCCGGTAACCATCAATAAGTTTCTTACAATGCTCTGCTGGAATTTTAGACCATTCTTCTTTGGCAAACTGCTCCAGGTCCCTGATATTTGAAGGGTGCCTTCTCCAAACTGCCATTTTTAGATTTCTCCACAGGTGTTCTATGGGATTCAAGTCTGGTCTCATTGCTGGCCACCTTAGAAGTCTCCAGTGCTTTCTCTCAAACCATTTTCTAGTGCTTTTTGAAGTGTGTTTTGGGTCATTGTCCTGCTGGAAGACCCAATACCTCTGAGGGAGACCCAGCTTTCTCACATTGGGCCCTACATTATGCTGCAAAATTTGTTGATAGTCTTCAGACTTCATAATGCCATGCACACAGTCAAGCAGTCCAGTGCGAGAGGCAGCAAAGCAACCCCAAAACATCAGGGAACCTCCACCATGTTTGACTGTAAGGACCGTGTTCTTTTCTTTGAATGTCTCTTTTTTTCTCCTGTAAACTCTATGTTGATGCCTTTGCCCAAAAAGCTCTACTTTTGTCTCATCTGACCAGAGAACATTCTTCCAAAATGTTTTAGGCTTTCTCAGGTAAGTTTTGGCAAACTCCAGCCTGGCTTTTTTATATCTCGGGGTAAGAAGTGGGGTCTTCCTCGGTATCCTACCATACAGTCCCTTTTCATTCAGACGCTGATGGATAGTACGGGTTGACACTGTTGTACCCTCTGACTGCAGGGCAGCTTGAAGTTGTTTGGATGTTAGTCGAGGTTTGAAATCTCTCGTCAATTTTTTTTTTCCGTCCACATCTAGGGAGGTTAGCCACAGTGCCATGGGCTTTAAACTTCTTGATGACACTGCGCACGGTAGACTCAGGAACATTCAGGTCTTTGGAGATGGACTTGTAGCCTTGAGATTGCTCATGCTTCCTCACAATTTGGTTTCTCAAGTCCTCAGACAGTTCTTTGGTCTTCTTTCTTTTCTCCATGCTCAATGTGTTACACACAAGGACACAGGACAGAGGTTGAGTCAACTTTAATCCATGTCAACTGGCTGCAAGTGTGATTTAGTTATTGCCAACACCTGTTAGGTGCCACAGGTAAGTTACAGGTGCTGTTATTTAGACAAATTTGAGAAGCATCACATGATTTTTCTAACAGTGCCAATACTTTTGTCCACCCCCTTTTAAAATGAAGAGAATAATATAATAATAATAGAATTTGTGATTGCAATCATTTTCAAGAAGAAACTGAGTATTATCTGACAGAATTGCAGGGGTGTCAATACTTTTGGCCACAACTGTAGATAGATAGATAGAGAGATAGATAGATAGATAGATAGATAGATAGATAGATAGAGAGATAGAGAGATAGATAGATAGATATATAGATAGATAGATAGATAGATAGATAGATAGATAGATAGATAGATAGATAGATAGATAGGACATAGCTAGACAATGGATTAATAGATAGACTCCTTGAACATATGAGTCATAGTAATAATTCGAAGGAAACAAATAAATTTAGGTAGAACGGTGGCTCAGTGGTTAGCATTGCAGCACTGGGGTCCTGGATTCAAATCCCACCAAGGACAACATCTGCAAGAAGTTTGCATGTTCTCCGTGTGTTTGTGTGGGTTTCCTCCGGGTTCTCCAGTTTCCTCCAACTTCAAAGACATACTGATAGGATGTTTAGATTGCGAGCCCCAATGGAGACAGTGTTGCAAATGTATGTAAAGCACTATGGAATTAACAGCACTATATAAATAAATATATATTATTAATAATAATAATACCCACTGGCATTATTTTTAAATGCGAATAGGTGAAATAGAGATTTCAAAATCAATCACAAATGTCCATTTCCAGGAGGTGAGTGAACGTTTCCTGTATAAGAAGTGAAACAGCCCCAGTAGAATCCTGATTTACTACTGCTTCTATAAGAGAAGAAATCATCCTGTAACTCTTTTCCATGTGACAGACAGCATCGGATGTATTAGAAGCTTTTATGCTGTAATGTATCTCAGACCAAGGTAAACCTCTACATACCAAGAAGGAAACTACCCACATCACTTCAGCCAGCTCTCTTTGCACAGCTGTTGGATATGTAGCAAGCAGATCACAAAAAGCAGTAGACAGATAGAGACATAAAGGCTACACAAGAAAACAATTATCATTAGCCATAAGCGCTTGGCTGAATTGACCCTCTGCAACGGTCCACTTATTAGAAAGCCTGGGAAGTTCTGGATTACTAGGTGTGGGAAACTGAGAAAAATGAAGGGATCAAAGAATAATGAGTGCGGCATCAAAGTACCATCCAAAAATATGCCAAGAAAGCTCCATGCCTCTGACATAAAGCTTGACATTACTGATACATGTGTAGTAACAGATACATCAACAGCTTAGCATTACGTGTCTTACTACAACCACATTTCTTTAGACCTCCGGTCACCCTGCCCGTGAGTTTTGGAACCTTAGGGGTATAAAAAGTTCAGTGGGAAAAGTGCAACAGTGAAAATATTTTGAGCAAGTAGTAAATCAGACAACAAGGCAGATTTCCTAAACCACTGTAACTATAATGCAAAGTATTTACTATTGTGTTTCATGTAAAATAGTGTTTAATGGCTAACATACTCTGAAAGACATGGCCGACACCAAGATTCATCTAGAAATACAACAGAATGGATTTTTACCAAGTTCGTTTTACCCTTCCTGACAGCTCTATGTTTCAAATACGACTTGCGTCACTTTAACCCCTTCACCCCCAGCCTGTTTTGACCCTAATAACAGACCATTTTTTTCCCATTCTGACCAGCTTCCCTTTAGGAGGTAATAACTCTGAAACGCTTCAACGGATCCTAGCAATTCTGAGAATGTTTTTGCGTGACATATTGGGCTTCATGTTAGTAGTAAACTTAAGACAATTATTTTTGCATTTATTTGTGAAAAAACAAAAATTTGGCAAAAATGTTGCCGTTTTTCAACTTTAAATTTTTATGCCCTTAACTCAGAGTTTGCCACGCAAAATTGTTAATAAATAACATTTCCCACATGTCTGCTTTATATCTTCACAATTTTGGAAACAATTTTTAAAAAAGTTAGAAGGGTTGAAAATTTATTAGCAATTTTTGATTTTTCACAAAATATTTACAAAGTCACTGTCACAATTAATTAGGCCTCTTTTTAATCAAGCTTGCAGCTATGCTCAGTGTCAATTGTACACTTGCTTCCGGCCTGTATCGGACTTGATCTCCCTGTGCTCTGAAACAGATCCTGCCTGTCTTAGTTATCTTGCCTGGACTCGACTCTCTGCTTGTGACTCTTGACTCTTTCCATTTGTACATTTGTATTCTGTTTTTTGTCTCTCTGGTTTCCTGACTTCGGTTTGAATTGGATTTTGTTTCTTGTTGTACTGCGCCATTTCCGGGATCTGACCTTGGATTGTGTTGACCTCTCTTTAAAACTAGTTTTAGAATTCGCAGCTGCACTGGGACTTCCCTCGGTCTATATTGCAATGGAAGACTGGCCGGGATATACAGACCATCTATATCGTTCGCCAGCTGCCCCGGGGCCGCCGAGAGAAAAAAGGAGGAGGAGTAGAGGGGCATCACAGAGAAGGAGGAATAGGGGTCGGAGGGAGGAATCAATGGGCGAGGGCTGAAGACCCCTCCTTCCTTCTCTGTTATTTACATTGATCCTTTGCCTAATCTCTGTTGCTTTCATAAGCGTTTTTTCAGATGAGGCCGTTCACATTGTTCGTACAGTCTAACGCGAACAAACATATAAGGGGGTTTTATATACTGGTAATTAATTGGTTTACTTCAAAATAACGGCATGTAAGTTTTCAATCTGTGCACCGACTCAGTTGTTTAAGTTGTATCTAACTTTAGACTTAGAAGATTCTATGGGTTACATGTTAATCTTGTACACTATTATGGAAAAAATTTTCCTGCAACTCTTTCTGTGAGGATTAGGCCCGGGGTGATGGGGACACCCCAAAGTGGATAGGTTACGCCCCACCGGGATAAAGTCACCTGATCTCAGGGAAGACAGGTCGAGTAGACCACCCCAAACAGCTATCCCAGATCATTCCGGGTATTTCTCCTTTTCCACCTTCTCCACCCCCTTATCTTTTAATCTCCGCTAACTCTTTCTTCCTCCTTTACCCTGGGTATCTGAGTTCTCTTTCGTTTTCTTTCTTTCCCTAAACTTCTCCCCCTTCCCCCATTTCCTATCTTCCCCCCTCCTGACTCCTTGTCGGCCATGACGTCAGTAAAAATATGTTCGTTTAATGTACGGGGATTCAACACCCCCCAGAAGAGGTCTCAGATATTGCACTATGCCCACAAGCAGAAGTGCCAGATTCTGATGCTTCAGGAGACCCACTTTAAATCTGGACATGTCCCGAGCCTTCGTAATAGATACTTCTCAGTCTGGCACCACAGTACCAACCCAGATGCGAGAACGAAAGGTGTGTCCATTGCGATACACAAGTCACTGCCTCACGAGATCCTAGGTGCTTGCTTGGACCCTCTGGGTCGTTATGTATTCCTTAAGATGAGAATTGCTGGATCCTTACTAACTATTGCTAATTGGTATTTGCCCAATAGATTTCAGACAAAAACGTGTAGATCATATCTAACGCGCCTGTCGGAATTTGCAGAGGGATCAGATCAGTCATCATCGGAGGAGACCTCAATTTCGCCCTGGACCCGGCAGCTGACTCATCCTCTGGTAAGAGATCTATTCCAAACAAAAAACTTGCATCCCTGAAAGGGTTCCTTCACACTCTGAGACTCATCGATATTTGGAGGATTTTGAATCCCCAAGGGAGGGACTTTACATATTTTTCTCCAATACACAATTCTTACAGTAGAATTGACTTTTTTTTCACAAGCCATAACCTTTTATCTTGGAGCCCGGAGGCGACTATAGGAGATATTTTCCTCTCTGATCATGCCCCAACATTCTTGTCCCTTACACTTCCTGACACGAGTAGAAGACCTTGGACTTGGAGGCTGAACGACCATTTATTACAGGACGAGCTATGTATGTCAGAGGTGAAGGAGACTATCCAATCCTTCGGTCGAGACCATGGACCCAACACCTCCTCCCACCAAATGGGAAACTTTAAAGTGTGTCTTGAGGGGAGTCTTTATAAAGCATGGTGCCCGTCTGAAGAAAAATAATACAGAAAAGGTAGAAGACCTCCTTACTCAGATACACACACTAGAGACCTCACACAAACAGAATTTATCGAGACAGACATTAATTGACCTGACGTTAAGGAAGAAAGAACTAAAAGGCTTACTGGACCAAAAATACCGTAGACACACAGAGAAATCGAGGAGCTATTTCTACTCTAACTCTGACAAATGTGGGAGACCCCTGGCCCGATTGCTCCATCCTCGTCTAAACCCGCCTTTTGTTCCATGTATTCAAACCAATAAAGTCGGACGAACTTTTTTCCCAAACACCATCTTAGAGGAATTTAGAAAATATTATTGTGACCTCTGTAACATTCGGGGCCACTTCTCCGATCTCTCGCCCGCTGATTTGTCAGATAGGATAAAATTATACATCGATCAGACGGCAATTCCATCATTGGCTAGGGAGGCCACTGCGATGTTAGAAGTTGATATCTCTGAAGAAGAACTATTGCAGGTTATCCAGTCTACCCCATCAGGGCAATGCCCGGGCCCAGATGGGTTATTGCCTAACTTCTACAAAAAGCTTAAGTCCCAGCTGGCCCCAGTGATGTTGACGGCCTTTAACGCAGTACTAAAGGGATCTGATTTTGTGCCTCAATCCTTGGAAGCCCATATCAGCGTCATTCCCAAGCCGGGGAAAGATCCATCTTTCGTGTCGAACTACAGGCCAATTTCGTTACTAAACGTGGATATCAAGCTTTTCTCTAAACTGTTGGCGGAACGCTTGGCTCCGTTCCTCCCCTCTGTGATCAATCCTTACCAGGTGGGCTTTGTCAGGGGCCGGGAAGCAAGGGATAACACCATCAGAACCCTGCTCCTTATTGCTAAGGCCAAGAGCAGTTCGCTTCCACTAGGCCTGATATCAGTGGACGCGAAAAAGGCCTTTGACAGAGTCCACTGGGGGTTTATGAGGGAGGCGCTGATTCAGCTTGGTTTGGGACCTCGGTTCTTACACGGAATCATGTACTTGTACTCCTCCCCCTCTGCCAAGGTAAAGATAGGGGGATCCTTATCCTCTTCATTCCATATAACAAACGGTACCAGGCAGGGATGCCCATTATCACCCCTACTGTATATTATAGTAATGGAAAATTTAGCCACAGCACTCAGAGCCAAAGTGGACGTCAATGGGATTAAGCTGGGACAGAGCCACCACAAAACGGCCCTATTTGCTGATGACCTCCTAATTTATGTCTCGCAACCCCTGATCTCCATCCCTTCTATTTTGAGGGAGCTTACAAGGTTCGGACAGTTGAGTAACTTTAAAGTTAATTGTTCCAAGACTGAGGCACTTAATATCTCATTGCCTAGAGACTTGGTTTCTCATTTGTCTCGCCAGTTCCCCTTCAAATGGAAGACGGAGGCCATTAAGTATTTGGGAGTCCTTATACCGAGAGATCTTAACCAATTATTTAGTCTGAACTACTAGCCCCTTTTGACTAGCGTAGAATCGGCGTTCACTTCTTATAGGCAGCTAAAATTAACCTGGTTCGGGAGAATGAACGTAGTCAAAATGGACGTCTTACCTCGACTCCTATATATTTTTCAAACGGTCCCTGTTCAACTGGGTAGGAAGTTCTTCTCCAAATTACAATCTCTTATCATCAAATTTATCTGGGGCGGAAAGAGATCTAGATTGCAGATAAACATTCTTTCCTTGCCCAAATCCAGGGGCGGGGCTGGGTTACCTAATTTACGGACATACTTTTTAGCTTCCTCTCTCGTCAGAGCTTTAGATTGGCAGTACTGTGCATTCTCCAAGAGATGGGTGGAGGTGGAGCAAGAGGGTTTGGGGATCCCGCTGAAACACTTGCTCTGGATTCCTCTAGGAGACTTAAAAGACATAGAACCCCTGACAGTCATGACCAGAACTACGTTGAATATCTGGCACTCAGTGACGAAATCCCTCCAATTAGACGATAGACTTAGCCCTCTCACCCCTCTTTTTTCCAGCCCATCTTTCCCTCCCGGATTTGGAAAACAGAGGTTTCTATGTTGGCAGAGTGTGAATGATACCCGAGTAGGCCAGACACTTTCTGACGGTTATCTGCCCTCATTGGCGGAGTTACAAGTTAGAGATCCTACTAGGTCACTTCGATGGTTTGAATTTTTCCAGTATAAATCATACTTATATTCAGCTGACCACTCCTGCAGGGTGAGATTGACGCCCAATTTAATGGAAAGGCTGTTCCAATTGGAGTAGCTTTGTACCAGGCTTTGGGGTCCCTGAGGAATCAGGACACTCTCTACTTCCAGCGTGCGTGGGAGAGGGAACTGGAAAAAAATATCTCAGATAGTGACTGGCAGAAATGCTTTCTATTTACACACAAATTAGCTAATATTTGTATTGCACAAGAAAGAAGCTATAGGCTGCTCACCAGATGGTACTTATGTCTGGCAACTCTCCGGAGCATGTTCCCTAATACCCCTGACACTTGTTGGCGCTGTGGAGAAGAGACAGGAACAATGCTACATATTTGGTGGAGTTGTAGGGAAATCCAGCGGTTCTTGTCGGAGGTGTTTAATGCATACACTCGGGTAACGGGTAAACAGGCTGAATGCTGTCCTGAAACAGCACTGCTATCCATCTTTCCTGGTCCTATTGGGCTTCATAAGAGGGATATCCTCTGCATTTGTGTATCGGCTGCACGCACTGTGGTTCCGAGGTTCTGGAAAATACCACGGGCCCCATCTTTGCTGGACTGGCTCAGGGAAATGATGGACATTTTTAGAATGGAGGAACTAGCAGCCGAGGCATCGGGATCTCGTGATAATTTCTCAGTTATCTGGTTTGACTGGATTATTTTCTAGGATTCTGCTGACTTTAAGCGTATCTTCGCTGGCGTAGACGAAGTAGAAAGTCCCCTGGCCGACGGGGAGTTAGGGTAACCTATGTCCTCTCCCTTTCCACTGCGACACCCTTCCCTGTATCTGGTTCCAATTATCCTAGTACAGTCTCATTCTTACTTCCTTTCTCTTCTCTCTTCCTTCCCTGCTTTCTCTTTTTCTCCTTCCCTCCTGTTACATTACTTTCTCAGTCGTAGTATTACCTCTCTTAGCTCGCCTTCCCTGAGCTTTAGGGGAATTCTGAATAGGACTATTTGTATATAGTTGAGACAACTTTTCGGATAATAGGGTCTCCTCTTGGAGCCCCAGATTTTAGGCGAGTGTATGTTGCCCTCGCCAATGCTGGACTTTCCGGTTGCAGTAATAAGACAATAGGAGATAATCTAGTACACTACATACTGCACTCGGAAAACATGTTGGAATTAAGGAAATGGACAGGAAAATGTGGTGAGACCTCCTGCCGCCTCCTGGGCAGATTACTCTAATCCCTAACAAAAAACAAAGAGGAGGTTATCTACTCTTGTATGGAATTGCAAATTAAGATTTGGAAGAAGCTATACCAGGGGAGGGGACTATTAGTCAGAGAGAGTCTATTGTAAATCACTCCTTTACTCATTGTTACTATTGTGATTTTTTTTATTTTTTTTTATTATATTTCTTTGTGTTGCGTATGTATTTGTACACCTTTGTTATATTTCTCAAAAATTAATAAAATGAGATTAACCGTAAATATCTTCTCCACGATGTCTGCAGGCTGGTATCCATGGTAAACTGCGGGTAACTAGGCAGCGCGCGCTGCCTAGACACCCAATGTATACCTTGGTTACCAGCCTTCTCCGCTCCCAGGCTGGTATCCAAGGTATACAGAGGGTAACTAGGGTCCCTAGTTACCCGCTGTGTACCTTGGATACCAGCTGGTGAGCTGAGAAGGCTGGTAACCAAGGTATACATCAGGTATCTAGGCAGCGCGCGCTGCCTAGATAGCCGCAGTTTAACCTGGATACCAGCTCCCAGCGCTTGCTGAGAGGCGCTGGGAGCTGGCTGATCATGTCTCCCAGTGTCACACGCAGCATCGCTGCGTGTCCACCGGGCGACCATTGCCAGGTTTTCGGTCCAGTCCGAAAACATGGCGGCCATTAACCAGCAATTTATCGCTGGTTGATGCACCCTGTCACACGCGTCAATATCGCTGCAACGTCACGTGCAGCAGCAATATTGACAGCGATATTGACACGTGTGATGGCCCCTTAACGCTACTGAGGGAGCCATTCCAGAACTATATTAACTAGTGATGAGTGAGTAGTAGATAGTGCTAACCAAATACTTTTAACTGTGTCAATATTTGGATCTGAGTGAGCTCCTTATTGACTTCCTTTGGATTTGTTACTCGTTACGAATACTGAAACAGTTCAAAGTATTCAGTTAGTTATCCGAACCTAAAGATCTTACTACTCGCTCATCACTAGCATTAATCATTCAGGTGCTTCACAGGAACTAAAGCAATGTTGAAGAAAAAAATTTAAATGTTACTTTTTCCAACAAAAATACTGCTTTAACCTCAAGTATTAAATTTTCAAAAGAGTAATAGGAGAAAGTACACCATAAAATTTGTTCTGCAATTTCTCCCAAGTACGCTGATATCCCATATGTGGTCAAAAACCATTGTTTGGGCGCAAACAGTGGAGACCCCCAACAAGTGACCACATTTTGGAAACTAAATCACCCAAGTAATTTATCTATAAAGGTACTTTTACACGCCGCTACAGAAAGTTAGGAACAACCGGGTGCTTCACGTGCACGAGCACGCACCAACGGTTGCAAACGGTATCCGATACCGCGTTTACGCGCCGATACAAGGTGCTCTAAAGAAGGTTTAATCTACCTCTGGATGCACCGCCGGGTGCCTTAAGTTACCTTCTGTAGAGCACCTTACCTCATTTACACGCCGTGACAGAAGGTAATATGGGAGGACCTGGGGCAGCAAGGACAACACATAGGCGTGCCAGAATTATGGATTACGAGACTTTCGTACGCTGATAGGACAAAGCAATAGCATCATGATTGGCCAGCCAGCGCAGGAGGCTGACTAATACATGACGCTGGAGCAATTGTGTAGTGTGACTGGTCAGCTCCTTACATATGCGGCCCTATGCAGCGACAACCAATCGTAACGCAGGAGCTTCCACCAATGATCGCTGAAGGGGGGCGTTTTCCCGGAGGCTGTGTCACGCCCCAGGGAGTTAGCTAGGTGGCGAAAAAACCTTACCCTACTGTATTTAGACGTCGTTACTATCGGGTTGAAATTAACCTGTTTTAGAGCACTGCTCTGAAACAGGTGCCGAAAGTGACGGGTAGCAACAAGCTACTTTACACGCCGCTACCTCGGGTTGATTTGACGGTGCAAGATACATTTGTCTCCGTAACCCGGTTGTTTTCTACCTTCTGTAGCGGCGTGTAAAGGTACCATAATGTGTAATGAGCACTTTTAACCTCCAGGTGCTTTATATATTGAGCTATGAAAATGAAAAACTACTTTTTTTTCCACAAAAATGTTATTTTAGGCTCAATTTTTTCATTTTCTCAAGGGCAACAGGATAAAATTGACTTCCAAATGTGTTGAGCAATTTGTACTGAGTAAGCGCTGGTACCCCATACATGGTGGAAAACCACTGTTTGGGTGCACACCAGGGCTCAGAAGGGAAGGAGCATCATTTCATTTTTGAAATGCAAAATTGGCTGAAATCCTTAGCTGACACTATGTCACATTTAGAAAGCCCCTGAGGTGTCTACTGTGGAAACCCCCTACAAGTGACACTATTTTGGAAATTAGAACCCTCAAGAAACTTATTTAGATGTGGTGTAAGCACCATAAACTCACAGGTTTTTCACAGAACATTATAACGTTGAGCTGTAAAAATGAAAAAGTACATTTTTTTTCCACAAAAATGTTCGTTAGTGATATTTTTTCATTTTTGCAAGGGCAACAGTAAATAATGGGTCCAAAATTGTGCAATGTCTCCTGAGTACATAAAAACCCAATGTGGGATGGAAAACCACTGTTTGGGTGCATGTCAGAGCTTAAAAGGGAAAGAGTGGTGTTTTGGAACTCAGTCTTTGATGGAATGGCGTGCAATTGCCATTTCACGTTTGGAGAGCCCTTAATGCACCTTAACAATATAGGTCCCGCACAAGTGACCCACCTGGAATCTAGAAACTGCAAGGAATTAATCTAGGTGTGTGTTTAGCCCTTTGAACCCATAGGAGCATCATAGAATTTTTCAATGTCGAAATGTGAAGCGGTAAAAAGTTAGATTTTTCTTACAAAAATGTTGTCTTAGCATTGAATATTTTCATTTAGCAAAGCTACCAGGAGAAATTGGACCCCAAAATTTGCTGTGAAACTTCTCTTGTATACGCTGATATGTAGTGGAACACCACTGTTTGGGATTTCGGCAGGGCAAAGAGGAGAATGAGCAATGTCTTGGATGGCAGATTTTGATGGAATTGTCTGCGGGTGTCAAGTCACATTTGCTTTGCACTATATGCACCTAAACAATATAATTCCACCATAAGTGGCCCCATTCTTAAAACTGGACCCCCCAAGGAACTTATCTAGATGAGTAGTGAGCACCTTGAACCCACACACCGTAGTTATGTAAAAATGAAAAAAATTATATTTTTCTCATAAAAGTGTTGTTTTCGCTCCAAACATTTTAATTTTTATAGCAGGAGAAATTGAACCCATAATTTGTTGTGCAATTCACCTAAGTACAGTAATATCTCCTATGTGGTGGAAAACCTCTCTTTGGCAACACACCAGAGCTAGGAAGGGAAGGACGCTATTTGATTTTTGGAGCACTGATTTTCATAAAATAAATTGCAGGCTCCATTTGCTGCAGAAAGTGACCACACTTTGGAAATTACACCCCTCTATGAATTAATCTATGGATGTAGTGACAATTTTATCTCATGGACTCAAACGCAGTCAATGCTGCAGAATTAAAAATGCAAATAAGCCCTTGTAGTGCCAGGAAAGTTTTGGTGCCCATAAATTGTGCCCAGCTTGTGCTTCTGAAGGAACAAACCTGCAAATTAAGCAGGCTCTCCTTTATACAGAAATGCCAAACATGTGGACATTAACTGTGGTTTAGACTTTGAGGGGCTCAGTAGTGAGGGAAGCATTTGGATTTGGGAGCACAGGCTTTTTTGGTTTACTTTTTGGGGATGAGGAGCGATTTCCACAGACTTTGTGCTATCAGTAAGGCTGTGGTCACACATAGAAATCCGTTTTTGGAAGTGATTTTCATCACCAATCCATTTTTTTCTGGGTGCTTTTTGAGCCTCCTGCACTCCTGAACGTTTTTGGAATTTTCATTAAAAAAACGCATGCGCGAACGCATGCGCAAACGCAAGTGCGCATTTGCATGCGTTCGCGCATGCGTTTCCCATAGGGCCCCATGTTAAAAAAAACGCATGAAAACGCATGCGTTTTTTAAATGATGCCAAAAACGTTGCATGCAACGTTTTTGACTCAAAAACGGACAGGGCAATGTTTGGAGCTCCAGAGAAAAACGGACAGGGTGTTTATTACATCCAATCCGTTTTTCTGTCAGTTTTTGGACTTAGAAAAAAAAAATGAGAAAACTGAAGCCAAAAACGGACTGAGGGCTTATGTGGAACCCCAGCCTAACATGGAAGGCCCCTATATTTCCATTAAAGGGATCCTGTCACCCCCAAAACACCTGTAAACCTATTAAAACCTGTCCCTAGAGCATATTAACACTTTCCCTACACTCTTTTTACCTCCTAAATGCAGTAAGTGACATTGAATAAAAACGTTTTATAAGTACCTGATTACTGATGATAATGAGTGACTATGCTATTCATAGTCACTCATCCAGGCTGCCCCTCTGCTTCATATCACGCCTGAATAGGCGTGATCTACAGCCCACATTCAAATTGCCGCCTCCCTGCTGTGCCCTGTCTCGTCCGAGGCTGCAGTGTGGCTGGTGACGCGATCCGCGTCATTCCCGGCGCCTGGTGACGTATTTAGACCGGCGCCGCGCTGTCAGCTTCAAAATGCGCACTGCGCATGCCCAATGCGCATGCGCAGTGCGCATTTTGAAGCTGACAGCGCGGCGCCGGTTTTGGGGGTGACAGGATCCCTTTAATGATGAGGGACCTTCCTGGGGACTAGTGTTTTTGTGGGTTGAGCTGAATGTTTTGGCAAAAATTTGGGTGCAGAACATTTTGGATCAGTCAACATTTATCCTGTACTCTATGCTTAGGACTTACATTCGGGTTTCCAGCTGCATCTCCGGATATGTGATTCATGGGAACCCCCAATGGATCCATCTTATATATAACTGCCTTGTGGCAACTTCCGTCCGGTTGTAACGGTATGTCACATCCGGCGGAAGCCACAAGGCAATTATACACCCAACTAGGGTGCAACAATATGGCATCCGCTGGCGGCAGTGCTGCCACACACTACCACCAGCGGAACCCCCGCCACCCACCGCTCCATCCTCGCCCCCTCTCGCTCCCCTTCGTTCTCAAACCTGCCTGCCAAGTCTGGCGATACTGAGGCCGGCTGAAGACTCCAGAAATACACTCTGCCTGGAACGGCTCATGTGATAGCCTGTTTGACGTCACATCAACCCGCCGTCTCACATGACTCGCTCCAGGCAGAGTGTATACCTGGAATCTACAGCCGGCATCAGTATCGCCAGACTTGGTAGGCAGGGGTGAGAATGGAGGGGGGTGAGGGGGGAGAGCGGGGGGACAGGCAGAGCGAACACAGAGCCACAGGAGATATAGGGGACACAGGCACAGGGGGACACAGAGGCACAGGGGGACACAGAGGCACAGGGGAGGCAAAGGGGGACACAGAGACAAAAGGAGAGGAGAGGCACAGGAGGACATAGAGACAGGGGGAGAGGAGAGGCACGTGGGGACAGGCAGAGGCACAGGGGGGCACGCAGGGGCACAGAGGGACAGGCAGACAGAGTCGCCACACACAGGGGAAGACAGCGCACATGGGAGAGACAGAGACAGCGCACACGGGGGTAGACTGCGCACACGGGAGAGACAGGGCACACGGGAGAGAGTGCACACAGGAGACAGCACACACACGAGAGACAGACAGCGCACACACAAGAGACAAAGTCGGCGCACACGGGGGAGATGGAGACGGCGCACACGGGGAATATGGCACAGACCGGAGAAAAAGTCACAAGGGAGAGACACCACAGAGAGACGACAGCGCACAGGGGGAGACAGGCACAGAGACAAGAGACAGCGCACAGACACCACCCTCCTGATGCCATAGCATCGGGCCCACATCTAGTTAACTAATAAGACAATTGAGTTATTCCAGGCTATGCTTGCCCACTGTTCAGTGGTGTGTGTGAGTTGCCCGCCAGGGAAGTGGGGTACTCGATACCGGTCCCCTTCAGCCTCTGTTGGCTAGGGATGTCATGGTGGTGGTCGTGGACTGGTTCCATGACCCTGGGCGATGTCAATAAAAGGGGAGCAAAATAAAAAATGAAGAAGAGAAAGAGTTTGTCATGGATGTGATACCACCTTCACTTGTGGCCAATATGAGCCACAGCTGCTTGTCACAGTCCCAGGGATGATGGCAATGGGAAGTGAGGTGTTAAACCCTCCATGGTTAGGGCTGGTTATCCCCTGGACCGGTATATAGTCTATGTGTGATGGTAGTGTATGTGTGGAGGTACAGTGGTGACACTTACTCGCATCTCTGGAGCTCCCGCGGCTCCTATCCGGACGCTGTCTTCTCCTTTCCTGCAGGCTGTCTCTGCCTGCGCAGAAAATTCAGTCGGAGTCTCCATAGGTGCAGGCAAGGCCCAGATTAATTACCACAAGAATAAGTGTCTCACATAGAGTCCTCAGTTTGACAGGTATTTTACTCACTGCAACATTCTTATTTTACACAGTACGGTTTACAGCAGTGTGCTCTCAATCTCGGCTGCCAGTCTGCAGCTGGGTCAGCTTGCTAGAGGCAACCCCTTCTTGTACCTTTTGGGCCTGTTCAATCCCACGCACATACTCCGGGCCAGCTTTCACAGACTTTCCGGTGGACGTCCCTCTTGGGACTCCTAGACCTGTGTGACTGCCTTTCCTTTGTAGTGCTGGGGGTGGGGTACAGGACATGAAGACCCCACACACAGCCAGTTAATTTGTGGTTAGGGGCTTGAAGCTTCCCCGGCCACATCTACAGGGCCAGCCCCCTGGTGTCGACCCGGTACCTCGGTGTACCTGTCCTCCCAGGTCCACCTTAGACCCCTTCTGCTTCTTCCTCAGTCAGTAGTCCTGGACCCGGACTGGCCCTACAGTAGCACGGGCCGCCGGGTCCGTGTTCTTCCTGGCAAGTGTGTCAGTGCCTGGGTGTCACACTGGGAGTGGGGAAGACCCCCAGCGTAGGATAACGACGGGGGGGGGGGGATCAGGAGTCCCTAATGCTAAGGGCACAAGAAGGAGACGGTGACCCCTAGACTTCCTAGAGCTGACCCTGTCTGCCCTGACGTCCCTATACAGTCTCCTCAACTGTCGCCGACCACGAACCTCGTCCCTCTCTGATCCTAGATCTATCTTATCTAAGGATCAGATGGAGAGGTTCACTAGACCCCTCCACTATCAACTAAAGACAAACACCAGGGAAGACAGACATTTGGAAAAGGAAACACTTATCTGACAGCAGAACACCGCAACCTCCACAATCTCAGCTTCTGCTGGAGCAAGGATAAAGTGTGCACAAGGAACTATCACCTGCACCGAGGAAAGGCAATGAACCTCCTTATAAAGGTGGAAGGAGTCTGCTGGGTCCTAGTGACCTACAACATTGGTGAATAAAACCAGACCGAGCGCAAGACCTCCACAGCCGTCTCCCCATAATAGAGAGATCTCATTACACCTTCTTTCCATCAACACAGAAGGTAAATGCTCCAGAAAGAGACGGACCATCCTCCACCATTATGGCTGGAGGGCCAAACGCTGGGATCGTCTGCGCGTGGCCTCCACCCTGTCATCCGTGCCACCCGTGACACTGGGCTGCATGGGCCAGTTCATAGAAGAGAATCCAGGAGGAATGAAGGGCGCTCTCATTAGCAGGAAGTCCAGGTTATTTCATATATTTACATAGTTTTTTTTATTTTATCAATGATTAAAAAATAATTAGCAAGTAGGTACAGAAGATACAACGCGTTTCGGCTGGAAATTTTTCATAAAAACAGCCTTCCTCAGGTACCTCAGGAAGGCTGTTTTTATGAAAAAGTTCCAGCCGAAACGCTTTGTATCTTCTGTACCTACTTGCTAATTTATTTTTTAATCATTGATAAAATAAAAAAACCTTTTTAAATATATGAAATAACCTGGACTTCCTGCTAATGGGAGCGCCCTTCATTCCTCCTGGATTCTCTTCTATGAACTGATCCTTCACAGCCACAAGGCTAAGTGTGCTGCATATCCAGGACGGGGCTGCAGACCATAAGGAGAACTGAGACCAAATCTGGTCAGATGAGCCTGATATAAAGACCAGCAAAAGGTGAGCATTTATAATCCTTATAGCACTTGGAATAGTAAATACGCTGCACTGAGATCTGCGCCCCTGTTTCTCTTGTTTCTCCCACCACCATAGATAACACAGGTCAACAAAAAAAAATTTTTTTTCTGGTGCCCAAAATATTTTAATGAATTTGGGGTATTTTTGGGGTGCTGATTCTGAATATGCTATCAGTTTTGCCAGATTGGCTCAAGTTTTTGAGATTTTTGGTATCTTATTTATAGCACTTGTTGGTAAATGCGACGCATCATCTCATTAATTTCTTTGGATTAGTACTTGAACTGAGCAGTTCTCAATATAGTTTTGTGTTAATTAGTGTTCTAAAAGTTTGTCCATAGCTTGATTTTTGCACTAACTTTATGTTGTTGTCTGTTTTCCAGTGAAAAGCATGAACTCATCAAGAAGAAGTTGTCTTAACGATCCAGACTCATTCTGTTACATTTGTGGTGAATATACACTGACAAAACATAGAAGAAACATAACAGAATTCGTTAAAAAAGTAGCAAAAAACGTCTTTTTTGTTACACATTTTACGAAAAATCTCAAAAACTTGAGCCAATCTGGCAAAACTGATGACATATTCAGAATCAGCACCCCAAAGTTACCCTAAATTCAATTAAATATCTTTGGCACCAAAAATGCTGTTGACCAGTGTAATCCATAGCCTTGGATATCATCTCCTTGGGCTGCATGGGTGTCTCTGATTAGGTGCTCTTCCTAATTCACCACCCTCCAAAAGCCTTTCCCAACCTAATTTTCCTAGGGTTTATTCTAGTTCCTCCACCACTTTCTTGGGTTTGCTTTCCTACTCTCCACCCACCACTCGGCTCCCCCCACTAACCCCTGCCTGACATGTAGTACTAGGTCTAGGGATTGGGGATATGTTTTGGGTGTTGGTGTGGGGTGCTTAGCTTACCTGTCCCAGCTGCAGTACCATACTGTGGCTACCGGTCCGCAGGGGCCACATCTGTCTTTTGAAAGGTGAACAAAACTGTGGATGGGCACTGCCAGATCACAGGTCAGTTGGGAGTTCAAAGTGACTTCTTCAGCCTCATGACAATGAATTTAATATTGGAAATTTTGTCTGAATCACGTTCTACAGAGATTTACACATAATTGCTGAAGCGAACACTCAGCTTGCTTGGCGGGAGTCAGACACATGCCAAATGTGTTGTTTCCTCTAAGTGATGTCTCAGTCCTATAAAAGCAACAATAATGGCTAGAAGTTCCTCGTTCCCCATGTCATAGTTCATTTCTAAGGTGGTCAAACTTTGGGAAAAATAAGTACAAGGATGCAACAATTCTTTTACTCCTGTGTGATAGAACAGCCTCAACCCAAATGCCATCTGAAGCATTTACTTCTACAATAAAGGCATGTTCAGGATTGAGATAAATCAGCATAGGAGCTGAAGTGAGCTTCATCACCAAGCAAGAAAAAGCATCTTTTGCTTGCTGAGACCAAACAAACGGTATGCCTTTCTTTGATATGGGTGATGGGTATAATTATTTCTGAAAAATTCTTAAGGAATCATCTTTAAAAATTGTCAAAGCCCACAAATTGTTTTACCTCTTTCACATTTTTCAGGATTGGCCAGTCAATGCTAGTTTGAATCTTGCCTGAGTCCATTTGTAATCCTTGTACATAACCAAGAACTGGATCTCTGTGTGAAGGAATTCACATTTCTTCAACTTAATATAGAGGTAGTGATATCTCTTAGATGCTTCAACACAGTCTTCTTATGGTCCTGATGTTCTTCTGCAGAATTAGAAAAGATTGCTATATCATCAAGATAAATGACCACAGGTTGATCAAGCAGGTCGCTAAACATTTCATTCCCAAAATGTTGAGGGAGCATTGCATAGTCCAAATTACATTGCTAAATATTCATAATGACCATAGCATGAACTAAATGCTGTCATCCATTCATCCCCTGATCTAACATGAACCAGGTTACATGCGCCTCGAAGATACCGCTTCGTGAACATCTTTGCATGACGAACTCTGTCCAGCAACTCATGGATCAAAGGCGGAGGGTAATGTTATTTTACGGTAATTTCATGCAATTCCCTCTAATCAACGCAGGGTCTCAAAGAATCGCCTTTCTTTTTGACAAAAAATATAGGAGCACCTGATGCTGATGAGGATGGTGCTGAATAAACCCTTTAGCTAAATTTTCATTGATGTAGTCTTTGAGGGCTTTTAGTTCTTGCTATGCCAGTGGGTAAATGCTCCCAAAATGTATTGCTGATCCTTGCAATAGATCAATTGGCCAGTCATATAGCCAATGAAGAGGGACTTTGTCAGCATTTTTCTTGTAACATACATCAGAAAAATCTTTATATACAAGTGGTAGCTTAGAAGATTGTTCAGGATCTTCTACAGCCTCTTCATTTGGCAATGCAGGAGGGGATTGGACAGCAGCTGGAAAAGCAACTTCCTTAGTTTCCCAGTCGATTATGGGATTTTGATTTTTAATATGATTGAAAAGTGTGGAGATTAAATTAAGAAGAATGATAAGACCTCACGGTGATAAGATTCCATAACTATCTCCAAGGGTTTCGTCTCTTGATTGACTGCTCTTGAACTTAGTGTGGATTCATCAACAGTTTCCAAAATAATAGGTAGAGGTCCATTTTGAATTTGTACCCAGTGTTTATAGGCAAACGATATGTCCATAAAATTACCGTTTGCTCCTGAATCAACCATGGCAGGTATAGAAACCTACTGAGAACCAATGTGGAACTTGATAGGAATTAAGCCATAGTTCATGTTCTCTTTTTTAATGTTGGGTACAATAGAAGACATTGAATGGATAATGGCATTCCTGGAAGCACTGGTTCAGAAAAGACTGATCTTCATCAGAAAAGTTGGCATCCACCACCACTGCCACTGTTTTACATAGTCGAGAAGGACAATTGAAGAGAAAGTGATCAGATTTGCCACAATAGAGGCACTGATTTTCCGTTTTCTTCTTTTGGCATTTTCACACTTTAATAGGCTGTCTATGTGCATAGGTTCAGCTTCAGATAAGTGAGGACTCTTTATTATTAAGTATCTTGGATTGGTGATTGAAGCAGATAACATATGATTACGGGACCAGGTGAAACTCCACTTCTGCAGTCTTGTCTCTGATAACCGGGTGTCAATTTGAATACAATGATGGATGAAGTCATCTAGGTTTGAAGGGGTATCAGCCCAAGCTAATTCATTTTTAAGTGCACTGGAGAGTCCATTTTTTTTTTAAAAAAGATAATGTTGCTGAATGATTCTACTCCATACCAATCACCCAGCATCTGAAGTCTGAGGCATATTCTGTGACAGAGTGTTTACCCTGACGTAGAGCCTGCAAATGAAGCTGAAGCAGTTGCAACACAATTAGGGTCATCAAACACCTGTCCATAGCTGTCAGGAACGCCTACTAGTCATTAAGAGTAGGATAATTAGTTTCAACAAGGGGGCTGACCCAAGCCAAAGATTTGTGTCAGCAGCATAATAATGCATAGTACTTTTGACTCATCAGTAATGAAGTAGACAGGGTGTGCACTGAAATATAATCTGCAATGGTTGATAAAGCGACCATATTTGTAACAGTCTCCACCGAACCTGAAAGGTGGGAGTGGGAGGATGGATGGAGGGGTCGAAGCCATACCTTGGTTTTGTAGCTGACAGCCTGCATTTCATTTACAGCTTGCCCAAATATGTGAAACATCATGGGATGTCTGCGTTTCAAATGATGCATATTTAGACTGCATTCTTTTCATGTCTGCATAAATGTCAGAAAGCAAACAGTTAATTTTATTTAGATGAAGGTCTACACTTGCTCCTTCAGTACAATCCATATTAAGGCTTGAGTATCCTGTTACGATACAAGTGGAATCCTATGGCTGGAGGGGCACAATCAGGGAACAGCAGACAGTGGTAGAAATCCTATAATGCAGAATTAGCCATCTCGAGAAACAATCTGGTTAAAGGTGGAAACAATCTAGGCAAGAATGTTCTGAGCTGGAGCTAAAGCTAGACAAACATTAGACACAATATTCAAGCAAGGAGTGAAGTTACCATGTGGATAAGTAGGCCCAAACAGGAAATAACATGGCTTTTACAGGTTCAGCAGCATCCATCTTCCTAAAGGGCAAATTGCCAGGACACAATAGCAGCCTCCAGTGGTAAGGAGTAGAATTGCAGCCAAATAATAAAGTGAATAATAGCAGCCACAAGTGATCAGTCAAGAGAACAACAGAATTCAGACACACTGTTTTGCTTGTTTTTACAGCTACCATTTTATAACTTTAAATGCCAGGTTTGAGGTTAGGGCTCAAGTTTGGGCCAAGTCTGTCCCGAAACCGGCTTTTCAAAAAGTCCATCCAGATCCACCGAACATGAAGATCGATGGGTTCGCTCATCTCTAATCAGATCATCATAGCAATTACTATGCTAGGGGCAATAGAGTGTTTGAGGGAGACCCTCTTTCCCACAACCTTCTAGATTTTGCTGTTGCTATTCACTGTCTAGAGGTTTTAACAGCCAAAATCAGTGCTGGAATTAACCTTGGGTGT
Source organism: Allobates femoralis (assembly GCA_033576535.1). Lineage (NCBI taxonomy): Eukaryota > Metazoa > Chordata > Amphibia > Anura > Aromobatidae > Allobates > Allobates femoralis. The sequence continues at coordinate 255,175,356 of JARQOC010000003.1, read as the reverse complement.
TGCAACAGGAGCTCAATGATAGGTGGGCTGTACACCAATATTGTACAAGTCTGAAGTGACTATGTGAGTGTAGATTTGTGAATCCTTACAGCGTACAGGCGACAATGTCAGGATTCTCTGATGCTGGAAGATTGTGGGCACATGACCACAAGTATGTGATTGTCATACATGCGATTACATGCTGACTCGATGTGCCTTCCCTCATTCAATACAAGTGAATTAAGTGAAGGTCTGATACGTCTAGCCAGAATGTGGTTGGGAGTATGAAATCGCATACTTGCAATCCCATGCTCTTCTGCTCCAGGCAACAGAAAATCCTGACAGCTCACACACTGTGCGCTGTGAGGATTCATTAGTCTATAATCACATTGAGTGACTGCAGACTTGTACTGTGAGGCCCAACAACCCCTATACGCCGGGCTCCCAATGGTGATCAGTGATGATAGTGTTTCTATGTCTGGATAACCACCATAGTTGTACGTCACTAGTTTGGAATCGTTTCCCGATTATGATGTACATGTATGTCAAATGCTGGCACTGGAAAATGGAAAATTCCCATGAAAGCATTTTTCTTTCATCATGGATGCATGTAAGAAGACCCCTATGTGACTCTCTATCTAACAGTTAATACAATTAACAAAAGTTACAAAAAGTTACTGGTGAATTGATGTTTAAAAAAGGAAATATGTCGTCATTCCAGAATGTCATATGATTCCTCTTAGCCATTCACTAGCTTTAAAAATGATCATGTGACATACACGCACAACTCTTTTTTTGATGCTGCATATTTTGGCTTCGCAAAACAATGCCATGTCTTACAGTTTCAGCAAAGTGGATGGAATTTATAAAACTCTCACGCCAACTGTGCTTTTCTTTTATGCTGCGCAAGCTGATTAGTAGCGCATGTGTGAAATCTGTAACATGTCAGTCTCTCCTGGAAGAACGCTAAATTGTTTGTGTCAATTTTCACCATAGATTTGCAATTTCTGCTAGAGAAATACACTAAAACCACAAAAAGAGACAAAAAACATTAAGTCAAAAATGAGATAAAAATGCTTGTAAAAAAAGAGCGCTCAAAAAAGCAATGAACAAACTGCAAGTAACTAATAGGTGCAGAAATTCTGCTGAAGATCTGCAAATCAGTAACTCACCAAATACTCACCATGGCAGTGTAGCCTTACAAATAAAATATACATTTAGAGGGTAGCTCTATAAATTGGCACAAAAAAGAGTTTACATTCATTTGGAGGAGAGCTATTTCTTTAGGCTGCGTTCACACATGCGCATTTTTTAGCGCTTTTTTACGAGCGCTTTTCAAAAATGCGCAGGTGTGTATTGTCTGACAGCAAAGTGAATGTAAAATTCACTTTGCTGTTCAGACAGCGTGTATTTTCGCGCTGCGCCTTTCTGGGAGGAAGCCCCAGCTTAACAAGAATTGACTTGTCAATTCTTTACGCAGCAGCGCCGGCGCTTTTTCCTATAAGGGCGGTGCTGCAGCATCTGACGTCACAGAGGGAGGAAGAATCCTGCTTCCTCCTCCTCTGTGACAGCTGTGACCTGCCCATTTGATTTTGCAGTGTATTAATATACACTGCAAAATCAAAGTTAAATAAAGGCAAATGTATTAAAAATAATAAAGAATTAAATACTTACCTCTCCAACAGGTGTTCCGGTGTCCGGGAGACGGGAGCACCGCTGGAATTGGGCCTGCTAGGACCTGTGGTGATGTCAGAGCAGTTCCGGTGAAGTGATATGTATCACATGACCGCGAGCGGCCAATCAGCGCCGGGAACGCCCCCTTTGACATCACGGCAGGTCTTTTTCCATCAGTACCTGGCCTTCGCACAGCTTCGGATGGCGCAAACAAGCCGGCGGAGAGGTAAGTATCAAATCTTTATTATTTTTAATACTTCTGGCTTTGCTTAATTTTGATTTCGCAGTGTATATTAATACACTGCGAAATCAAATGGGGGCTGGTAGACATGGCAAAGATGGGAGGTGGAAGCAGGATTCTTCCTCCCCTCTGTGACATCACTCCTCCCCCGACCATAAAAAAGCATGCTGTCTGAACAGCACTGCTTCTTTTTTTGCGTTTTTTTTGCGCGGGTAAAGAGCGCCACGCGCAAAAAAACGCAAAAAAGTGCTATGTGTGAACGTAGCCTTATGCTATTCCTCTTTGGTCAGACCTCATCTGGAATACTGTGTTCAGTTCTGGCACCACATTTTAGAAAAAGACATTATAAAGTGGAGAAAGTTTAGAGAAGAGCGACCAGAATGGTGACTGGTCTGCAAACCATGTTCTATGAGGAACGGTTACAGGATTTGGAAATGCTTAGCTTGCCAAAAAGAAGACTCAGAGGAGACTTAATAGTTGTCTACAAATACTCAAGGGCTGTCACGCTGTAGACGGATCAGCTTTATTGTCATTTGCACAAAGAAAGAGAGAAGTGATAAGATTAAACTGAATGGGAGGAGACACACAGATTAGATATTAGTAAAAAACTTTTTGACAGTGAGAGTTATCAATGAGTGGAACAGGTTGCCACAGAGGTGGTGAGTTCCCCTTCAATGGAAGTCTTCAAACAGAAGCTGGACAGACATCTGTCTGGGATGATTTAGTGAATCCTGTTTTTGGGCAGGGGCTGGACCAGATGACCCAGGAGATTTCTATCAACTCTATCATTCTATGATAAATTTGCACACATTTTTGCCTGAGATCGCTTCCTGGTCTTTAACACTATCTTTGCCAGCTTGCAGTCACTACTAAGAGCTCTTTATGCAAATTGTCAAATACATGAATTTGAAAATAAAAAAAATTGTAGTATCCTCCAATGAACACCGTACATTATGAGAAAAAATATTTTTTTTGCCTCTTCCAGATGGAGCATAACCTATGTGCTTACAGTTGTGTCGTGGGCTTGTGCTCCTATTTTCTTGTTCCAAGTGATGCAACAAATATGCGGTGTGATTCCACAATTAGTCCTTCACTGAGATCTATTAAACTGTAACACTCCTCCAGTAACACATACAGCATTCACAATACCTTGTGTGCTATAAATGAACAATTCTTGTGACATTTTTAACAGATTTTGAGGTTACAGTTTAGGCACCAGTTTGATGCAATGTCAACAAGTTGAGTAAAGTAAAAGACAAAACCATCTGTACTATGTGCTCATTGACATTGTGTGCGTCAAAAGCGGGTCAAAGAGGTCTTTTTTTGCAAATACAATAAATATAAAACAGATGCATAACTAGATTGTATTAATTTTCTTCTATATATGCAAATCGTTGGACTAAACAAAGATTTTTCTGGACTTTTCTTCTGTGCTAAGTAAAGTCAACATCTGTGAGAATCACTAACTCCAGGCGAGAAAGTTCATTTTGTTAAAAGGGTTATTCAACAACTTTCTTAAATGCAACAGAGTCTTATGTAAAACGAGATGGGGGCCAATGCTATTGCATGTGGAGGGCGGTGATGTTCCAATTGAGGCAGGCTCTGTGGCACTGGGTGTGGTGGCTGTGGCACTCTCCCCCTGTCTGCTCTCTATCCCCCCTGTGTGCTGTCTCTCCCCCTCCTGAGCTGTCTTCTCCCCTCTGTGCTCTCTTCTTTGACCTGTCTCCATCCTGTGAGCTGTCTCTCTCTCCCATACACTCTCACCTCTGTGTGCTGTCTTCTCCCCTGATGTGCCCTCTACTTGAGCTGTCTTTACCCTGTGCACTTGTGGCGCCGCTTGTGGGTTCAGTCGGCACAGAGGTACTGCATCCCTGTTAGGGTGTAGTATCCCACTCACTTGTAAGGAGAGTACAAACAGGAGAGATTGCAGTGGGGTTGGGTGGTGAAGGGAGTTAGTTAGAGGGAGCACTTTGGGAGGAGTGAGGTCAGAAAGAACACACGTAGATTACGTGGGACATGTGACAGAGGGTATAAAAAGAGCAAGAAACATCTAGAATGTAGGAGTGAGAAGAAAGACAGCTAACAGAGAGAGTGACAGCTGAGGGGTGGTGGTAGAACAGCTGAGGAGAGACCGTTGAACACCGAGGTCGAGTTAGAGGGCAGCTAGAGAATATACACCTGAGAAGTGTCTAGAGGACTGGAGCAAGTGGGAGCTCGTCCTAAGGCCGAACCCTAGAGCAGAACATCACCCGAGTGGCTTCGGGTGACAGAGGGGGTCCCAGAGGCACGGGAAGTGAGCAATCCACCCGTGGGACTCGCATCCATTGTCAACCACAGGCAAGTGGAGGAACTAGGCCACAAGGGACAATGGGAACTCAAAAGACTAGTAGAGAAGACCAGGCTCAGCTAGCAACCCGGAGGCTGTGCCACTTTCAAGGTCACACAGTCGACAACTGCACACATCTGCTGAAAAGGTGGCAACCAAGGCTAAGGGGAGACACTGCATGGCAAACCCTAGAAAAAAGCCCACAGTCACTGGCTCAGAGCTCTATGTGGCGAGGCGCAAGGCAGGAAGGGCGAAGAAGTGCTGTGTAAGACGACCTGGAAAGGACAGAGAAGGGCTGCCGATTACGTACCATCCCATTACCAGTGAGTAGCTGGATCCCTGCCTCCGAGAACCCAGTGCTCAGTGGGCTGCTGTACAAAGGCTGTGAGTAAAAGATCTGAAGACCCACTGTGTCTGTGAACTTTCTTGCCTGTCAAAAGCATCAGAAACATTACTACCAACTCACTCAGGTACCTTCAGCTGCCTTAGGGGTCAACCCTAACCGTAAAGGGCTTAAGAATATTGCTGCCTCCCAACCATCAGCCCCTAGGAAGACTGTTGAGCAGCGGTGGCCAGACATAGCCGCAACCTGCGGGTGGTGCCACGTGTAAATTAACAAGTATCTCCAAGTCCAGTCATCCCTGTCCAGAATGAACCCTCCATGCCAGATCCCTATCCCTTAAGAGAGTGAGTCACCCACACCAAACTTTTAATGACACCGCCAGGGTCACGGAGCCGGGTCTCGATCCCTGTGATCCCCGTGATGAAGCCTCAAGAAAGCCCAGTTCTGAGTATCCTAAGTCCCTGGAGGGGCATGTCACACTCTCCCTCCAGAATGCAGTCTCTCTCCCCTGTGCTGTCTTCTCCCCTCTGTGCACTTCTTTGAGCTGTCCCTTCCTGTGTGCTTTCTCTCTCCCTTTGTGCTCCTCTCTTCACCTGTACACTCTCTCGAGTTAAAAAAAAAAAAATCTGAAGTTTTTAAAGAAAAAGAATTGCACTTTCAGCACCATTTTCTTCAACCCATAGCGCTCTCAATTTTTGGGATCTGGGGCTGTGTTATGGCTTATTTTTTGTGTCTTCAGTTGATGTTTCAAATTATACCAGTTTTTGGTAGATGCGCTGTTTTTGATCGCTTGTTATTGCATTTTATTGCAATGTTGGGGCAATCAAAAAAAATTTTTGGCATTTAGCCTTTTTTTCCTTTATGCAGTTTACAGATCTGATTAATTTTATATTTTCATAGATTGGGCATTTCTAACGGTGGCAATAACAAATATAGGTATTTTTTTTGATGATTGGAACCATTTTTCCTTTTTTTCATATTTTGTAAAACTTTTTTTAACTTTTTCTTTAGTTTTACATGTCCCCTTAAGACGCCTCAGCACTGCACAGTATTATGCAGAGAGATGCTTTGTCCAGTACAGAGAGCTACAGAGAGATGCTTCAGCATCCCTTTGGACAGCACAAATGATGACTTTCTTCCAACGATGTCAGTCGGGCATCGCTGGCAGAAACTGGTTCATGACAGCATCTTGAGTCATCAGCTGACCCTGCGCTGTCATGACAATGCATCGACGGCCCGTGATCGCCTCAGTAGAACAGTGCGATCCCTGTCAAGGTGCTTTGGATTGCACTATCACTAATTAATAGCACGATCCAAAAGGTAAAGAGTGCCAATCAGATCAGAGATGCTGTTAGCTACACATTTCAGCCGATCAGATCAGCTGACATGTGTGGGGGATGATGAGAGCTCAGCGCGTGAGCTTGTATCAAATGAAGGGAGCATGGCCAAGGATGTGCATATATATCCTTGATTGTGAACGGGTTTAAAGGCATAGTCCAGTGTCCAAATTTTTTTTATAACTATCCTTACACACTAAACACTTTTCTAATTATGTTTATTATATATAATATATACATATATATTATAATACTCTACACTTTCTCTTAATCTACCTAATCTCCAAAGCTTTTTTTTACTACACTTCCCGTGATGTTTCATTTGAGAAAAGTATCAGACTTGAAGTCACAGGAGCCTGGGGCTGCACTCACTCCCCACAGAGTCCATTACACCTCGTGGAACAGTATGTTATAACAGGTAGCACTACAGTTACTTACATCACTGCCCCTTGTAAAAATGTCACCGGATGATGATGGGTGATGTCTGCTGTGGGTGAGGTTAGTGCAGTGCCAGCCTGCTGCTCCTAACTCTACTGCTGTGAAAGACATTGGCAGGGGGCGGATATAGTTGCAGTCAGTGACAATAGTATTGCCTCACAGCCTCTGTCACCGTTCTCAAATGAATTGTCATCAGGGGACAGTGTAGTTATCACTCATTGCTTCTAGAATGCTCCCCTGCTGAGGTCTTTCACAGAAAGTGAGAAATTTAAAGGGAAAACTCATAAAAATAATAATTTATTGGTATACATTAAAAGACACACCAAAGGTGATAACACTAAGTAATGGTCAATTGTCTAAAACTACTAAACAATACTACCCACCCTCATACGCAATAGCAAACACAAACTAGACTACACCAATTAGCAAGGTCAAGAGAACAAATATCGTCCGTATATATCTGTCAATTAGTTTGAAAGTTATGTCAACTGTGTACCCATCATTGACTTGTTACTTATGTCCACAATACAGTCTCTTTCCTCTTAAAGGAAACCTGTCAGGTCGTGGTAGTCCTCTAACCAATCTCTACCTGTTCCTGCATCTTCCTATTTAATCCTAACCATCCCTCTCTGTACTAAAGGGCCTATAATGAGGGAGAAAAATAAGTTTTATACTTACAAACTGTCTCCAGTGGAGACTGGAAAGGTGGGTCCAATTCTCCCCTCCTTGTGCTGTCTTCACACGCCCGCTGGGCATCTGCTTCTCCTTGGGCTGTGACACCTCCTATTCGAAATGCCCACCTCTTGTGATAATGTGATGCCCCGGCTGCAACTCATATCCAGCCCAGTGCATTGTAGGGATGATCAATGGTATGTGCTGGCTTCAAGATATGCACTGTGCATGCGCTGGAGACCGGCACGTACCACGTTATTGTCCCACAATGAACCAGGCCGGATATGACGTTCCGGCCCGGGCATCACATGATCACAATAGGCAGGCATTTTCGAATAGGAGGTGTTACAGCCCAAGGAGAATGCGGACGCCCAGTGGGGCGTGTGGAAGCAGCGCAAGGAGGGGAGAATGGAACCTGGAGCCCGCCTTTCCAGTCTTCAACTGGAGACAGTTTGAAAGTATAAAACTTCTTTTTCTCCCTCATTATAGGGACCCTTTAGCACAGAGAGGGATGGTTAGGATTAGATAGGAAGGTGCAGGGACAGGTTGGTTAGAGAGCTACCACGACCTTGACAGGTTCCCTTTATTGAAACATCCTGCGATCTAGAAAGAATGGATATTATTCATCTTATGCATGGCTCTATATAAAATTGGAGCCATACAGTGGAATACTAGAGGCCTAAACACAAGAATAGCAACTTTTATGACTTTAAATGGTGCTATAATAAGGCTGTATGTTGGGAAGTGAAAGAAGTGTACTTACTCCAAATTAAACCTGATTATACTAAAGCAAATATCAATGATGTAGCAATTGCTTTTGGTTCACAAAAGGATTGATACTTCCCATTCTTCCATTTTGCTATATGACACATGTGATCTATTATCTCCTTTTAAAACATTTTAATTTTCAGCAATTTAACATTTGGATCAAAGGTTATAAAAGAGGTTTCTTTTACCTTCTTGTGATTCTTGTAAACATTTCTATGGGCAAAGCCTTTCCCGCAGAGTTTACACTGGTAAGGCTTGTCCTCACTGTGTATGATCTTGTGTGCGGTCACTTGATCAAGTCGTTTGAAGGATTTACAGCAAACCTCGCAGGTGTAGGGGCGCTTCTCTGCGGAAAGATGATTGGGAATGTTTAGTCTGTGCTTGGAAAAGGAGGTAGAAGATGAAAGGCAAAGAGAGTCTGCTCTGGAGAGAATGATGCATTTAAGTCAGTCCAATTAAGATTAACCAATTAGAAAAGCATTCGAATGCCCTTTATAAAGTGATGGTTCATAGCGGATGGAATAGTGAGACACTGCTACATTCTTCGCAATAATCTTCCCAAACTGACATTGCATTAACTAGCTTAAATCAAAAGAGAATGACTTCAAAGAAGCCTAACTACAAGATTAGAAGTTGGAAGATGTGCAGGGCATTTTATGGGTAACACAATGAATCTCAAAAGTAATAATCTAAAATACGCAATTTGTTATCCATACTACTACACGGATATATGGATTCTCTGCATGCTGCCACAATTCAATACTCATAGACACTCTTTGAAGCAATATACATTCAGGGGAAGGGTGAGAGTACCTGAGTGAGTTATCATATGCCGTCTGAGCTGGTTAGCCGATATAAATTTCTTGTCACAATCCTGACACTCATAGATCTCATGAACCTGTAAAATAATGATAATTAAAAATAGGTTTCTTCTCAGTCTGCAAATATCAAGCACTGGAGATTGCTCTCCAAATCACAATCTGATTTCTCACATGGCTTCTGCTTCCTTGAACATATCTACACACAGAATACTTACAGAATAAAGGATGTTTAGATAAAGAGGTAAGGTGGTTATATTTTGCATGATAAATGTTCCAATATGTTTTATGTATCAATTTATTAGTTTATTTGTTGTGGATATAAATGTGTCCTAACCATGTGACGGACACAAATGTGCAGGGCAGGTGGCATAACTTTAAGCTTGTGAACCTCAATGCAAATTCTCCAACAGGACCCAACTATCAAGAGTTGTACATATGGGCCCAAAAAATGCTTTGGGCATCTTTGTGCTTTGGGACCTCGGTGTGACTTCAAGCAATGCACCCACTGTAGGTACGTCCCTTTGCAGTGTTCACTACAAGTGAGGTACAAATAGCAGATCGAACAATAGAGGAGTTGGCTGCCTTTTTATAAAGATGTTTCAAGGCTACTAATAAATATGCACAATTTACCAGCTTTAAAATGTAAAGGAATTAATAAATTAGTTGCCTTATCTATATATGCAGGTATTGTCCTAGAACCTATGTAACATAACAAACACCAGAAGGTGTGTACACATCACAGTGTCATCACTCTCTGAGAACTGCTCTTCCCTCTCTTCTGGGACAACACATCACTGTTTACTCTGTGTACCTCATATACACAATCCAGATGTCAAGTCTAGTTTACCAATTGAACAGTTATGTGTCGTCACAGAAAGCAGTAGTAGTAGTTTGAAAAGTGTGATGTGACTGAGAAACTAAATCCCGCGTTACACATAGCGAGATCGCTAGTGAGATCGCTGCTACGTCACAGGCTTTGTGACGCAACAGCGACCTCGCATGTTTGACATGTAGCAGTGACCAGGCTCCCGCTGTGAGATCACCGATCGTCTGAATCTCCTGGACCATTTTTTGATAGTGGGTTCCGAACACTAGCACGCATCGGTGTGTTTGACGCCTTAACAACGACCTCGTTGACGACTCAGAACTCAGCCACGTAGGTCTGAGTCGTCAGACTAGCTGTGATGTAGGGTCCCAACGACCGCCGAGGTCGTTATATGGGTCACCGTATTGTTCCTGCATTGTTCAGTAGATCTGACTGTTTGTACATTGCACCAGCGACCAAGTAGCGACGTTCCAGCGATCCTTACCAGGTCGTATCATTGTCGGGATTGCTGGAACGTCACCAAGTGTAACGGCACCCTAGATTTGGCCATACACCTTTGGTAGCTGTAAGCCCATCGTTCAGCATGAAGGAGTCTTTCCAGACTCCCCCATACACTTGATTTGGCTCTGCTAAGCATTCGCATGTTTGCAATGGGGAGCGATCTGTTTTGCAGTGGATTATCTCCCATGAAAACAAAAAGATTGACTGTTAAAATTGCAACTACCGGTTATGTCCCTTCCACAATAGCGTAGGGTGAGAGTCTCGAGTCTCCAAAACACATTAGATGGTGATCTAGTCCCAGTGAATTTGGTGAATTAAGACAGTTTTCATCTAATCCAGGGGTAGGCAATTATTTTTTTGGAGGGGCCATATGAGAAACTATGACTGGCTGAACCAATAGGCTGAAATTAATTCTGCTCAATATTAGGATTGATATATTAATTATAATTATTTTATATTATTACTAATTGCTGAATTTAATATTGAGCAGAATTAAGTATGCTAGCATCTCTGTGTTTATGTAAGAGCCCACACACACCGTTTGAGCTTCCAAATAACCATATACAAGCCCACACAGACCCCTATGTACAGTGTGATCGCACACATGGCCCCTCCATATACAGTCAGCCTTCATACAGCCACTCTACATAAAGTATAAGCAACCACATAGCCTCTCTATATACAGTATGAGACCCCCACACAGCCTCCTAAATACAGCATGAGCTCCCCACAAAACCTGTACAATACAGGATGACCCATAACACAGCCTCCTATATACATAATGAGCCACACATATCCTCCTATATGCTAAATGAGTACCAAATAGCCTCCCTTATAATTTATGAGTGCCATATAGTCTCCTATATACTTTAAGATACCAGCCTCCTATAGACATGAGTTTCACATAGCCTTTTATATACTTTATGAGCCTCAACATTGCCTCCTGTATATTAGCCCCATAAAGACTCCTATATACAGCATGAGCCCCACATTGCCCCATATACAGTTGTGGCCAAAAGTATTGACACCCCTGCAATTCTGTCAGATAATACTCAGTGTCTTCCTGAAAATGATTGCAATCACAAATTCTTTGGTATTATTATCTTCATTTAATTTGTCTTCAATGAAAAAACACAAAAGAGAATGAAGCAAAAGGCAAAACATTGATCATTTCACACAAAACTCCAAAAATGGGCCAGACAAAAGTATTGGCACCCTCAGCCTAATACTTGGTTGCACAACCTTTAGCCAAAATAACTGCGATCAACCGCTTCCAGTAACCATCAATGAGTTTCTTACAATGCTCTGCTGGAATTTTAGACCATTCTTCTTTGGCAAACTGCTCTAGGTCTCTGATATTTGAAGGGTGCCTTCTCCAAACTGCCATTTTTAGATCTCTCCACAGGTGTTCTATGGGATTCAGGTGTGGACTCATTGCTGGACACCTTAGAAGTCTCCAGTGCTTTCTCTCAAACCATTTTCTAGTGCTTTTTGAAGTGTGTTTTGTGTCATTGTCCTGCTGTTAGATCCATGACTTCTGAGAGAGACCCAGCTTTCTCACACTGGGCCCTACATTATGCTGCAAAATTTGTTGGTAGTCTTCAGGCTTCATAATGCCATGCACATGGTAAAGCAGTCCAGTGCCAGAGGCAGCAAAGTAACCCCAAAACATCAGGGAACCTCCGCCATGTTTGACTGTAGGGACCGTGTTCTTTTCTTTGAATGCCTCTTTTTTTCTCCTGTAAATTCTATGTTGATGCCTTTGCCCATAAAGCTCTACTTTTGTCTCATCTGACCAGAGAACATTCTTCCAAAACGTTTTAGGCTTTCTCAAGTAAGTTTTGGCAAACTCCAGCCTGGCTTTTTTATGTCTCGGGGTAAGAAGTGGGGTCTTCCTGGGTATCCTACCATACAGTCCCTTTTCATTCAGACGCCGACGTACGGCTTGACACTGTTGTACCCTCGGACTGCAGGGCAGCTTGAACTTGTTTGAATGTTAGTCGAGGTTCTTTATCCACCATCCGAACAATCTTGCGGTGAAATCTCTTGTCAATTTTTCTTTTCCGTCCACATCTAGGGAGGTTAGCCACAGTGTCATGGGCTTTAAACTTCTTGATGACACTGTGCACGGTAGACACAGGAACATTCAGGTCTTTGGAGATGGACTTGTAGCCTTGAGATTGCTCATGCTTCCTCACAATTTGGTTTCTCAAGTCCTCAGACAGTTCTTTGGTCTTCTTTCTTTCATGCTCAATGTGGTACACATAAGGACACAGGACAGAGGTTGAGTCAACTTTAATCCATGTCAACTGGCTGCAAGTGTGATTTAGTTATTGCCAACATCTGTTAGGTGCCACAGGTAAGTTACAGGTGCTGTTAATTAATTGCACAAATTAGAGAAGCATCACATGATTTTTCTAACAGTTCCAATATTTTTGTCCACCCCCTTTTTTATGTTCGGTGTGGAATTATGTCCAGTTTGGCTTTAGGACAATTATTTTTGTGTTTTTTCATTGAAGACAAATTAAATGAAGATAATAATACCAAAGAGTTTGTGATTGCAATCATTTTCAGGAAGAAACTCAGTATTATCTGACAGAATTGCAGGGGTGTCAATACTTTTGGCTACAACTGTAGCTTTCTATTTACATTATGAGCCCCACATAACCTAGTATATATATTCTAAACCTCACATAGTCTTATATACACTTTATGTGCCCCATATAAACTCCTATATATATGAGCCCTACATAGCCTCATATATAAATAATGAGCCCCACATAGCTTCCTGTATACTTCATGAGCCTCACATAACCTCCTATATAATTTATGAGCCCAACATAGTCTTCTATATACATGAGCCCTACATAGACTCCTATATACATGAGACCCACATAGTCTACTATATACTGTATGACCTCCACATAGCCTCATATATATTCTATGAGCCCCACATAGTCTCTCTATATACAGTATGAGACCCCAGACAGTCTCCTAAATACAGTGTGAGCCCTCACACAGCCTCCGTAATACAGAATGAGACCCCTCACAAACCTCCAAAATACAATGTGACCCCTTACATAGCCTTTTATATACATTATGAGCCCCATATAGCCTCCTTTATACTTTATGAGCAACAAATTCCTCCTACATACTTTAAGAGCCACATATAGCTTTCTATGTCCCTTATGATCCCACACATCCTCCTATATGCATGAGTTCCACATAGCCTTCTATATACTTTATGAGCCTCCACATAGCCTCCTATATTCTTTATGTGCCCCAAACAGCCTGCTTTATACTTTATTAAACCCCCATAGCCTCCCATATACTCTATGAGCCTCACATAACCTCCTATGTACATGAGCCCCACATAACCTTCTATATACTCTATGACCCAAACATGGCTCTCTATATACAGTATGCACTCATACACATATGAAAGAAAACATCACATACTCACCTTGCACCAGTTTCCCTGGTGTTCAACTGCACTGCCTCTCCGTACAGCTGACTCCACCAATGTATTCACCACTATCCACAAAATGCAAATAGTGATAACACATGGTGGCAGACAGCAGTGACATGGCTGAGCGACATAGGGCACAGTGTGGTCCACTCTTTTGAGCCTTTCAACTGCCTTGGTCCATAAACCAGACTGGAACAAATAGAGCAGGGGTATCAAACCCGGCTGGGTTGGTGGGCCGCACATAGAAAAACATTTATAGCGGGGGCCGCATCCCTTGTAGGACTAAGTGATATTTTTAGTAATACCAGAATTTTTTGCTCAATGTAGTAAAGTACAAATCATGATCCCCTTCTTGTAGTAATGTCCTTTTCTACTGATGTCTCCCATCCTGATCCCCTTTTCTAGAGATGTCCCCCATCCTGATCCCCTTTTGTAGTGATGTCCCCCATTCATCCTGGTCCCCTTTTGTAGTCATGTCCCCTTCCTGATCTCCTTTTCTAGTGATGTCCCCATCCCGATCCCCTTTAGTAGTGATGTCCCCCATCCCGATCCCCTTTAGTAGTGATGTCCCCCATCCCGATCCCCTTTAGAAGTGATGTCCCTGATCCTGGTTCCCTTTTGTAGTGATGTCCCCATCATGATACCCTTTTCTAGTGATATCCCCCATCCTGATCCCCTTTTCTAGTAATGTCTCCCATCCTGATCCCCCTTAGTAGTGATGTCCCCCATCCCGATCCCCTTTAGTAGTGATGTCCCCCCCTGGACCCCTTTTGTAGTGAGGTCCTGCATCCTGGTCCCCTTTTGTACTGATGTCCCCCATCCTGATCCCCTTTTCTAGGTATGTCCCCCATCTTGATCCACTTTTATAGTGATGTCCCCCATCCTGATCTACTTTTATAGTGATGCCCCCATCCTGTTTTACCTTCATTTTACACACTCACATACACATTCATTCACACTCGCACACACCTTCACACACAAACCCCCCCCACACACACACACATACTCTCTCTCTCACACACACTCTCACGCATCCTCATACACACACTCACACACTCTCATACACACACTGAAACTCACATCTCACTTTAATGATGCATCGCTCCAGTGCAGGGGCTGCCACGGTCCCCGTTGTGCTGCCTTCCGGCCTCCGCTATACTATGACTTCCTCCAGCAGCTGCTCAGACAAGCTCTGTTGCTCAGCAAGATCAATGCAATCAGCCAGTCTGAGGCCCACATATGACGTCATATTCCGCCATCAGCTGCGGACCTCTCATTGGCTGTCATCTTGTATTGATCTTGCTGAGTGGCAGAGCTTGTTAGTGCCGCAGACGGAAGTCATCACACAGCAGGGACTGCAGTGGACCCTGCACTGGGGCGATGCATCATTAAGTTGTCCAAGGTGCCGCGGGCCGCATAATGAAGCCCCAGGGGCTGCATGTGGCCCTCGGGCCGCGTCTTTGAGACCCCTGAGCTAGAGGGCCGGATGTGGTACACAGATTGCACTTTGCTGAGCCCTGATCTAAAGTACATAGGGACATTAATACTGGGAACTACACAACGTCCAGCAGATCATGAATGACATAGGACCTTGGTCAAGCACCAGACTGGCACGGAAGAGGCCAATTAGTAAATACATTTTTAAAGCTTTATATAAAGAAGAATGTTTTCTTTTGGTAGTCAGAAAACCCCTCTTATTTATCAGCCCACCACAAAATCAAATAATTATACATCGATTTCAGTGTCCATATGATGTCAGGGACTGAAGTAAGCTTTGAGGTTTAAAGAATGCTTAAATATGATATATAGGCAAAAAGCACGCCCTACAGTGCCCTCTTCCAAGCTTTGTCTATTGGAGCATAATTAGCTGAAACTGGCATGAAAAAAACTAAAATCGCTAAATTGTGCCAATATTTTGCAACGTTTTAATGCATTTTATGTCAACAAGTGCTACTTTCTTCCACCATCACTCTAAAATCTGATATGATTATCTAAACTTTACATAAGACACTGCCAAATATGATGGCTCTACATAAATAGAGTGAAAGAAAACCAATCGATAATTTCTCTTCAAAATCTCGCTGCTTCTCCTCTGATGTTGGTTCACAAGAATTGCTGCAAAATTCTGAAAGTCATTAAATCGGCCAATGCAAGCAGGTACTCACTGGTTAACACTATGGGATTGGGTTTTATCCCTTTAATTACTATAAAACACGACATAAACGTATTTACAGGCTCACATGCAAGTTTATTGCTGTATTGTTCTCACCTGTTAAATTTATTAGTCTGTTTATAGGATTCTTTATCTCATAATTCTACAGCTGAAGACTAAATACATGGTAAATTCCAATAAACTAGGTTTAAAGGAAAACCATTTATGTTTTACTGCTTTAAATTCAATCAACAGCCGAGAACACCAAACATTAATCAACTAAAGACAACCGACACAAAAATCATCATGGTTTTATATGCAGTTATGTGTAATTTTTCAAATCATAGAATGTATCACTTGAAGAGCGTAGTGGTCACTTAACTTCTTTGGTTTGGACTAAGTAAAGAGTGTAAACTATATGAAAAATAAAGAAATGTATCACTTGTAGGTACATCTCTTAGTAACGTTTTGTTCGCACATCTGGCAGCATTGTGGCCTGAAACAGGAAACTCAACTGAAGGCCACAATTTGCTATGCACAATTTGAAGACACACAATTGTAATCAGGGGAGCTCATTACAAATCCAGAATGTGGCTTTTCCATGGGCTAATATGGTAGTCGGATAATGTGAATATGACATAATTGTAAAAGTAGAGCATTATTCCCTATAAGGATTCATATACATCACTGTATTAGGTCACCGCAAGTATCCTAGTTGTACTGAGCAGTAATATGGGTAATATGGCTTAGGCTAGGGTCACATTAACATTTTTAGCCGTGCCCCATGGGGTCGCGCTAAAAACTTAGGATTTGTCAACAATAACGCAATGCTAACGCCATGTTAGAACCGCGATAATGCTGCTAATGATAACTTATGGGGAGGCGGGCCTTACCGCGGCTTCAACGCCGGCATCTGATGGAAATCTCACGTTATTTCCGAACATGAGCAAAAACGCTGCAGAGCGTGTCTTTGATCGCGTTAGGAAATATCGCAAGATTTCACTGAGATGTCGGCGTGAGAGTCGCGTTAATGACGGGATCTCCATATGTAAGTATTGGCAGCAGTAACGCAGTGCTAACATGGCATTAGCGCCGCGTTATTGATGACAAAGTCTAAGTTTTTAGCGCAACCCCACGGGGCACATCTAAAAATATTAATCTGACCCTAGCCTTAGAGAGGCTTTTTATTTCTCTGTATGGGTGCCACCCCAGGGTCCAAGTGTCACAGTGTCATTATCACCCCCGCTTGGTAGTGTCACACTTGAGAGCAACGGAGGGAGTTCACACCAGGCAAATTCCAAAGCACACAACACCTTTTTGCCTCCAGGTCTGAAGGGAGAGACCAAAACCTGGCTTCAGGGTGAGCTATTCTAACAATTCTGGTCTGGGGCAGAGTTAGGGCAGTTTAGTTCCTAGGAGGACTGAGGAAGACATCCTGTGAACTGGGAGCAGTGCTAAGCTCATCCCAGGGTAGCTATGCCTAGCTTGAGGGAAGCAAGGCAGGAGTATGAGGAATTGGAGAGGAGCCCAGGGAGCGGAGCGGTGTCGTGCTCACCCCAGAGGAACAGCACCAGGAACGATACCGGAGTCCAAGGCTGTGCAGGGCCTAACGACCTGGCAGCCACCTACCTGCCTGTTGTGCCATTCACCCCTGCCACAGGGCGGGCATAGACTACTCTTGCCAGAGACAGCATGGCTGTGTAAACAGAGCGGTAGCTTCTTTTCCGCTCTCCTCTGTAGAAGGGGAGAGACAGCTGTCGCCATGCTGATTGAGAGTCGGCTCCACGCTACCTAATTGGGGGAGCCAGCTGTCAATCAGCATGATGCTGGCTATGAAGCCCATCGACAGAGTGGAGAAACCGCCCCTCTTCAGATGTGACATCATCGCAAGCAGAAAAACCGCTGACAGGAGCAATCTAAGACCGTACAGAGTCGGCGGTGAATGCCGCCAGGTACAACAGGGAGGTAGGGGGCAGCTGCTACCCATCTGTTACTGCTTACCCACATTTTTTCCCTAAATCTTGGTTAACCCCTTTAATAACTAAAGATTTTTTATTTTCCCGTAAACCCCATTATTGAAAAAAAAAAAAGGTGCACTGTGGAAGGTAAGGACAACCTTGAAGAACACCATGAACTGAACAAAACTCAATAAGACTTAAAAAATGTAAAAAATTATAGATTGGAAAACATTTTTTTCACGTTCTACATGTTCAAAAGTAAATTAATAAAATTATAACATGTTTCAAAAAGTAATGAAAAACAGAAATAGAATGAAATATTGAGACGTTCCACAGAGATATCAGTAAAATAATAAATGAATCAAGACTATTTGCATAGAAGAATATAGAAATTACTGAATGGTCCTGAACGAAGCAGATGAATTGGTAAAACTCTTTACAGTCAGGAATATTAAATGAATACTTTATCAGTTTAATTAACCCCTTTCTGTCACAGCGATTTTCTATTTCTGTGCTTTTGTTTTTTCCCTACTTTTCTCCCAATGATCATAACTTTTTTTATATCACTAGAGCTATACAAGGGCCTTTTTTATTTTTTATTTTTACAGGATTATAGCATGTATTTTACCATGTAAAATGTTGGAAAATGGGAGAAAAGATTTACAGTGAGTGCACAGTCTTCACAAGTGCAATTCTTAAACAGTTTTTGATGTCATTTTTTAGTAGATATATTTATATTCTTTCTTATTTTTCGGAGATTGACAGCAGCATTTAACAGATTAACAGCAGTGAGCAGACCTCACCTTCATTCGCCTCTATTAGAGGTAGATAAAGACTGAGTAACACAAGATGTGGGCTCAGGTCCCGAGCCTGCAGCAAACTCAAGGGACCCAACGTATGATGTCCCGGTAAGGGGGCCGTCACACGCTGAGATATCTTGCCAGATATCGTTTAAGCGATCTCCTTTTTGATCGCTTAAGCGATATCGGGCAAGAAATCGTTGCATGTAAACAAGCGATTCACGATGTGAAATCGCTTGATCGTGACATCGCTGATCTGAGCTCCGGTTCTCAGATCTAGCGATGAACGATGCAACGATCTGCATCATCATGGTGTATGACACCACGATGATCCATCTCCCAGCGACCGCGCCTATGCTGGGAGATGGTAACTATGGTACACGTCGGGTAACTAAGCGACGCGCGGCGCCTAGTTACCCGTTGTGTACCATAGTTACCAGCGAGATCGCGGATCCACATCGCTGGTGAGTCTGTCTGTGTGACATCTCACCAGCGATGTGAGCGATATTGTAAGCGATTGCGCGTGCACGTGATCGCTTACAATATCGCACACGATATCTGTGCGTGTGACGGCCGCCTTAGTCATATGGAAAAGGATTAAAGTGTAAAGAGCAAATATTGTGTAGAAAATCGCACTATAGTTCGAAACAGTGACATTTGCAGTGTGTAATAGCTACAAGAGAACATTATATTGTTCAAGTCTTGAGAAACCAGAACCTTCAATTTGTTTAAAAATGATCGCGTGTGAGCAAAACATTTCCAGACCTAATTAACACATTGCACTAGAGGAGTGGGGTTAATTATGGCGTGTTAACCCCTTCACCTCTGGGTGATTTTCTGTTTTTGCTGTTCCCTCTTTCTTTTAAGTGTCATAAGTTTTTGTATTTTTCCATTAATATAGTCGCATGAGGTCTTGTTATTTGTGGAACGCGTTGTCTCCGATCCACCAGTGCCTGTTAACATCACACGTCGGCTGATCAGAAGTAGAGCAGCATTTCAAAGTCAAATATACAAGGCTGAAATCACACAGCCAATGTCTGATACATGCTCCTTGTGGATTGGGCAGCATTTACCAGCTGTCAGTTTCCTTTTAAAGGAGTTGTCTCGTGAACAAAGTTAATTTTAAAGTTAATTTTAATTAATAGATTTTGTTATAATAATAACTTCCACTTCTGGACTTATATACAGTATGTGTCCCTGCTATGTACTTTGTAATGGTTGTGTCTGACCATACAGAGACATGCTCTGATCATACTACATCTCCTGTGCTGAGATAATCTTATATATGTGTCCCTGCTATGTACTGTGTAATGGCTGTGTCTGACTGTATGTACAGGGACATGCTCTGATTATACCACATCTCCTGTGCTGAGATAATCTTATATACGGTATGTGTCCCTGCTATGTACTTTGTAAAGGTTGTGTCTGACTGTACAGAGACATGTTCTGATCATACCACATCTCCTGTGCTGAGATAATCTTATATATGTGTCCCTGCTATGTACTGTGTAATGGATGAATCTGACTGTACAGGGACATGGTCTGATCATACCACATCTTCTGTGCTGAGATAATCTTATATATGTGTCCCTGCTATGTACTGTGTAATGGATGTGTCTGACTGTACAGGGACATGGTCTGATCATACCACCTCTCCTGTGCTGAGATAATCTTATATATGTGTCCCTGCTATGTACTGTGTAATGGATGTGTCTGACCATACAGGGACATGGTCTGATCATACCACCTCTCCTGTGCTGAGATAATCTTATATATGTGTCCCTGCTATGTACTGTGTAATGGATGTGTCTGACTGTACAGGGACATGGTCTGATCAAACCACATCTCCTGTGCTGAGATAATCTTATATATGTGCCCCTGATATGTACTGTGTAATGGATGTGTCTGACAGTACAGGGACATGGTCTGATCATACCACCTCTCCTGTGCTGAGATAATCTTATATATGTGTCCCTGCTATGTACTGTGTAATGGATGTGTCTGACTGTACAGGGACATGGTCTGATCAAACCACATCTCCTGTGCTGAGATAATCTTATATATGTGCCCCTGATATGTACTGTGTAATGGATGTGTCTGACAGTACAGGTACATGGTCTGATCATACCATCTCTCTTGTGCTGAGATAATCTTATATATGTGTCCCTGCTATGTACTGTGTAATGTATGTGTCTGACTGTATTGGAACAGGATCTGATCATACCACATCTCCTGGGCTGGGGAGGTATTACAAGAGTATAAAGACATTACAGTATGAGTTCACAGCTGATTCTTTTTGTGGGGTAAAACATTTTTCTGCCTATTTTAAAAAAAAAAATATATACCGTATTTTTCGCTTTATAAGACGCACCTGATTATAAGACGCACCCCCAAATTTAATGAAGGAAAAGAGAAAAAAATAATTTTTAATGGTAAATGGGGTCCGTCTTATAATGCCAGTGTCTGTCTTAAAAATCATATAGGGTATATGTCTCTCATAGCCCCCACTTCTGGTACATGGTCCCTCATCCTGGATATAGCCCCTCATCCTAGATATGGCCCCTTAATCGGTTTATGGCTGGCACATGTCCCCCAGTGTGGCACACATCCCCCAGTGCTGGCACACGTCCCCTATTGATGGCACAAGTCTCCAGTACTGGCACACGTCCCAACTGCTGGCACATATCCCATTGATGGCACACGTCCCCCAGTGCTGGCCCAAGTCCGCCAGTGATGCACAAGTCCGCCAGTGATGGTACAAGTCCGCCAGTGATGGCACACGTCCCCCACTGCTGGCACACGTCACCATTGATGGCACACGTCCCCCAGTGCTGGCACACGTCCCCCATGCTGGCACACGTCCCCCACTGCTGGCACACGTCCCCACTGCTGGCACACGTCCCCAGTGCTGGCACACGTCCCCCAGTGCTGGCACACGTCCCCCACTGCTGGCACACGTCCTCAGTGCTGGCCCAAGTCCGCCAGTGATGGCACAAGTCCGCCAGTGATGGTACAAGTCCGCCAGTGATGGCACACGTCCCCCACTGCTGGCACACGTCACCCATTGATGGCACACGTCCCCCAGTGCTGGCACACGTCCCCCAGTGCTGGCACACGTCCCCCACTGCTGGCACACGTCCCCCACTGCTGGCACACGTCCCCCAGTGCTGGCACACGTCCCCCAGTGCTGGCACACGTCCCCCACTGCTGGCACACGTCCTCCAGTGCTGGCCCAAGTCCGCCAGTGATGGCACACGTCCCCCAGTGCTGGCACACGTCCCCCAGTGCTGGCACACGTCCCCCAGTGCTGGCAAACGTCCCCCAGTGCTGGCACACGTCCCCCACTGCTGTCACACGTCCCCCACTGCTAGCACACGTCCCCCACTGCTGGCACACGTCCCCCAGTGCTGGCCCAAGTCCGCCAGTGATGGCACAAGTCTGCCAGTGATGGCACACGTCCCCCACTGCTGGCACACGTCCCCAGTGCTGGCACACATCCCCTATTGATGGCACAAGTCTCCCACTGCTGGCACACGTCCCCCACTGCTGGCACACGTCCCCCATTGAAGGCACACCTCCCCCACGTGCTGGCACACGTCCCCCAGTGCTGGCACACGTCCCCCAGTGTAGGCACACGTCCCCCATTGAAGGCACACATCCCCAGTGCTGGCACACATCCCCCAGTGCTGGCACACGTCCCCCAGTGCTGGCACACGTCCCCCAGTGCTGGCACACGTCCCCCATTGAAGGCACACATCCCCCAGTGCTGGCACACGTCTCCCAGTGCTGGATATGGCCCCCTATGATTACACATGCCTCCCCCCATGCTGCATATGGCCCCCCCAAGCTGCTGCCGATAATAAAATAACAAACGTTTTCCTCACTATTTCCAGTGATGAGCTGCCTGTCTGCCTGCTCTCTCCCTCCGTGCAAGCTGCGTCCGAACTTCCTGCTTCTCTGCCTGTGATGTGACTCTCTGCTGAGCAGCTCACATCACAGGCAGAGAAGCAGGAAGTTCGGACGCAGCTTGCACGGAGGGAGAGAGCAGGGAGACAGGCAGCTCATCACTGCAAATAGTGAGGAAAACGTTTGTTATTTTATTATGGGCAGCAGTTTGGGGGGCCATATGCAGCAAGGGGGGAGGCATGTGTAATCACTGGGGGGGATGGGCAATGTAATATGCACTGCACCCTCAGTCCCTATCACCGCGGTGCGAATTTCAGCACTGCGGTGATGGACAGCGGCAGTGCATATTAAATGAGCGGGAGCAGGAGATCTCCCGCTCCCTCCTGCAGCCCCCAGCCAGCACACTGGACCCCCGGGCACACTCCAGAGCTGCCCCCACCATCCCCTATAAAATATACTATATGATCCGTATATTCGGATTATAAGACGCACCAACCCCAAAGTTTGGGGGAACAAAAGTGCGTCTTATAATCCGAAAAATACGGTATATATATATCTTAATGAAATAATTATTTGTGATTCCATGCTGTAATGTCTGTATACTTTCTTACTCCCTCCCTGAAAGGTCTTCTGTAACACTGATCTTTGTAGAAAAAAAAGAGCAATTACCTCTCTCATAGTTTTTCCACATTTTGCACATTTTTCGGCAGACTTTTATTATTGTGTGTAAATGTAATACAATATTATTGGCTACCAAAAACATTTCTTAACATTTTTGAAAACTACAGGTATGTTTTTCTGGTTAGATATAAAGATATTACTCATATAATATTTTTTTTACTAAATGTCAATATTAAATATCTATAGTATAATATTTAATTTTCTCTTATATATTTATTAATTTATGATAGAAACACATGCCTGATATTTGTACCATCTGTTAGAACGGTTAAAGGTTAGGGAGGGATATAAAGGTTAGGGAGGGATATACTTTATGTATAAAGAAATCATTGTAAGTAAATGCTTTTCTTTTCTTTTTTTCATTACTTTGATTCTATAAACATGTTGTTGTAAGATATTTGATAGACCTGTAATTAAATTAAATGTCAGAGATGTTAAACCAGGGCTCTGCTTTAAACTGAAAATCTCAATAATGACCTCATTGGGATTTCCTTTTCTCCCACAGAGGCCATTAAAATGCAGAACAGTGAAAAAAAATGGTATGTCCGAGCCAGCCAAGCTTCTAGTTGCCATTTTAACAAAAAAAAGCATGGAAAGAAAGAAATCTGTTACTGATATTCTTTTAGATTCTGTCACTGGCAATAAAAGGGTTAAGAAGCATCTAGGTAAGAATTGATTGATTAGACCCCATGTACACTGTCATGTCATTGCACAGGTGACTGCTTTGTAAAAGCTGACAATGAAGGATGACATTAAACCGCAGTTAACATATGGTACGGTTTAGCTTCATCTCCAAGTCTAATCAGTACGTTCTTTACCTTAGGACCTTGATTTCAACAGCCAAATTCAATACATTTACATTTTAAAGAATTATGTTGTAAATGTCCTCTGCTGAGAAGCATTTGTTTGAAAATTTCCAGAAACCCAGCGCAGTCACGTTTTTTTAATTGGTATTGATGTATTTTTATACCATTTGCTTTATAAGGGTTCGTTTACATGTAACAGATTTATTCCTCAATCATGAACATCTTGTTGTTGACCATGTAAAATAAAAAGAACACCTTATACTCACCACCCCTATATTGTCTTGCCAACATTTTTGTAGTCCACCACTGATCTCTGTACGCTCGGCCTCTACTGATGATGCTTCTCCAATGGTGGAGGCCAGTGGGTGACCAAAGAAGGTTTCCCATTATAGCAGGAATATAGTGGGACATTTTTTATTTCAAACTTTGAGCATTGAATGTTTTTTTGTTTAAAGCGGTTGTCCGGGCTTTTGCTATATTTCATATGTGTATGTAGGCTGCAAAATGTTGACAATCTGCAATATACATGTTGTCAACATTTTGCAGGGTTTCCTAGATATCACATATTTGCGGCTGGCAGGGAACGTCCAGGGGACGTGATTGTGCAGTACTGGAGAATAGGGGAGGAGGCGTGATTGTAAGAGACTGGGAGGAAATGACCAGTTCTCATTTCCATGCACAATCACACCCCCTGGACGTTCCCTGCCAGCCGCAAATAGGTGATATCTAGGAAACCCTGCAAAATGTTGACAACATGTATATTGCAGATATTTGTAGCCTAGATACACATATGAAATATAGCAAAAGCCTGGACAACCCCTTTAACTATGCTGTAGATCAATAAGTAATCAACTGTAAAATTGACAACAGCTGTTTATGTTTGCCGATTTTGACTTCTTTATTGAGCTCACTGACGAATACCCTACAAATTATCGCAGACCGGTCTATGGCAAGAATTGTCATGTTGTGGACCTTTTCCCACAGCGTGGATAGAATTTGCACGTATCTGCTTTAATGCTACTTGTCTGCAAAGCTCCTTAATGGACATTTTGGATTATTGTAGTTCTGTATTTTAAAGGATTTTTTCAAAATTCTAACGCTGGTTTCAAATCAAGAATTTTTGGCATCCGTGGCTATCCGTTGTAAAACAGACAGCCACAAATCCTTTTTGGCCTCCATGTATCTCTATTGGCACGGATGTGAACGGATTGGTCCTTAAATGGCCTCCGATTGTGTCAGTTTTGTGATGGACCTGATTGTGTCAGATTTGTTCCCGTCCCCAAAATCGGAGTCTGCTGCAATTTTGGTCAAATCGGACACAATTGGACAGGCGCGGATCCGATGCTGTCCGCGGTAAATAACATGGGAGTCTATGGTCGTCGGATCTGCTAAAAAATTGGATCATTTCTCGGATCTGATTTGGTACACCACGCATGCGCAGAATGATTTTTCCGGCTTCAAAGATACTAAAATCGGATCCGACACAAAATTGTATCGGACACATAAGTGTTCTCCGATCCGTTTCTGTCCGTTCCTGTCTGTGTGGTCCTGCAAAAACCAGGATCCACACGGACATACAAAAATCTTGATGTGAAACCAGCCTATTTTGACGACTCACCATGGTATAAAATGACATAAATAGCAATATTCATCTTACAAATTCTCTGCCAATCCTGTGCCGATGTTTTATGAAGCTTCAGCATTTGACCATGTGTAGTCCACATTTGACAACTGTAGCCACTCATTGGCTGTAGCAATTATATGTCTATACCACTAAGAACAATGCTAAGGCTTACACTAGTCAGTAGGATATTGCTGGAGCCCAAATAACAGAGAATGAGTATAGATCAAGAGAATATTTTCAAGGAAACTACATTGGGCTTGTAAGGTATTTTTTTCATTCTACTTCACTAAAGTAGTAAGGCTTCATACACACTGTGTCCACAGTACCTTGTATAAGGCATGCAGGTGCTTATTACAAAGCCATTACACGCTGTGTGCAACCATAAGAAGTCTATGCATGTCATCTTAATGGCCACTTTACACGTCCTAACATCGTTTCGATATTGGATACAACGGCACAGGAGCGCGCATTTTGTTGGCTGAAATCCAAGATCGCATAGGAGATGTTACACAGGGAGATATCGGCAGGCAACACAACTACGATGTATACTCCCCCTTGTACTCGCGAACCAGGGAACGACCATTTAACATGGGAGTGAATAGGGGAAGTTGTTCTCCAAGTGTTGTTGGGCTGTCACACAGCACGATCCTGCCAGATCGTCCATCCAATATCAGGCAGTTGGAGAGCCTGCACAATTCTTCCCAGATATTGTTTTTACATCGTTCTTGCATCGAATTGCACATTTACACCATACAACGCACGAACGATATCAGGGCCAACACACGAACCACGTGACTTTTTATCGAAGTTGGATGACGATATTGAGACGTGTAAAGTGGCTATTATACTTAAATAATTTGCACTAGAAAAAATACTTCTAAAGTAGAATACCTACATAAAATTACAAAAGGGCTGTTTGAAGGACAGATTTTTCACACAGACTGAGAATCGGATGAGGCTCACCTATTCAAGCATATGGATGTGAAAAAAAAGATCCATTACACAGAAAAATATAGTGGACAGCAAAAAATGAAGACTGATAATTTTTATTAAATTTCAAAATAATACTATTAAAACCATGCTGCAGCGATTTGCATCACCTTGAATTTCATTTATGTTCTTGTGCGACTGTACTTTGCATTATATCAGTCTTTATGCCGCATTTATCCAAAGATGTCTGCCTCTTCCTTTCAATAGGTGTAATTTATTCCTAGGATATATTTTCTTTAATTTCTAATAATCTAATTGTATTCAGCCACACAAGTAAATTTAGAGGTTTAATAACCCCAACACCAGGGAGTGACTTGCAGCTATAATCGCAGCAAAAGGTGGCGCTACAAAGGTATTAACTAAAGGGGTCAAATAATATTGCACGCCACACTTTTCAGTTTTCTATTTGCCAAAAAAAGTTTAAAATATCCAATAAATTTCGTTCCACTTCACGATTGTGTTCCACTTGTTGATTCTTCACAAAAAAATTAGAATTTATATATTTATGTTTGAAGCCTGAAATGTGGCAGAAGGTTGAAAAGTTCAAGGGGGTCAAATACTTTCACAACGCACTGTATATATATATATATATATATATCAAATTGAAACTTTTGAGCAGCACCAAAAACCGGAATAAGCAGCTTTGATGTACTGTTAATGCTATAATCAATGTCACATTTCACTAGTGAATAGTCGGGTATGGGTATTGGAAAGTCTGCATACAGAATGTATAATGTGTAGACGGTATAAAGGGTGTAATTGATGTGTATATTATGTACATTATGTAAATTGTGTGGTTTAAAAGGAAGTAAGGGGGCTGAGACTAGTTGCTAGACAAAAGCCACGTGGTGGCTGAAACGTCGCGGGTCGCCCTGTAGGCCGATTAAAGGCTATTGAAGATTTGTTGGAGTGCTGCTGTCATTTTTTGTATATATATATATATATATATTAATATAGTAGAATTTATTACAATTCATTTAAAAAGAACAAAGTTCTGGAAAATAGTAAAAACATGTGAGTTTCTGACGAAAAAAATGCGCTCAACCAATGTCTTTTTGCCAGAAACATGTCCGTTTTTTTCTTTTGTACATTTTAATGAATTCTAATAAATAAATTTTTTTACGTACTGGATAGATGTGCTGCACTCTCCTTCCATCCTGCTACGTCTACCGTGCTATACCAGTGTAGACTACCACACTCCTGATATATGGTCTCCGGCAAGGTCTATGATTAAACCAGTGCTTGGAGTTCAGTTTTTTGCTTTTGTGTCTCACCACTTAAAAATAGGTTGCAAATATTCTGTGACATTTATTGCAAAACCAAATCATCATTTAAAATGTATGATCTCAGTTTTATCGAAGTGTCCAATATCTTGAAAGCAAATCGTCAACTAAAACAAAATCTGATCCAAAACATTTCTGAGTTATATTTGTTGTATGTCATCTCCAGACTGCTTACCTTTCTGTGCTCTTGAAGGTTCATTGACGATGAGCATTTCTTGTTACAGATTGTGCACATTAACCTCTTCTTAGAATTTCCTATAATAAATAAAGAATATAATTCAATGGGGATGAAATAAATAATGGCTAAACAATCATGGAACAGATCTATAAGTATTAAGATGAAGCACATACATGTATAAAGACACTTCTGTATAAGGTATTTTAGCCACTTCAAGTCTTCTCCCTGCCGGCTGTCAAAATGCTCTCCACAATAAGAATAGCTGCTCCCCCAGACCTCATCTCAGCCTCTCATACAACCAGATCAGAGCTCCCACACACTGCACTGATGAGGGAAATCACCCCGAAATGCAGCGTCTGCAGATTGGAGCTCTGATCTGGCACAAATCCTAAAGGACCTGTTACACGGTACGAGATCGTGAACGATGTCGCTGAAACATCACGGGTTTGGAGTCGTTGAAACGACATCGTTAGGATGCCGTTGCGTGTCACACCGAGATACAACTACGATAAATACATGTTCTCAAATCAAATGATCCTCGATCAGACAACCTGCTGCATCGTTGTGTGTGAAACCGCGATAACTATATCATTAATGACTTCGCCTATTCACAACAGTGAACAAGTATCGTTTGCTGGGTTGTGCGAACGATAGCTGCTCGCCACGATATCTAGACGTGTGACATCTCACCAACGATCTCAAAAAGATGTCCTACGACCACGCTCCCATGAAATCGTTGGTGAGATCATTATTATAAGCATGTAACGGTACCTTTAGTCATATTAAAAAACTTGTTGAAGAGTCAATTTTAACTTTGACAGACATTATGCTATGAAGAGTGTGCTGCCAACTATTCGCTTCAGAAAAGGACATATATTTAATGGGAAGTTTCCATTCATTCATTTACCCATTCATTCGTTTATTCATTCATGTATATGAATATTATAGTGTAGAGTATTATTGTACTTTGATACACATATTGTAACAATGGCCAGAAGATGACAGCAATGTATTATATTGTAATTTTCCAATAATGCTCCTATCTTCTTTCCTCACATCTTTTCTTCTGGTCAATGCCATCTTAGCAGCATGTGTATCAGGACTCAAGACAAGAGAGGATTGTCCTGCTACCTCTATCTTCCATCCTCCATCTTGCATTCCTCAGCCTTCCCTTCATCCTCCCTGACATCCTACTTCATCATAATAAGGTATTGTCAATAAATATGTTAAAGTTTATCCACTCCATAATCCTTACTGGATTTATCACAGGCAGATGGTCAGATTTGGGAGGAGAAGATAGCGAATAACCTATCTACCATGGCTTGCACAGAAAGCAAAGTATTAGGCAAACTTTTGTGTAGCCGAACTGACACAACATTAAAAATGCATTATTCTCAAAATGAAATCTGTATGCTCCCTATGGAGTCTTATAGTCATTTTATTTCTTTGTAGAGAATGTAGATTTGTAATATTGATTCAAAGTCTAACTATTGAATAACCTTGAAGTCTATTAGATTATTATTTTTATTATTATCACTATTACTGTAGTGCAAGCATCCTTGCATTGTCCTGCCTCCTCTCCTTGTCGGGAGCGGGGACAGACTCACCGCTTTAGCAGGTCTACTCATTCAACTGCAACTTATCTGGTCTCCACACCCCTTGGACTATACATGTTGAGCAGCTCTCCTGGCAACAAGCATGCTCATCGCCTCTTAAAGGGGCACTGCGAACACTCAGAAAGTGTTCCCCAGCCTATGCTAACGTGACATTTTGCTCAGGCCATGGACCCTGCTGACTCAAGTCCTTCTCGACTCTAGAAGTTATTTCAGGAGATGACCCATCAAATTGAGCAGCTGGATCAAATCTTGATTTTCCTACAGTCAGTTAGCATTCATCTGAATGCTCTAGCATTGATTGTTTCTCCTTCACCTAGGGCTGTATTTGGCCTGCATGCTGCCCTAGGCACTTTTGGCGGTCACACCCCTTACTGACAGGTCACACTATGAGTCTCTGCACGCGACATCTATTTAAGGTAGATCTACTCTAACACGCTTAAATTAAAGCAGTAATTAAACTCTAAAGGAATGAACATCTGAACTTGCTGCACACAGATTCCATCTTTGAGCTTCTTCAAGTTTTCAAAGGCACCAAGCGGTTAAAATCGTAAGGCAGCTTTCACATCTGGGTTTCTCAGCATCCGCGGCAGACCTGCCATTTTGTCTCATCTTCTGCTAGCCAGAACACTTGTGGCATGACTGCGCTTTGGCCTAATTAATTCCTTATGGGACTTGCAGACATGTGCGGCACTTGGGGTGAGTCAAAAAAAATGCAACTGGATTTGCTGGCGCGGAGCAGGACTTCTCTGCTTCTTCTACGCAATTGGCATAGGAGAGCAAGCTATGCCGCTCTTGACAGTTCAGTGAATAGAAGAGAATGAGAAGTCCTTGCTCTGGCTGCAAAAGCTGACGGGACTTCAAACAGCAATAGCAATAAAGTAGTGGTTTAAAAGCACTCATGCATCCCCTCACCAAGTCCCCACATAATAAAATGTATTAATATAATTTCCACTGCAGTACAGGTCTGCAGCTTTTACATTGACTTTCATTGCAATATACGCTGCTGCAGATTTAGTGCATTTCTGCTGAGTATATGCACCATATACCCCCAACAAAATCTGCACAAAATCTGCACCCTGGACACATAGTCTAAAGCCTTAGGCACCCTCCCATCACCAGCCTGCAGCAGCTCCCCACATCATCAGCCTGTAGCAGCCCCCCATCACCAGCATGTAGCAGCCTCTCTCCCCCATCACAGATTGTAGTGTAGCAGCCTCTCTCCCCCATCACAGCCTGTAGCAGCCCCTCTTCCCCATCACAGCCTGTAGCAACCTCTCTCTCCTCCATCACAGCCTGTAGCAGCCCCCTTCACCCCCATGACAGCCTGTAGCAGCTCCTTGCACACCCATCACAGCCTGTAACAGCCTCTCTCCACCCATGACAGCATGTAGCAGCCCCCTGCACCCCTATTAAAGCATTTAGCAGCCTCTCTCCCTCCATCACAGCTTGTGGCAGCCTTGCTCCCCATCACAGCTTGCAGCAGCCTCGCTCCCCCATAACAGCATGTAGTAGCCCCCTGCACTGCCATCACAGCCTGTAGCAGCCTCTCTCCCCTCATCACAGCTTGTAGCAGCCCCCTGCATCCCCATCACAGCCTGTAGCAGCATCTCTCATCCATCACAGCCTGTGGCAGCCCTCTGCACACCCATCACAGCCTGTAGCAGCCTCTCTCCCTCCATCATAGCTTGTAGCAGCCCTCTGCACCCCCTTCACACCCTGTGGCAGCCTCTCTCCCCCTCCATCACAGCCTGTGACAGCCTCTCTCCCCCCCATCACAGCCTGTAGCAGCCTCTCTCCCCCATCACAGCTTGTAGCAGCCCTCTGCACCCCCATCACACCCTGTGGTAGCCTCTCTCCCTCTCCTTCACAGCCTGTGCCAGCCTTCCCCCCTCCATCACAACCTGTAGCAGCCTCTCTCCCCTCCATCACAGCCTGTAGCAGCCCCCTGCACACCCATCACAGCCTGTGACAGTCTCTCTCCCCCCAATCACAGCCTGTAGCAGCCTCTCTCCCCCATCACAGCTTGTAGCAGCCCTCTTTACCACCATCACAACCTGTGGCAGCCTCTCTACCCCTCCATGAAATAAACATGCTGCTGAGGAGCGGACTCCCGCAACCCGCACCGCAGCTCCAAAGACGCTGCGGGCGGGTTAGCATAGTGAGGATAGGATTTCTTGAAATCCCATCCACTATGCAAGTACTGTACTACGCAGCGTTTTGGACGCAGCAGCAAGATGCTGCGGCCAAAACGCTGCTTACACTGATCATGTGCACGCACCCTTAGGCTGCTTTCACACTGCAGTTTTTTTCTGATCAGGATTCATTAGGTTTTGTGTGCCAAAATCCGAAATGTCTCCAAAATTCGGAACAAGTGTCAATCTTTCAATTATAGTTTTTCTCTGCAAGTTTCACTCCTGGTTTTGGCACATAAACCTGATGAATCCTGATCAGGAAAAAACTGCAGTGTGATAGCAGCCTTAGGGTGCTTTCACACTGGCGTTTTTAAAAAAAATGAGACAGATCCGGTCCAGCCCCATGCATTATCTAGTGGGCTTGCGGCAAGTGCGGCTTCGGCAGTTGCGGCAGCAAAAAAAAAACTGTGTTGTTGCAAAGATATCGTTCACGATATCGTTGTGTGTAACAGGTCCTTAAGCCGTTTTCCAAATTGAGAGATCAATTAAGGAGGAAAGTTCCTCAAAGATCTCTATTGAAAGCCAGGATGGTCAGACATTTGAAAGTTGTCTTTGAGATCGTAGCAAGACTGCGCCAAGCTTTAAGGGTGCAAGCACACGATCACGTCCAAAACGCTGCGTAGTACAGTACTTGCATAGTGGATGGGATTTCAAGAAATTCCATCCTCACTATGCGTAACCCGCCCACAGCGTGTTTGGAGCTGCAGTGCTGGTTGCCGGCAGTCCGCTCCTCCGCTGCATGTTTATTTCATGCTGCGGAGTCGGAAGCGGCTCCCATCGGGGGACTGCAGGGAGAAGCCGCCCTGCACCCGCCGCACATGGTGAGTACAGGGCGGCTGCGGTCTCCCTGCGTCCAACACGCAGCTCCTCGGATCGTGTGCACGCACCCTAACGGATGTTTTAAGTATAGGTGAGTGTGCTAAATTTTTCTTGGGGTTTGTAATATAAGACACAACAAATGCATATGGATTAGATGACTTCATCTGAGATTTCTCAACGTTAACCCATGTATAAGTATTCGATTTTTCCCACCATTTTCTACTACTGGTATTTAATGTAGTCAGATAAAACGCTTTTATGCTAGGTACGCTTAAGCCCCCTCTTTTCCTATGTCTCAAACGTACTTGTCTGGCAATCGTAGGAGATCTATTTCCCCAAATAAGTTTTAACAGTTGGGTTTTAATTTTTTGTAGATATCGCTGTTGGATCCAGAGCGGGAGAGATCTAAAAATAAAGAAAAGCTTTGGGAAAATAATCATCTTATAAGATTTAATACAACCAATCCATGAAATGTCTAATTTTGATAAGAAGTTAATATCTACGGATATTCTTTTAATAATCTCCTTCATGTTTTCATCTATGATGTCGCAAATTGGGTTAGTAATTACTATGCCCAAGTAAGGCCCCTTTCACATCAGCGGTAAACGCTGATCGCGACAGTTGCGGTGAAAAAAACGCAACTGCCGCGATTACCACATAACGGCCGCACTTGCGGCAAGCCCCATACAATTTCTATGGGGCTTGCGGTAAGTGTGCGGCAGGTGCGGTTTCGGCACTTGCGGCAGGTGTGGCCGCGAAAAAAACGCGGTATGCCGCGCTTTTTTCGAGGCCGCACCTGCGGCAAGTGCCGATACTGCACTTGCCGCACCTGCCGCAAGCCCCATAGACATTGTATGGGGCTTGCCGCAAGTGAACCGCAAGTGCAGCCGTTATGCGGTAATCGCGGCAGTTGCTGTTTTTTCACCACAACAGCCGCGATCAGCGAAAACCGCTGATCTGAAAGCAGCCTAAGGCCCCTTTCACATCAGCGGTAATCGCTGATCGCGGCAGTTGCAGTGAAAAAACTGCAACTGCCGCGGTTACCTCATAATGGCCGCACTTGCGGTTCACTTGCGGCAAGCCCCATGCAATGTCTATGGGGCTTGCGGTAAGTGTGCGGCAGGTGCGGCAAGTGCAGTTTCGGCAATTGCGGCAGATGCGGCCGCGAAAAAAACGCAGCTGACCGGTTGTGATACAAGTGCACAACCTGAAAAGGCACTGTCCAAACCTTAATCAATATCCAAAAGATAAAAACAGGCAGCACTCCAAATTAATGTGAATATTGGATATCCACCTGTTTTTCACACTGGCTTGGAGTGCTGCCTTTTTTATCTTTGGATATCTATCTATCAAGTAAAACATGTCTACAGCACTCCCAGTTAAATGACAGATTTCAAGCCTTTATTTTGGCCTTGGGTACAGAATGGCTACGTTTCGGGCACACATGCCCTTTGCCAGCCTGTAACCAAGGCCAAAAAAAAGGCTTGAAATCTGTCATCTAACCGGGAGAGCTGTAGTAATTTTTTTGCTTTTTGTATGTATAAGAAGTATTGAAGACTACTCAGTTGACTTGCACCCTTCTTTTGTAGTGCTGCTCTTTTTTTCTTATAATATCTACGGTATCTATCTATCTATCTACAGTGTTGGCCAAAAGTATTGACACCCCTGCAATTCTGTCAGATAATACTCTGTTTCTTCCTGAAAATGATTGCAATCACAAATTCTTTTTTATTAATATCTTCATTTAATTTGTCTTCACTGAAAAAACACAAAAGAGAATGAAGAAAAAAGCAAAACATTGATCATTTCACACAAAACTCCAAAAATGGGCCGGACAAAAGTATTGGCACCCTCAGCCTAATACTTGCTTGCACAACCTTTAGCCAAAATAACTGTGATCAACCGCTTCCGGTAACCATCAATGAGTTTCTTACAATGCTCTGCTGGAATTTTAGACCATTCTTCTTTGGCAAACTGCTCCAGGTCCCTGATATTTGAAGGGTGCCTTCTCCAAACTGCCATTTTTAGATCTCTCCACAGGTGTTCTATGGGATTCAGGTCTGGACTCATTGCTGGCCTCTTTAGAAGTCTCCAGTGCTTTCTCTCAAACCATTTTCTAGTGCTTTTTGAAGTGTGTTTTGGATAATTGTCCTGCTGGTAGACCCATGACCTCTGAGGGAGACCCAGCTTTCTCACACTGGGCCCTACATTATGCTGCAAAATTTGTTCGTAGTCTTCAGACTTCATAATGCCATGCACACGGTCAAACAGTCCAGTGCCAGAGGCAGCAAAGCAACCCCAAAACATCAGGGAACCTCCGCCATGTTTGACTGTAGGGACCGTGTTCTTTTCTTTGAATGCCTCTTTTTTTCTCTTGTAAACTCTATGTTGATGCCTTTGCCCAAAAAGAGAGAACATTCTTCCAAAACGTTTTAGGCTTTCTCAGGTAAGTTTTGGCAAACTCCAGCCTGGCTTTTTTATGTCTCAGGGTAAGAAATGGGGTCTTCCTGGGTCTCCTACCATACAGTCCATTTTCATTCAGACGCCGATGGATAGTACGGGTTGACATTGCTGTACCCTCGGACTGCAGGGCAGCTTGAACTTGTTTGGATGTTAGTCAAGGTTCTTTATCCACCATCCGCACAATCTTGCGTTGAAATCTCTTGTCAATTTTTCTTTTCCGTCCACATCTAGGGAGATTAGCCACAGTGCCATGGGCTTTAAATGTCTTGATGACACTGCGCACGGTAGACACAGGAACATTCAGGTCTTTGGTGATGGACTTGTAGCCTTGAGATTGCTCATGCTTCCTCACAATTTGGTTTCTCAAGTCCTCAGACAGTTCTTTAGTCTTCTTTCTTTTCTCCATGCTCAATGTGGTACACACAAGGACACAGGACAGAGGTTGAGTCAACTTTAATCCATGTCAACTGGCTGCAAGTGTGATTTAGTTATTGCCAACACATGTTAGGTGCCACAGGTAAGTTACAGGTGCTGTTAATTACACAAATTAGAGAAGCATCACATGATTTTTCTAAGGGTGCCAATACTTTTGTCCACCCCCTTTTTTATGTTTGGTGTGGAATTATATCCAATTTGGCTTTAGGACAATTCTTTTTGTGTTTTTTTCATTGAAGACAAATTAAATGAAGATAATAATACCAAAGAATTTGTGATTGCAATCATTTTCAGGAAGAAACTGAGTATTATCTGACAGAATCTCAGGGGTGTCAATACTTTTGGCCAACACTGTATCTATCTATCTAGACATTGGCCAATGTATGTACCAAGAACTTCAGAATTAAATAAAAAATTGGAGATTTTTGAGTTTTTTGAAAAAAACGTAAGTTTTTAAACTTTTTCCTCAAATATATATAGCTAGTAGCTTATGTACATCATTGGTAATAGCTGTGTGCTGCAAGGATCTTTTTCATATTATCTATCTATCTATCTATCTATCTATCTATCTATCTTTACATATGTATTTCTATCTAGCTATTATCTTTTGCTATAGTGAAGGAGTGCATTAAAGGTATAGCTTATTTATTCAAATTCTGACTACAGTGATTTGAACTTTTCCACATTTTTTCACATCACACCCACAAACATATATATTTTATTGGAATTTTATGTGATATACCAACACAGAGTAGCAAATATTTGTGACGTGTAAAGGAAATGATCCATAGTTTTTGTAATATCGTAAAGATATAAATTTGAAAATTGTGACGGGCATTTGTATTCAGCCCCTTGAGTCAATACTTTGTAGAACCTGCTTTCACCGCAATTACTGTTGCAAACCTTTTGTGCTATGTGTCTACTACCTTCATACAGGACAATGACCCTGAATACAAGTAGATTCAGATTTACAAGTATTTACAAGTATTCAGATTTATATTTCTAAGATTTTTAGAAACTCACAAATCATTTCCTTTACACTTCACAAATACTTGCTACTATATCATATAAAATCCCAATAGTCACACATTTAAGTTTGTGGGAGTAACATGAAATAATGTGGAAAAGCTCAAGAGGTATGAATACTTTTTATATTTATTGTATGTATTTATCTGTCTCTACCCATACTCCTCCACATAAAGCAGCACTCCATGATCTAATACAGCTTACATATAGCAAAAGGAAAAGGGTTTAACATCCACGCTGCCGTCCTAAATGAATAATCAAGATAAAATGATGAATGATTTATTCCCCATTTCCATCCTATGATCTGATACAAAAAGATTTAGATTTTATTTTTTCCGAGTGGCGACACGTCATCTCAGTACAACAGGGATGTATAAAGTCTGTTATAGCCTAGAGTATGTAGAGAGATACATATATACAGTAGAATAAGGATGGATAAACTACACTTCAGTGGAATGGTACTGGAATGCTGCGTTAATTCACTAGATAAATGAAACAGCCATGGCGAAAAGTGTTGGCACCCTTGAAATTGTTCCAGAAAATGAAGTATTTCTCCCAGAAAATGATTGTAATTACACATTTTGTAACAAACATGTTAATTTCCCTTGTATGTATTGGAACAACAAAAAACTGAGAGAAAAAGGCAAACTGCATATAATTTTACACAAGACCCTAAAAATGGACCGACAAAATTGTTGGCATCTTTAACATAATATTTGGTTGCACACCCTTGTGAATAAATAACTTCAATCAATCACTTCATATAACTATCAACAAGCTTTTTGTAACTCTCAACTGGAATTTTGAACCACTCTACTTTTACAAACTGCTTCAGGTCTTTTATATTTAAACCATGTGAATGGTATCTTCTCCCAACAACAATTTTAAGATCTCTCTACAATGGTATAGAGATCCAGACTCATTGCTGGCCCCTTTAGAACTCTCCAGCGCTTTGTTTCCATCCACTTCCGGCTTTTTCTTGAAGTACATTTGAAGTCATTGTCTTGCTGGAAGACCCATAACCTAGGATACCAACCTAGCTTTCTGACACTTTGCACTATATAGTGACCCAAAATCCTTTCGTAAACTTCAGATTTTATGTTGCATTTTACCCCATCAAGGAGCCCAGTAATAGAGGCAGAAAAATAACTCTTAAACATCTTTGAACCTCCACTATATTTGATTGTAGGCACTATGTTCTTTTCTTTGTTGGGCTCAATTTATTTTCAGTAAATAGTAGAATTATGTACTTTACCAAAAAGCTCTATCTTGGTCTCATCTATCCACAAGACTTTTTACCAAAAGGAATTTGTCTTTTTCATGCACATTTTTGCAAGCTGCAATATAGCTTTTCTTATGTCTCAATGTCTCAGTGTCAGAAGTGGCGTCCTCCTTGGTCTCCTGCCATAGTGTTTCATTTCATTCTAATGTTAAGGTATAGTTCATGCTGACACTGATGCACCCTTAGTCTGAAGAACATCTTAAATTTCTTTGGAAATTGCTTGGGGCTGCTTATTCAACAGCCAGGCTTTGGAGATGTAACCTTGATGTTGATATTTTTCAACAACTTTGGTTCTCAAGTTTTTGAACAATTAGCTTCTCTTTCTCTTCTCCATGCCTAGTGTGACACACACAAATGCACAAAGCAAAGGTTCAGACAACTTCATCCCATTTGTATCTGGTTTCAGGTGTGATTATCACATTACCCACACCTGTTACTTGCCATAGGAGAGTTTGAACGAGCATAACATGCCTGAAACTAATGGTGGGTTTACACGCCGCGATATCGGCGTCCAACTCCGAACCAACTCCGACAAAAAGTCACGTGGGTCGCGAGTTGGAGCCGATATCGGGTGCGCGTTGTAGTGTTTTAGCATACAACGCGATGCTGGACCGATGCCAAAACGATATCGGAGTTGAATAGCAGAGCTATTCAACTCTCCGATATCGCAAGGCCGTTGTACCAGCATCGCAGCGTGTGACAGCCCAACTACGATGTGCACGCTGACGTCACCCATTCACTCCCATGTTAAATGGTTGTTCCTGGGTTGGTGGGCGTGCACATCGTAGGGACGTTGCATCCCGATATCGCGGCGTGTAAACTGGCGATGCGATGCAGGGAGAAACGTGCACTAAATGCGCGCTCCCGCGTCGTTGCCTCCGATATCGCCGCGATATCGGGACGTGTAACCCCACCATCAGTTGGAAAGGTGCAAACAATGTTGTCCGGTCCATTCATAGGCTAGCTTCACACTGCAGTTTTTCACTGATCAGTGTCCATCAGTGTTTGGGTGCCAAAACCAGGAGAGGAACCAGGAGAGGCACTTGCAGAGAAAAACTATAATTGAAAGATTGACACCTGTTCTGAGCTTTGGAGACACTCCTGGTTTTGGCAGCAACACTGATGGACACTGACAGTGAAAAACTGCAGTGTGAAGCCAGCCTTATGGTTTTGTGTGAAAGTATGTTCAATTTGCCTTTACTTCTCAGA
The DNA here is from genome assembly GCA_033576535.1 of Allobates femoralis. Lineage (NCBI taxonomy): Eukaryota > Metazoa > Chordata > Amphibia > Anura > Aromobatidae > Allobates > Allobates femoralis. Next base: position 255,136,541 of record JARQOC010000003.1, on the reverse strand, counting down.
TGTTTTGTGTTGTTTCAATGCACATGAAAGAAATAAACAGGTGTACGACAAAATGTGTAATTGCAATAATTTTCGGAAGAAATACTTCATCTTCTGGAACAATTTCAAGAAACTTTTAGCCATGACTGTGACTGTAGATAGATAGATAGATAATAGATAGATAGATAGATAGATAGATAGATAGTATAGATTACAGTTGGCCAAAGTATATGACACTCCTGCAATTCTGTCAGTTAATACTCAGTTTCTTCCTGAAAATGATTGCAATCGCAAATTCTTTGGTATTATTATCTTCATTTAATTTGTCTTCAATGAAAAAACACAAAAGAGAATGAAGCAAAAAGCAAAACATTGATCATTTCACACAAAACTCCAAAAATGGGCCAGACAAAAGTTTTGGCACCCTCCGCTAATACTTGGCTGCACAACCTTTAGCCAAAAAACTGCGATCAAACGCTTCGGTAACCATCAATGAGTTTCTTACAATGCTCTGCTGGAATTTTAGACCATTCTTCTTTGGCAAACTGCTCCAGGTCCTGATATTTGAAGGTGCCTTCTCCAAACTGCCATTTTTAGATCTCTCACAGGTGTTCTATGGATTCAGGTCTGGACTCATTGCTGGCCACCTTAGAGGTCTCCAGTGCTTTCTCTCAAATAATTTTCTAGTGCTTTTTGAAGTGTGTTTTGGGTCATTGTCCTGCTGGAAGACCATGACCTCTGAGGAGACCCAGCTTTATCACACTGGGCGCTACATTATGCTGCAAAATTTGTTGGTAGTCTTCAGACTTCATAATGCCATGCACACGGTCAAGCAGTCCAGTGCCAGAGGCAGCAAAGCAACCCCAAAACATTAGGGAACCTCCGCCATGTTTGACTGTAGGGACCGTGTTCTTTTCTTTGAATGCCTCTTTTTTTACTCCTGTAAACTCTATGTTGATGCCTTTGCCCAAAAGCTCTACTTTTGTCTCATCTGACCAGAGAACATTCTTCCAAAACGTTTTAGGCTTTGTCAGGTAAGTTTTGGCAAACTCCAGCCTGGCTTTTTTATGTCTCGGGGTAAGAAGTGGGTCTTCCTCGATATCCTATCATACAGTTCCTTTCATTCAGAGGCCGACGGATAGTACGGGTTGATACTGTTGCATCCTCGGACTGCAGGGCATCTTGAACTTGTTTGGATGTTAGTCGAGGTTCTTTATCCACCATCCGCACAATCTTGCGTTGAAATCTCTCGTCAATTTTCTTTTCTGTCCACATCTAGGGAGGTTATCCACAGTGCCATGTGCTTTAAATTTCTTGATGGCACTCGCGCACGACAGACACAGGAACATTCAGTCTTGGAGATGGACTTGTAGCCTTGAGATTGCTCATGCTTCCTCACAATTTGGTTTCTCAAGTCCTCAGACAGTTCTTTGAGCATGGAGAAAAGAAAAGACCAATGTGGTACACACAAGGACACAGGACAGAGGTTGAGTCAACTTTAATCCATGTCAACTGGCTGCAAGTGTGATTTAGTTATTGCCAACACCTGTTAGGTGCAAAGGTAAGTTACAGGTGCTGTTAATTACACAATTAGAGAAGCATCACATAATTTTTCTAAGGGTGCCAATAATTTTGTCCACCCCCTTTTTAATGTTTGGTGTAGAATTATATCCAATTTGGCCTTAGGACAATTCTTTTTGTGTTTTTTCATTGAAGACAAATTAAATGAAGATAATAATACCAAAGAATTTGTGATTGCAATCATTTTCAGGAAGAAATTGAGTATTATCTGACAGAATTGCAGGGTGTCAATACTTTTGGCCACAACTGTAGATAGATAGAGCTTTTTTTATTTAGTCCAAGGGGCAACACGACGGCTGAGTATAGTAGGTCTATTTAAAGTCTATTATAGCTTAGAGTACATAGATAGATACACTGGACTACTCAGTACTTCAGTAGAAGATAGATAGATAGATAGATAGATAGATAGATACAGTTGTGGCCAAAAGTATTGACACTCCTGCAATTCTGTCAGTTAATACTCAGTTTCTTCCTGAAAATGATTGCAATCGCAAATTCTTTGGTATTATTATCTTCATTTAATTTGTCTTCAATGAAAAAACACAAAAGAGAATGAAGCAAAAAGCAAAACATTGATCATTTCACACAAAACTCCAAAAATGGGCCAGACAAAAGTATTGGCACCCTCCGCCTAATACTTGGCTGCACAACGTTTAGCCAAAATAACTGCGATCAACCGCTTCCGGTAACCATCAATGAGTTTCTTACAATGCTCTGCTGGAATTTTAGACCATTCTTCTTTGGCAAACTGCTCCAGGTCCCTGATATTTGAAGGGTGCCTTCTCCAAACTGCCATTTTTAGATCTCTCCACAGGTGTTCTATGGGATTCAGGTCTGGACTCATTGCTAGCCACCTTAGAGGTCTCCAGTGCTTTCTCTCAAATAATTTTCTAGTGCTTTTTGAAGTGTGTTTTGGGTCATTGTCCTGCTGGAAGACCCATGACCTCTGAGGGAGACCCAGCTTTATCACACTGGGCGCTACATTATGCTGCAAAATTTGTTGGTAGTCTTCAGACTTCATAATGCCATGCACACGGTCAAGCAGTCCAGTGCCAGAGGCAGCAAAGCAACCCCAAAACATTAGGGAACCTCCGCCATGTTTGACTGTAGGGACCGTGTTCTTTTCTTTGAATGCCTCTTTTTTTACTCCTGTAAACTCTATGTTGATGCCTTTGCCCAAAAAGCTCTACTTTTGTCTCATCTGACCAGAGAACATTCTTCCAAAACGTTTTAGGCTTTGTCAGGTAAGTTTTGGCAAACTCCAGCCTGGCTTTTTTATGTCTCGGGGTAAGAAGTGGGGTCTTCCTCGATATCCTATCATACAGTTCCTTTTCATTCAGAGGCCGACGGATAGTACGGGTTGATACTGTTGCATCCTCGGACTGCAGGGCATCTTGAACTTGTTTGGATGTTAGTCGAGGTTCTTTATCCACCATCCGCACAATCTTGCGTTGAAATCTCTGGTCAATTTTTCTTTTCTGTCCACATCTAGGGAGGTTATCCACAGTGCCATGTGCTTTAAATTTCTTGATGGCACTGCGCACGACAGACACAGGAACATTCAGGTCTTTGGAGATGGACTTGTAGCCTTGAGATTGCTCATGCTTCCTCACAATTTGGTTTCTCAAGTCCTCAGACAGTTCTTTGAGCATGGAGAAAAGAAAAGACCAATGTGGTACACACAAGGACACAGGACAGAGGTTGAGTCAACTTTAATCCATGTCAACTGGCTGCAAGTGTGATTTAGTTATTGCCAACACCTGTTAGGTGCCAAAGGTAAGTTACAGGTGCTGTTAATTACACAAATTAGAGAAGCATCACATAATTTTTCTAAGGGTGCCAATAATTTTGTCCACCCCCTTTTTTAATGTTTGGTGTAGAATTATATCCAATTTGGCCTTAGGACAATTCTTTTTGTGTTTTTTCATTGAAGACAAATTAAATGAAGATAATAATACCAAAGAATTTGTGATTGCAATCATTTTCAGGAAGAAATTGAGTATTATCTGACAGAATTGCAGGGGTGTCAATACTTTTGGCCACAACTGTAGATAGATAGAGCTTTTTTTTATTTAGTCCAAGGGGCAACACGACGGCTGAGTATAGTAGGTCTATTTAAAGTCTATTATAGCTTAGAGTACATAGATAGATACACTGGACTACTCAGTACTTCAGTAGAAGATAGATAGATAGATAATAGATAGATAGATAGATAGATAGATAGATAGATAGATACCAAGAAAACATTTTTTCTTGGTATTTGACCAGCATCATGCTAGCACCAGTTCACATTATGTCTTTGAGTGCTGTGCAGTTTTTTTTTTTGTTTGTTTTGTTTTTTTTTTCTGTTTTATGTATAAGATATGGAGTTGATGGCTCCATGACTACACTTAGCACCCTCATCGCCCACAGGTGGTCTGGGGTTGAGATGGTGTCTGCCCACTTAGAAGTGGGACAGAAAGGACAAGGAGGACAGGGATGTCAGCATAGGACTCATCAGACCTGGGGGCACTGTGTCGTGGTTGATGAGCAAGCAGACATTGGCCAATGTCTGTACCAAGAACCCGAGAAAATAAAAAATTAAGAATGAGTTTTCTGAAAAATGTTTTTAACATTTTTTTCCTCATTTATTGCTTGGTAGCATGTGTACAATATTGGTAGTAGCTGTGTACTGCAGAGAGATTTTTTTCTTGGTATTTGACCCAGCATCACTGCTAGCACCAGTTCACATTATGTCTTTGAGTGCTGTGCAGTTTTTTGTGTTTTTTTCTGTTTTATGTAGATAGATAGGCTTGTCAGCATATGTACATCACTGGTAGTAGCTGAGTGCTGCAAGGTTTTTTCTAGTAGATAGATAGATGGATAGATAGCTAGACAGATAGAAGTCATTTTTAGTTGAATATATATTCAGAGTTCCTTGGGGGAAACATATATATATCCATACTTATCAAAGCATCTTACTTTAAAAACACTTGCAGATGTCATGGCATGATCAGTTCACAAAGCACAATTTTTGCACAGGAAAGCAGCCATATGCTGTGAGATTCAGGGTAACATCTGATTATTTTTCTTAAATGAGCTGGTTTTCAGTTAGCAGAACTGGTTGATTAGCTGATTTTCCGGTTTCAAGCCTGCAAAGACTTCCAGAGAGTATCAAATATCACCTCTCTTTTGAGATCCCTTTGGCTACTGAAACCAAATGAACCACATAAAGTACTTTATTTAATAAGAAAATAAATGTACCAGTCTATTTATCAATGTTCTTCTGATGTGAAGACTGAGGCAAAAATTGGGAAGAAACTGGCAATGAAAATGATGACTGCTGCCCAACAACAACTTGTGATCTTAACTTCTTACCACACCTACGCTTGATATTGCCAAGTACATTCAAGGATAGCAAGTGAAGTGTTGGTCTAACTTTAGGATTCCAAGTAATATGTTACTGCCCTACATACTTTATTTTCTGTAAAGGTAATTTTGAATGATTTCAAGCAAATTAGAAATTAATATACCGTATATACTCGCGTATAAGCCGAGTTTTTCAGCCCAAAAATTGGGCTGAAAAGTACCCCCTTGGCTTATACGCGAGTCAGTGCTGTATACCGATGTATACATCGGTACATACCGATGTATACATCGGTATACAGCAGCCCCCGTAATGCAGGGCCCCCCCAGCCTGACTCCGGTCACCTGTAAAGGAAACTATACTTATCACAGTGCCGCTGTCCGCGCCCGCTCGCACCCGCTCGCAGCTGCCGTACGCGATCCTCCATCTTCATGCGTCTTCTTCCTGTTTCTGTGCTCGTCGCAGGCAATGACGTCATTCCCCTGCAATATACTACCACTGGGGCTGCAATATACTACCACTGGGGCTGTATACACCACTGGGGCTGCAATATACTACCACTGGGGCTGTATACACCACTGGGGCTGCAATATACTACCACTGGGGCTGTATACACCACTGGGGCTGCAATATACTACCACTGGGGCTGTATACACCACTGGGGCTGCAATATACTACCACTGGGGCTGTATACACCACTGGGGCTGTATATACCACTGGGGCTGCTGCTGTATACTACCACTGGGGCTGCTGGGGCTCCTATATACTACCACTGGGGCTGCTGTATACTACCACTGGGGCTGCTGGGGATGCTACATACTACCACTGGGGCTGCTGTATACTACCACTGGGGAGGCCTGTATACCACTGGGGGGGGCCTGTATACCACACTGCTGGGGGCTGTATACCTGTGCTGAGGTCCACCCTCGGCTTATACACGAGTCAATAGGTTTTTCCAGATTTTTGGGGCAAAAGTAGGGGGGTCGGCTTATACACGGGTCGGCTTATACACGAGTATATACGGTAACTATAGGGTGGAGAAAGACTGGGACAAACAACAGAAAAATGGAGCCCATCTACAAATAAATTCCAGAATTAAAAGTTCATATAATGGACATACGTTGTGAAATAGTAGACAGAACAGAAAGAACCCTCCAGAAGAGCTATTATAGTATAATGATATGAAAAATCAATGAGAATGAATGCTGAAATGATAGGCAGGGCTCATTAAGATAGCACCGATAGGACACTAAATTGAAATCAAAAAGAATTTTGTAGTATCCTGGTCAAGACAGAATGTGAAAAGTATGCTAAAAATATTATAAAAACCCACAGCATGTTTATATCTCTTATTTTCCCATTAGAGAAAAATAAAACAAATCTAAAAATGAAATAAAAGAAAAAATAGATACATATACAAATATATACAGATGTGTTCAAAGTTTACATACCGACGCAGATGTTTTGCTTTCTTGGCCTGTTTTCAGAGAAAATGAATGATACCACAAAAACCTTTTTCCCGCTCATGGTTAGTGGTTGGGTGAAGCCATTTATTGTCAAACTATTGTGTTTTCTCTTATTAAATCATAATGACAACCAAAAACATCCAAATGACCCTGATTAAAAGTTCACATACCCTGATGATTTTGGCCTGATAACATGCTCAGAAGTTGACACAAATGGGTTTGGATGGCCAATAAAGGTAACATCCTCACCTGTGACCTGTTTGCTTGTAATCAGTGTGTGTGCATAAAAGCTGAGTGAGTTCCCGGGATCCAGACAGACTCTTGCATCTTTCATCCAGCCACTGACATTTCTGGATTGTGAGTGACGGGGAAAGCAAAAGAATTGTCAACGGATCTACAGGAAAAGATAGTTGAACTGTATAAAAAAGGAAAGGGATATAAAAAGATATCCAAAGAATTGATAATATCGGTAAGCAGTGTTCAAACAATGTTCAAATACTGGAGGCAAATTTTCACTCATTAGCCCGTAAGCTGCGCATGGGATGTACTTGGACAACATAACAACGATCCAAAACACAAGTTGACCTGTCATTGGCTACAGCAGAACAAAGTGAAGGTTCTGGAGTGGCCATCTCAGTCTTCTGACCTCAATTATTGAGCCACTCTGGGGAGAACTCAAGCGCGCAGTCCATGCAAGAAATCCCAGGAATTTACAGGAACTGGAGACTTTTTGCCAAGAAGAATGGGCAGCTTTACCATCTGAGAAAATAAAGAGCCTTAATCACAACTACCACAAAAGATTTCAAGCTATAATTGATATTAGAGGGGGCAATACCCGGTATTAAGAACTGGGGTATGTGAACTGTTGATCAGGGTCATTTGGATGTTTTGGTTGTCATCATGATTTAAAAAGAGTAAACAATAAATGGTTTGACAATAAATGGCTTCGCCCAACCATTACCCATGAGCGGAAAAAAGTTTTTGTGGTATCATTCATATTCACTGAAAAAAGACCAAGAACACAAAATTTCTGCCGGGGTATGTAAATTTTTGATCACAAGGGTATGTACCGGTATATATCATTTCAATGTACAATATAATCTAATCTAATAGAATAGTAAAGAAAGTGATAAAATAAACAATAAATAACAGATCTATAAGCCTTGAGGGAGCAGCTATTCTCCTTGTGGAGACTTTTCTGCCAGGCGGCAGTGAGGAGACTTAAAGCCGCAATGCTCCTCTGGGAAATTGCATATGCAAATTTTTTATTACATGGCATTAGAGTTTTTCACTTCCTCACTGAAGGTATCTGTACTCATGGGTTAACTGCGACATAATTATAATTCTTACTGTGTGTCTGTTGCCCTCTATAGACTTAGGTAACTACTGCTCCCCCATTAGGCAGGAGTTGACAAATTGCTTATTGGTGCTCTTGGTGGGAGGGGCTTAGTCAATAAAAGGGAGTGCACACATTTGCTTTACAGGATCGTCCACAGTAGGGAAAAAAGGATTCCTGGACACCCATTTTGCCTGACTATTTGGAAATACTGCCACTGATTCTTGCAGGAGATGTATGTAGATGCTGGTTTGAATCCAGGGATCAAAGTGGATTTGATGTTGGTTGCCGGGGAAGAGGTCATCACTGTTGGCTCTACTTGATCCCTATGGGAACAATTAGGAACCATTGGTCGGATAAGTGGGGTTCCACATTCATGCCAGGAACAGGAATGCCGGACGTCTTGGCGCCAGCCCAGAGATACAAAAACAGTCAAAGAAAGGTACTGTATATAACCATTAAGTATGTAACATTCAAGAAAGTGCCCATGTTTTACGAGATGTTTCAACTTTTGACTGAATTTATTGACTCTTTAAGTGACTTATGGAAGTGTAAAAACTGAACTTTTCAATCGAGGGGCCGACCAGGGTATATGATGCTGAGGGCCCGGGGCTGCACTGCGGCCTGAGCCCAGACTTTAGCCTGACTACCCTATCTCGGTGCTTTGCGACCCTTGACACTTGGGAATCCATAAAAGCCATATTTACAGTCATATGAAAAAGTTTGGGCACCCCTCTTAATCTTACTCATTTTTTTGTTTAAAATTGTTTTTTTGCAACAGCTATTTCAGTGTGATATATGTGATAACTGATGGACAAGTAATATTTCAGGATTGAAATGAGGTTTATTGTACTAACCGAAAATGTGAAATATGCATTATTTCAAAATTTGACAGGTGCAAAAGTATGGGCACTCTTCTGATTTTCATGATTTGAATACTCCTAACTACTTATTACTGATTTACTGAACCACTAAATTGGTTTGGTAACCTCATTGAGCTTTGTACTTCATAGCCCAGTGTATCCAATCATGAGAAAAGCTATTTCAGGTGTCCACTTGCAAGTTGTTCTCCTAGTTGCATCTTCTCTGGGGAGTGGCATCATGGGCTACTCAAAACAGCTCTCAAATGATCTGAAAAAAAAGATTGTTCAACATAGTTGTTCAGGGGAAGGATACAAAAAGTTGTCTCAGAGATTTAACCTGTCAGTTTCCACTGTGAGGAACATAGTAAGGAAATGGTAGACCACAGGGACAGTTCTTGTAAAGGCCAGAAGTGGCAGGCCAACTAAAAAATCAGAAAGGCAGAGAAGAAGAATGGTGAGAACAGTGAAGAACAATCCGCAGACCACCTCCAAAGACCTGCAGCATCATCTTGCTGCAGATGGTGTCACTGTGCATCGGTCAACAATACAGCGCACACTGCACAAGGAAAGCTGTATGGGAGAGTGATGCGAAAGAAGACGTTTCTGCATGCACGCCACAAACAGAGTCGCCTGAGGTATGCAAAAGCACATTTGGACAAGCCAGTTTCATTTTGGAAGAAGGTCCTGTGGACTGATGAAACAAAGATTGAGTTGTTTGGTCATACAACAAGGCGTTATGCATGGCGCACAAAAATACAGCATTCCAAGAAAAACACTTGCTACCCACTGTCAAATTTGGGGGAGGGTCCATCATGCTTTGGGGCTGTGTGGCCAATGACGGCATCGGGAATCTTGTTAAAGTTGAGGGTCCCATGGATTCCACTCAGTATCAGCAGATTCTTGAGAATAATGTTCAAGAATCAGTGTCAAAGTGAAAGTTACGCCGGGGATGGATCTTTCAGCAAGGCAATGATCCAAAACACTGCTCCAAATCTACTCAGGCATTCATGCAGAGGAACAATTACAATGTTCTGGAATGGCCATCCCAGTCCCCAGACCTGAATATCATTGAACATCTGTGGGATGTTTTGAAGCGGGCTGTCCATGTTCGGCGACTATCAAACTTAACTGAACTGGAATTGTTTTGTAAAGAGGAATGGTCAAAAATACCTTCATCCAGGATCCAGGAACTCATTAACAGCTACAGGAAGCGACTAGAGGCTGTTATTTTTGCAAAAGGTGGATCTACTAAATATTAATGTCACTTTTCTGTTGAGGTGCCCATACTTTTGCACCTGTCAAATTTTGAAATAATGCATATTTCACATTTTCGGTTAGTACAATAAACCTCATTCCAATCCTGAAATATTACTGTGTCCATCAGTTATTACATATATCACACTGAAATAGCTGTTGCAAAAAAACAATTTTAAACAAAAAAAATGAGTAAGATTAAGAGGGGTGCCCAAACTTTTCCATATGACTGTATGTGGGAAAATAGCCTTCAGTAGTGACACAATTACCGTACTGTGTAAATATAATTTGGGTTTGCTAGGAACAGCATCTTTTCTAGATCGACATATGGACACCCAACGATGAAGTGGTTGCCAAGTTGAATAGTTGTATCAGCTGAACATTAAGTAGCCAACAAAAAAAGAGGACAAAGGTGAGGGCATGACCTGCTCATTCTAGAATGTAGGAGCAGGAATGTCCCACACTATACAGCATTTGTCATTATCAGGTTTGGAGCATAGATAAAAACGTTACTAGAAGAAAATCCCAGTGACCTAGAAGAGCATGTATTGATCGTGCTATTCTGATTGTCCCACAAAAATAGAAAAAGAGCATTTTAGTGATAGACACTGGGGAAAAACTCTGAATAAGGTCTTATATCATAAAAACATAAGTACTTTGTTCCTCCACCCATTGAACATACCGTGCACATTTTCTTTGTGCTTTTTTAGGGCATCTTTGCTTCTAAATTTCTTCCCACAGCTATCAGACTTGCATATGAATCTGACATCTCCTTTACAGGCCTCTCTGTGTTGATCAAAACTGTAAAGAAAATAATTTCTCATTAACAATAAAACAGTGAAGAATTGGGTAAAATTGCATATATTCTTTAATTGAGCATGCCTTATAACACTGGTCCTCAACTTGTGCTTTCCAGCTGTGGCAAAACCACAACCCCTGGCATGCTGGGAGTTGTAGTATTGTAACAGATATGAAGTCACAGGTAAGAGACCGCTGTCATACATTATAAACACAAGTTAACACGTGCATTACCTAAATAGGAGGTAAGGAGGAACTTCTTTTCCTTGGTTAGGTGTCAAAAAAGAACAAGAAGAAACTTGAAAGCAGGCATGCAAAAAGGGAAGCCAGAAATTAGACAGCAGTTCAGTAATTCAAACACAAAACCTCAACGCTGAGCCGAAGAAGGTATTGCAAACGGAACACTGATAACTCCCTGAAGTGTCTCCGGAGATGATACTTTCTGAGCACTGAAGTACACTAAAGAAAAGAGAACAGTTTAGAGTCTAGAATATAACAGCAAAATGCTGAATATTCCATCTTATGTTCAACTTTCACACAAATGTCAAATTAAAGGATGAATGTTGGAAACAAATAGGGTTTATATCATAAAAAGTGGTGGAATATCGAAACAGTATGCAATGACTCTCTGATCAGTCTGGTTTAGGTTGTTCCGGCTAACACTTTCGTAGCCAGTATCTTGGGAAGTTTGGCATCTCAGCAAAGGATGTGTGCACATCACATTTGAACATTACATTCTTTGAATTGCCCCAGCACATACACTGACCATATCAATAGCAATAGAGCCTGATTCATCCAACATATACCAAGGTGTATCCTTTTGGCATGCATTGGAAAGATATATCTTTATTACTGTAAGAAATGGCTAAGTAGACCATGCTGTGCAAAATAGACAACTATACTGTCAGGATCCATGATGATCTCAGGCAGTGAATAAATTGATGTTATAATCCCTCATAGACTAGGGGAGAGTAAAGATTAATGGCCGATGCTGTGCACTATGGCAGTCTTTGAGAGTGGTGGTGTAAAGTGAATGAAACACCTGTAGCAAGACAAATGCACATAGCCAACTATGGCTGTGGTCACAGTTGCCATGCGTTTTTTTAGTGATTTAATAAAACTCATGCATTTTTTCATGTCAGCATGAGTTTTGTAAGGTGTGTGATGGCTCCCTGCGTTTTTGGGTGCGTTTTTGAATCTGCACCTAAAAATAGTGCTTGTAGTATTTTTTGGAGCGTTTTGAAAAACGCATGCGTTTTTGTAGAAAACGCATGCGTTTTTATAACATGGGTTCCTATGGAAACGCATGCAAAAACGCATGTACAATTAGTACCTTTTAGTGCCATTCAAAAACGCATGCGTTTCCCATAGGAGCCCATGTTAAAAAAACGCATGCGTTTCCGGAAACGCATGCGTTTTTTTAACATGGGCTCCTATGGGAAACGCATGCGTTTTTGAATGGCACTAATTGTACATGCGTTTTTGCATGCGTTTCCCATAAGGCCCCTTATTAAAAAACGCATGCGTTTTTGGATATGCTCCAAAAACGCATGGGACAGTCACACATACTTTTTGGCTATTAGGGCATGCGTTTTTTAACATGGGGGCCTATGGGTGCGTTTTTTTACGTGCGTTTTTGAAAACGCAGGTCTCCAAAAACGCATGTGAAAAATGGTACTGTGACCCCAGCCTATCAGGGCAAATGCCTTCTCATGGTTTGTATAGATGCATTGAGGTATTTGAAAAATGTGTTGTCCATATTTTCATAATTTTCATACCACTAAGGGTATGTGCCCACAGGACATTTTTCCTGTAGTTTCCGCCTGCAGTTTACTTTTGGTTTTATGGTAATTTATGTTAGTTTGTTCCTGTGGTTGACATTCCCTGCAAAACTAATGTGTTTCACAGAAACACTGTGCCCACACATTGGCTTTGCAGGTGTCAAGAAGTGTCAAATCCCTCTGGTTTTGCTGCGGATGGGAAAGAATGATCATGTTCTATTTTTCATGTGTTTTTGCTGCAGTCAATAGAAAAAATGCTGGAAAAACGCAGCATCAAAATGCAGCAAAAAAGCAGTAAAATAAAGTGCAAAAAATGTGATAAAAACGCAGGACCTGAACTCAGCAAATCTCCTGGCAAGGACTCTTGATATCCTTGAAACCAGTACCGGTTTTGCTGCGTTCAGGACTGCTGGAAAAACGTTCTGTGGGCACACCCTAATAAATCTACAGATCCTGTGAATTCCATTAGTCCACAAGTTTTTACTTCTTGGTGTTTTCATTTCAATATTGGGGAGTGTGTATATGTTAGAAAGAAAAAAGATATTGCTGAATGTATAGAAGACCAGTTTGCTACAAGTAATGTAATTCTATCTCTTGAAAATAGAAGCAAAAGAAATAAATAGGATAACATATAGGATATGAAGTTGGCCATAGACATAGGATAATTGTCAAATGATAAAATCCATATTTTGTGAGGCAGTGACAGGTGTCATATATGAAGGTAGCTATGTGTTCCCCAGAATGTGTGTTGACACCTGCTGGAATGTGATGTATCCACAGGTATTGCTGTGAGTACAGCACAAAGATAAAAGGAGTGTGAACCAAGTCAAGCTATCAGACCTAGGTTTTTAGGAAAACCAGCTCAGGGCCGTTATTTGGAGAATCTGTGGGATGGAAGTGTGATGGATTCTCCCTCCACTCCAGGTCTTGTAACAGGCTCATGTCTGTGGAAGTACATTTAAACCTGCAGAGCAAAGCAAAGTGTGTCTCATGTTGGGAACCAAGTTGCTGAAGCAGCATGCACTAAATGAGCTGGCTGTGTGCGGACAACACAACCCAGCATTATGGACTTGGTCCTCACAAGTGGACTCAGCTGTAAAGGAAGCTTACAGCAGTACAAAGATTGCAAATAGACTGTGTCCAGTGTATACTGGACTGTACTGGCTGCGTTCCGGATCTACAAGGTCTATAAATGTTGGACTTGTAAATACTGTTTGGTGTGAATAAGAGCCTGGGTCACTGCTTCACATCTTGGTTAATCAAAAGCATATCAGTATTACAACAAATAACTGAAAATGGAAGGATGGAGCTACGCACTATGAAGGATGAAACATATATTTCTCCTTTAATGTAAAATACAGTAAAGAAAAAGCTAGATATGTAACAGATGTAAACTAAAGGAACAGTTTCACTATGGTAGCTATGATTTGTTTTGTGAATTTGTATTTCAATCTTATATTAAATATTATTGATGTTGAGGTACACAAATAAGTATGTATGAGTGAGTACATACTCAGCCATAGTCTCTTCACATATAAAAACACAGAGTCAGCCTGGTCATTGAGACTTCAGGAGGATCACTTGGTCAGTCAAGGCTCTGACCCTAAAATTCCAACAGAAGTGAATCCTAATTTTGGTGAAACAGCAATACTAAATGTATTAGTTCCGTAACAAATATCCCATACATGTACGTGATTGCGTAGTGATCATGTGTGGAGAGGGATCCACAGGCAGCAGATTCTGACTTCATGTTTATCTAACACAGAGGTCCCCAACTCCAGGCCTCAAGGCCCACCAACAGCGCAGGTTTTCAGGATCTCCTTAGTATTGCACAGGGATTGGAATCATGACCTGTGCAGATGATCACATTAGCACCTGTGCAATACTAAGGAAATCCTGAAAACCTGCACTGTTGGTGGGCCTTGAGGCCTGGAGTTGGGGACCTCTGATCTAACAGATGTGGACTGGAATGAACCCTGGCCATTTAAATGCTATTGTTAATCCCTGCCAGTGGTATTTAAAAAGAACACACGCCATTGATGCCCCTTACCGAATCCCATTGGTGACCTGTAGCATGATTGCATGCCATTGATGGGTTACTAGGGCAGCTGGGGGCAGAAGCCCTCTATCATTGCCATCTTTATACTACTTTGAAGCTCAGCTATATCCTTAGTTTCAAGAGACGGGGGTTAACACTATACACAATGCTACACTATATTACAATATTATTGTATAACTCCATCACCTGTGCAACACTAAGGAAATCCTGAGAACATGGTTTGTTGGTGGCTCTTGAGGACTGTATTTAAGGAACATTGGTATAAGAGACTTAACAATCATAGATTCAAGACTAGTGATGGGCAAACCTGAACTGTTCCCGGAGAAGGCCGTGTTACTGTTCGAGTTTGGCTGGAAGGGCTGTAAAAGGAAGCAGCACAGTGAATCGGTGAGTAACATCACCACTCCTTGCGGCAGTCAGTGTGATCCCAGGAGTTTTGAAGAAAGCAAGGCACTACTGATGGGGTTGTGGGATACACAGGTAGGCTTCCACACCATAAAGTAGTATTGACAGACAAGACACTACCAAATGAAGTTAATTATCCGTATTTTTATTCAGTGTATATATACAACGTTTCAATCTAATTATAGACCTTCACCAGAATAAACACTGTTTATGAGAGGACCTGGATCAGGGCAATAAATGCTGTCTTATTAGAATCTTGGTTAATGTGGCTCAGGGCATAGTAAATCATGGTGTTCACTGCAATTTACTATGCCCTGAGCCACATTAACCAATATTCTGATAACACAGCATTTATTTCTCTGATCCAGCTCCTCCCATAAACAGTGTGATGAACGTCTTTAATTAGACCGAAACATTGTATATATACACTGAATAAAAATGTGATCTCAGAGACTTCAGCGAGAGGATGCTTGTTCCATTGCTGCAGCCTCTGCATGAAGCAGAGTCAGAATTGTTTGCTTCGTGGGACCTCATTGTGGATTACCTTCAGAGGGTATGTTTGGGGTTTATAAATGGGAAATCTGTCTTTCGTTTCAAATAAATTATTTTTCTCTGTGTGTTGTGTTTTTTAACAATTTGCTCACAGGATTGATAATGTGCGGGTTTCATAAAAGCTTGAACATTATCAATCTGGGCTTAATGACAGCCTTTCAATACTAAGCTGTCATTAACTCCTTCTATCACACCGATGCCACAGTACCAGGGTATTGAAAGAGCAGAGTAAAGTGCCAGGAATTGGAGCTTATACTGAATGTGACAATTTCTGGGGTGGCTGTGGGCTGCTGTTCTAAAGCCTGGCTGGGCCCAATAACTATGGGTCTCACCATGTTGAGATTACCAACCCCCAGCTGTCTGGAATTTACCTTGGCTGGCAATCAAAAATAAAGCAAAGCCTGTAAAATTTTTTCTAATTATTTATTTAAATAAAAAAAAAAAACATAATGGGCACCCATGTATTTTTTATTGCCAACTGAGGTAAAGCCAGGAAGCTGGGGGTGGCAGCCTGATGATGTCTACTTTATCTGCACTGAGAAACAAAAATACAGCAAAGCCCTACCAAATTTTTTTATCATTTATTTATTTTGTCACTGCTACTACAGCAGGTTCATGGCCAATTTCAACCAATCACAGCTGCCAGCACAATGGGTGAAGGGCGTAACGGCCAATCACAGATGCATTGAGATGTCTGTGATTGGCTCTTGAAGCCAGTGCAGTGAATAACCAGGAAGTTAATGAGCGGACCCGGAAGTACAAGTGTGCGTTACTCAGGAAGTATAACACTGATAGTTAATCAATGTTTTCCTTATTTTTATAGCCACCCAGCCCCCTAGCCACTATTTCATAACTTTAGAGTCTGGGTTCGGGGTTCGAGCTCAAGTTGGGGTTAAGTCCGATCCCGAACACGGATTTAAAAAAAGTTCAGTCCAGATCCACTGAAGCCAATGATCAGCAGGTTTGTCCATCTCAAATCAGATCGTCATAGTTATTAGCTATTGCGGTGCTAGGGCAATGGGGTGTTTGAGGGAGACCCTCTTTACCACAACCATAGTCATACATCCCAGTTGCCATTTCATTCCTACATATTCAGGACGAACAACAGAGAGCAGCACAATACAAAGTCCTATGAAATTTTGGGGAATGTAGGCTATTAATAAAACATGTTAAAAGCAGTGACGCATCTTCTTTTATGTCATAACACAAATGTAAAGGGATAATAATGCTTCACTGTGTTTATGGTTATAAAAAAAGGCAATAGGAAAATGCTACAACTATAAGCACATTAATTATTTTAGAGAAAACTACATTCAATTTTCTAAAATTTTCTAAAAGTAATTCTTTATCTTACCAGTAATGACCAATCACAATGCAGTTTATATTTTTTTATTGGTTTGTAAAAATATTAATTTCACTATGATTGGTTTCTATGGGCAACAGAGAAAATTTGAATATTACAAAGTTTTATAAACCTGCTTCATTATGTTTTGTACCCTACACCAACATCAAAATTACAAAGAAACATATAGAGGGGTGGAAATTCCTACAAGCCAGTAGATATGAATCTATGAACTGAAGTCCTTTCTTTCTTACATTTAATTGGGCTTTCATGGAGTTCACCTTTGGCTTATCATTCTTCCCAGATATAATTTAATTTTAGCAAATGCTCCTATTATGATTCCTTCCCGGTCGCCAAAAACCTGATGAGAAAACTGATCCCATAGTTCTCTATGGGCCACGTCACACCTGGCGACGCCGCCGGAGATGTCGGCAGCGACAGGTGGGAGCGCGCATGTTTTTGGCACCCCGCCAGTGTCGCAGTCCCCCATTTACATGGGGCGACACCTCCGGTAACGCACCAGCGATCTGACAGGCGGCATCGCTGCCGGGGTGTCTCAAAACCCCTGTGGCGATGCAGTACAATGGGAGCCTATGTCTCCCATCGCCTGTCAGGTCGTCGTCGGCCGTTTAGATGGGGCGATGTGTACACATCGCCCCAGATCGGCTACCTGGTTTCAGAGCACTGCTCTGTAACCAGGCGACCAGTCAAATGTGTCGCTCTTGCCCAGTCACATTGGGCGATGCATTGGCGATGTTGGCAGCGATAGGCCACGCCCCAGTGTCGCCTAAAAAATTGCCGCCGACATCGCCAGGTGTGACGGTACCCTATGGTATCAGTTTTATGGTTTTCCAGTTAAATCCATTGTAACATCAAAAATATCCAATACTGGACACAAAATGTAGCATGCAGTATTTTTGTGTCCAAATATTCTCCTCCTACATTGTCATCACCTTTGTGCGACTCAGACAACAACAACTAGCTGGTCACATCTGATATGGGTGAATTTGGACAAAGAATCCAGCCACAGAACACCAAGCAACAAAGAATATAGAATAGATAGAATGAGGTCAGTACTAGACATTGTACACATTGGGGTTACTAATACAAAGCAGTGCAAATGAAAAAAACAAAATACTGCCAAACAACCAATTAGGTCAATGATTGTATTGAAAGACCTGTACCGGAAAAGTTACATTAATTGGCTGTTACAGACAATAGTTCGCTTGTTGCTTGCACCAATTGTTATTGATGGTGAGTATTTGTCTACACTTCCACCTTCACCACACATTTAAGATATTTATAGGACATCTAATAAGGTGGCATCTGACATAAAACCTCATGTTCAGTACATACTGTCTTTGGAGAGCTTGTTTAACTGGGAACTTCTTGCCACAGTTTCTACATTTGAACTCCTTTTCTTCACTCGGTTTTTGATGCAGAGCTTGAAGATGTTCTGCTAAAATTTCTTGACTTGGAAAATTAGACTCACAAAGTGGGCATTCGTGTTCATCTTTACAATTGTTGTGCTCTATAATAGTAAAAAGAGGTGAATATAACAACGCTATGCTCCTATTATACACATTTATGTATATAATAACAATGACTACTTACTTCTATAGTAAATGTTATAATAATAATTTTTATCAGGCTTAGGCCCCTTTCACATCAGCGGTAAACTGCGGAAAACACTGATTGCGGCAGTTGCGGTGAAAAAAACGCTACTGCCGCAATTACCGCATTACGGCCGCGATCGGGACACACTTGCGGCAAGCCCCATGCAATGTCTATGGGGCTTGCGGTAAGTGTACGGCAGATGTGGTTTCGGCACTTGCGGCAGATGCGGCCGCGAAAAAAAACCGCGTCTGACCTCGTTTTTTTTCGCGAACGCATCTGCCGCATGTGCCGAAACCGCAACTGTACCGCACTTGCCGCACCTGCCACAAGCCTCATAGACATTGCATGGGGCTTGCCGCAGGTGAACTGCAAGTGCGGCCATTATGCGGTAATCGCGGCAGTTGCGTTCTTTTCACCGCAACTGCCGCGATCAGCGTTTACCGCTGATGTGAAAGCAGCCTAATTTGTTCATTCTTGCATTTTTTTATTATTATTATTTTTACATGACTTCACAGGAACAGGCACCATGTTACACTCTTAAAACAAATACCTTAAAAGGGTTGTCTCATGTTTACTACTACATGGAATCTGTCAGCAGGTTTTTGCTATGTACAGTCATGGCCAAAAGTTTTGAGAATGACACCAAAATGATATTTTCACATGATCTGCTGCCCTCTGGTTTTTATTTGTGTTTGTCTGATGTTTATATCACATACAGAAATATAATTGCAATCATATTATGAGTACCAAAAGGTTATATTGACAGTTAGAATGAGTTAATGCAGCAAGTCAATATTTGCAGTGTTGACCCTTCTTCTTCAGGACCTCTCAATTCTCCCTGGCATGCTCTCAATCAACTTCTGGACCAAATCCTGACTGATAGCAGTCCATTCTTGCATAATCAATGCTTGCATTTTGCCAGAATTTGTTGGTTTTTGTTTGTCCACCCGTCTCTTGATGATTGACCACAAGTTCTCAATGGGATTAAGATCTGGGGAGTTTCCAGGCCATGGACCCAAAATATCTATGTTTTGTTCCCTGAGCCATTTAGTTATCACCTTTGCTTTATGGCAAGGTGCTCCATCATGCTGGAAAGGCATTGTTGGGCGCCAAACTGCTCTTGGACGGTTGGGAGAAGTTGCTCTTGGAGGACATTTTGGTACCATTCTTTATGTCATGGCTGTGTTTTTAGGCAAGACTGTGAGTGAGCCGATTCCCTTGGCTGAGAAGCAACCCCACATGAATGGTTTCAGGATGCTTTACAGTTGGCATGAGACAAGACTGGTGGTAGCGCTCACCTCTTCTTCTCGAATAAGCTGTTTTCCAGATGTCCCACACAATCGAAAAGGGGATTCATCAGAGAAAATGACTTTACCCCAGTCCTCAGCAGTCCACTCCCTGTACCTTTGCAGAATATCAGTCGGTCCCTGATGTTTTTTTTGGAGAGAAGTGGCTTCTTTGCTGCTCTCCTTGAAACCAGGCCTTGCTCAAAGAGTCTCCGCCTCACAGTGCGTGCAGAAGCACTCACACCAGCCTGCTGCCATTCCTGAGCAAACTCGGCATTACTGGTAGTCCGATCCCGCAGCTGAAACAGTTTTAAGATACAGTCCTGGCGCTTGCTGGTCTTTCTTGGGCGCCCTGGAGCCTTTTTGACAACAATGGAAGCTCTCTCCTTGAAGTTCTTGATGATGCGATAGATTGTTGACAGAGGATGCAAGGTTTCTAGCTGCGATACTCTTCCCTGTTAGGCCATTTTTGTGCAGTGCAATGATGGCTGCACGTGTTTCTTTAGAGATAACCATGGTTAACTGAAGAGAAACAATGATACCAAGCACCAGCCTCCTTTTAAAGTGTTTCCCGTGGTGTCATTCTTACTTAATCATGACTGACTGTTCGCCAGCCCTGTCCTCATCAACACCCACACCTGTGTTAATGGAACAATCACTAAAACGATGTTAGCTGCTCCTTTTAAGGCAGGACTGCAATGATGTTGAAATGTGTTTTGGGGGTTAAAGTTCATTTTCTAGGCAAATATTGACTTAGCAAGTAATTGCTGTTAAGCTGATCACTCTTTATGACATTCTGGAGTATATGCAAATTACCATTAAAAAACTGAAGCAGTAGACTTTGTTAAAATTAATATTTGTATCATTCTCAAAACTTTTGGCCATGAAGGCAACATGCTTTAGGGGTTAAAACACACATTTCAGGGATACTGGTTTTATCAAGGTGCCTGCCTTCATTTACCTGCAATGATTGTTTCAGCACCAGGGCCTTATCATTGCTCAGACCACATTGCCTCATGTTGGGTAGACCAACACACACCAATGTTATGATTAGCAGATCACTGTATATATACATTGTATACAGAGAGCCTAAAGAGGGTAGAGGGCAGCTTTCTCTGCCATGCTGCATTGCTAATCTAAAACCTCTGATTGTATGTTATCAAGAGATCCTCTTGAGTGGATTTTCATTTAAGCATGAAAAGGTATTGATCTGGCAATCTTTGTACTGTTTAGTGCTATTTCAAATCATGTTTATTACTTAAAAAACTGAATTATGTTATACTTATGATAGTTGTTCACCTTATGCTCACACAAAAAGAATAGAGCTAATACTTTACATATTCTAGACTTAAAAACATCAATACCATTAATTTGTTTGAAGACAATAAAATTAACCTGCTTCACTTTTCTCCCCAGACTGCTGAACATCTTTAATGCTCTCTTCCTCTTCTTTAGTGACCACACTCACAACCTCTTTAGTCTCTTCTTCGGCTTCTTCCATATCGCTGTCTAGGTAGCCAATAAGTAGTTCAGTGTCTGCGTCTATGTCATCAACAGCCAAATAGAATATGTTCTCTCCTTCCTGAAACAGCCACAAAACCGCATCCCCACAAAAAAAAGCAATTAATGTAAAGAAAGTGAAAATTTACCTTAAGTTAAAAAAATTGTAGCTATAAAAATATACAACCTTTTTAATTGATCCTAATTACGTTTTTCCTTCAATACTATGTTATTGCTGAGTGTTGAAATAGTAATAGCC
Organism: Allobates femoralis; assembly: GCA_033576535.1. Lineage (NCBI taxonomy): Eukaryota > Metazoa > Chordata > Amphibia > Anura > Aromobatidae > Allobates > Allobates femoralis. Next base: position 255,115,117 of record JARQOC010000003.1, on the reverse strand, counting down.
AGTGAAAGCCTTTGAGAGTAATGTGCCTCGGCTATGTTAGCATGACACCTGAGTTCTTATCTGTACCGGGCATGCATTGTACACACCTGCCCTGTTAACTGTATTGAAAAATCTCATAGCTTCAGGTTGTAGAGTTTGTCTGGACTAAATAAATAAGACTGTAGTCACTATTTGTGCCTGCAGGCTTATGAATCCTTACATTGCATATACTGTGCACTTTGAGGATTTGCCCATTTTAGAGCCAGGAACAGTGGTCACATGGCTGTGAATATACGATATGCATACTCACGGCCACAATCTGACTAGAGGGTGGCAGCTTGACTCTATACATAAAAAAATTTGTCATCTGCACCTAATCGATAAAATACCGTAATTAGATAGCACACATCCGATATTTAAGGAGGTGTGAACAAGCCATTAAAGGGTTTGTCTGGGCTTTTTCTATAATTTACATGAGTATCTAGGCTGCAAAATTTTGACAGTATGTAATTTACCTCCTGTCAACAGTTTGCAGAGTTTCCAAGATATCACCTATTTGGGTCTGGAGGAAAAAGACCAGGGGGCGTGTTTGTTTTGGAGCCTGCATGCAGGGTCGGCGTCAGCACCTGGCGTACCTGAGCAAGTGCTGGGGTCCTGGCGTGACTCAGGGGCCCACCGCCGCCCGCCCGCATGGCGCCACAATTATTATTTTACTGGCGCGGTACCCAGTCCAGTGCATTCATTCCTGACTGAGGCTGGCCGGCCGCCCCCGCTTCTGACCTTTCACTTCCTCTTCCTTTGCGGTCCACAGTGTGGAACACATAGAAAAGGAGGAAGAATATTCACCCACCCTCCTCTATGCGTTCTACAGTGGAACGCACCGCATATGCCGTCCAGGACCGCCTCCATCTCAGAAGTTGGTGTACGGTGGCAGTGCAGCCAGGCAGAGCTAGCTGGAGCAGAGCTGAATACAGCACAGTGTCTGGGACGGGTGCCGGTGGTCGGTGGGCAATAGCAATATATTGTGAGCTACAGGCATGAGGGAACATTTATGTTTTTGTTCATGGATAGTAGCCTATCATTTTGGTAATTGGTATTCATTAGGAAAGTGGGTTAGATGCAATTTGTATTTACAATGTGGGGTGCCAATTATGGAAACTATTGGGCACAACCCTCTCTCACTCAGTTTCTTTCTTTCTTTACCCATCAGGCACAATAGATCAACAGCTGCAAACTAGCTACCAAGGACCCCCTGTGTTAAAGTATGAAGCATGTTTTGTCTCCTTTGTTAGTGTGTATATCTAAAAGAATAAAAACAACCACAATATAATATGGTACTCTAGTTAGCCTAACTACTATAAGATCTCCAGCTACTTTACCATACAAATATTTTTTTCTTATTAAGAGTATATTATACATGCAGTTATTATTAGCAATTTATTGCTTGAGTTGATACAGTTTTGAATGTAATCGTAATAACATTTATATTGATAAAGAAAAAAATTAATAGAGAATGGTTTGCAAGCAGATTAGTTTGGCATCATTAGGAATTGTACACACAACCATATTTTCAGTCCAAGTGCTATCCAGTGGCGTAAAAACAGGGATCGCAAGTGCGACTGAGCCCGGAAGCACAGGGGCTCGGCGGCCACCGGCCCCTGCGCAGGACACACATCCATGTCTAGGGCCGGCGTCAGTACCCGGCACATCCACATCCAAGTGCCGGGGCCATGAAGTGCCTGGGGGAGGGAAGGCCCACGCCATCTGCCACAGAGCAGCATACCCTGCCCTGTATCCTCCAATGGCTGTGGGCCCCTGGGCACTGTGTATATGCCCCTGAAAGTGGGCCACTGGGAGCTCCCTGTGTGCTGCGCCCCCCCCCCTCTCCCTCATAACCTGTGCAGTAGATGCAATATCACAATGTCTGTCTGTACTGAGCCAGGAGGGAGCAGAATTCTATGGTCTCCTGCAGGAAGTGCTGAAGGTGCTGGTGCAGGAGATCATAGAGATCAGCTCCCGACTAAGTGCAGATGGCTATTGTCATATTGCATCTCTCATACAGGTTAAGAGGGAGAGCGGGGGGGGAGTCTACAGCACACAGGGAGCCCCCATGTCAGGAACAAATACACAGCGCCAGGGGCCCACAGCAGAGGGGACACCAGTGCTCTGCAGAGTATGTCCATTGATCTTCTGTGTGTCTAGTGCTCTTCAGTGTGTCCAGTGCTCTTCAGTGTGTCCAGTGCTCTGCAGTATGTCCAGTGCTCTGCTGTGTGTCCAGTGCTCTGCAGTGTGTCCAGTGCTCTGCTATGTCCAGTGCTCTGCAGAGTGTCCAGTGCTCTGCTGTTTCCAGTGCTCTGCAGTGTGCCAAGTGCTCTGCAGTGTCCAGTGCTCTGCTATGTCCAATGCTCCGCAGAGTGTCTAGTGCTCTGATGTGTCCAGTGCTCTGCAGTGTGACTGGTACTCTGCAGAGTACATCTGCGCACAGGGGGGAGACAGGCACAGGGCAGGGAGACACAGCGCACAGGGGAAGACAGGCTCAGATAGCGATTATATTTGTGGGATTGTATATGTATGTATTACGGTTAACAGTATATAATATATATATACAGTTTTTGAAAAAAGTCTGCATCACTCCAATTCAGTCTTTGCCAAGGTTTCAGCATAGGCGCCAGTTGTGGTGACGTTTTGAACATCAAATACTCTTTGTCCAGCAAACACCCTTGGTCTGCCACACATTTTATACATTCCAATGGCTTCATTTCCTTACAGTGCTTATATCATAACATACACCAAATCTATATCTGTGATCCTATATCATCTATATTTGTTATGTTTCTTGTGCTTTCAATCTTAACTTCATTATACATATGCCAAAAGCAGTATATTATAAGAAAGTATCATGTCATATTAAACCATAGTCATTACAGTCATTATTCTTTAATCCTTTTATTACAAGGACAGGAGATAGCGATTTACCTGCCTCCATTACTCTTTCAAGTGCTCTTTGGCGTTCAGGAAATGCCTGTATAACTACTGGGCATGCTCAATGTGATACCACACTACTGAGCATACTCCAAAGATCCCTGCATCCATGGCAACGTGGAATGCATTCTAGCGCTATCTTGTGTGTCCTGGGCATGCTCACTGTGATTTTTTCACTGTCGGCCATCTTGGAGGAGTGCTGGTATTATTATTATAAAATGCCTCAGGCATTTCCTGAAAGCTGAGAGCACATGAAAGAGTAATAGAGGCAGGTAAATCGCTATCTACTGTCCTTGTAATAAAAGGATTAAGAATAATGACTGTAATGACTATGGTTTAATATGACATGATACTTTCTTATAATATACTGCTTTTGGCATATGTATAACGACGTTAAGATTGAAAGCACAAGAAACATAACAAATATAGATGATATGATATAAGATCACAGATATAGATTTGGTGTATGTTATGATATAAGCACTGTAAGGAAATGATGTCATAGGTGGATGTATAAAATGTGTGGCAGACCAAGGGTGTTTGCTGGACAAAGAGCATTTGATGTTGAAAACGTCGCCACAACTGGCGCCTATGCTGAAACCTTGGCAAAGACTGAATTGGAGTGCTGCGGACTTTTTTCAAAAACTGTATATATATATATTATATACTGTTAACCGTAATACATACATATACAATCCCCACAAATATAATCGCTATCTGAGCCTGTCTTCCCCTGTGCGTTGTGTCACCCTGCCCTGTGCCTGTCTCCCCCTGTGCGCAGACGTACTCTGCAGAGTACCAGGCACACTGCAGAGCACTGGAAACAGCAGAGCACTGGACACTCTGCAGAGCACTGGACATAGCAGAGCACTGGACACACTGCAGAGCACTCGAAACGTCGCCACAACTATGAAATAAACCTTGGCAAAGACTGAATTGGAGGAGGAGGTGACCCACTGTGTGCAGAAGGGGTGGTCATGTTTGGGGCTGGAGCGGCCTGTAGGAACCTGGGGGTGGCCGGACATACTGTAGACTAGGGGAGGGGGCATGTTTGTAGGAGTCTAGGCATAATGTCCAGTTCTGCATTTACATGCAGGCTCCAATACAAACACACCCCCTCGTCGTTCTCCTCCAAACGCAAATAGTTGATATCTAGGAAACCCTGCAAAATGTTGACAGGAGGTAAATTACAAACTGTCAACATTTTTCAGCCTAGATCCACATGTAAAATGTGGAAAAAGCCCGAACAACCTCTTTAAGCACCCTAAACCAAAGATTGTGTTCTATGATTACTGACAGAAATTCAACATTCAAGAAGGTGTCACGAGCGTGCTGTGGACTGATGTTACCTCGAATGGATCTGGGATATAAAGGTTTTAGCATTTAATTGATCACAGATCAATTTTAGAACCTGCTCATTGTTTATCATGAATAGGAGATTATTTAAATCTGTTCATATCTGAAGGGTTCAAGGTTCCTTTTCTATTCTGCTGTGATTAACAGGTAGTTGTAATCTCACCTGCTGCCGCTTCCTTCCGCTGTAAACCCATGCCATACTCTCTCCTACACCGGCTATAGTCCATTTTATGTTTCACTGAAAAGGAGTTGACTCTGGAGAAAGTGTTGGTTATCTTTCCAGTGGATGTGGTGGAGTCCCTCACTAGTGAAGAATTGGAGTTCTTTTGTTGTATCTGTTCCCCTTCTTCGTCTCCCTCTCCTCATGTTGTCTTTATCTTAGTAGTGCAATTAGAGTCTTGCTGACCTGCTTACATGTCAGAGCAAGTTCAAGGTCAGTCATGATCACAACAGGGGGGGTGAAGGACCTTTGGATGTAATGGAGATCTGAATCTTCATCCGCCGCCTCCCACCGGGCAATACACTGGCAACGGTACTTTTCCTGCGTCAGGATTTGGACTTGTTTCCACCACTTTCCCCGGGAATTCCATCAGAGCTCCGCCGGGGTTCTCCCAATGGCACACCATGGGCTCCCCTTGGACTTCCTGGGGCGGCGGTTCTGAGGTAAGTGGCTCGGCTAAGCTCTGAACGGTAGTTGGAGTGTCCTCCCAGGCCTGGATGGTGTATGCCGGAACGGGGAAAAGGGAGCGAGGAGAGTCTATCGGGACCAGGTGATTTTCTTGTGGCAGTAAGGCGGCCATCATACCATTCCTGGGACCGGGCTCCATCTCTTCCTCCTCGTGCTCCCGGGTCGGAGAAGCAGGGCGCGACGCCATCCACCACGTGGCTGCTTTCCCTACCACCGTCTGCCGCCATTGCTCCACGATGACAAGGTAGGCCTGTTCTAGTTGGCGGCCCAGCTTGTTAACCTCCTCTGCCAAGAAAACAGGATCCACCTGCAGTATTCAGCTGGCCTCTGGGGAACCGGGGAGTCTGCTCCTTCCACCCCGCGCTCTGCCATCTCCAGTGTCTCGCTGTTCTTCACCCTCCTGCCACTTTCTCTGCTGCTCATGTTCTGTTCTCTTTCCTCTCCCTCCCTTCGTGTGTTTCTCTGTTTTTCATCGTCGTCGGCAGTCACTCTCTTGGGCGGGATTATACAGTCTTTCAGCCTCCCAATCCTTGGAGAATGAAGGGAGTGTGGTCAATATTTCACATGGTTTCAGACCTTCAGGGCCGCCATTTCTGAGGCCCAAAAATCACAGTCTGTAAGGCGCACAACACCCGGTTTTACCGATTTGGTAGATCCTGTTGGTGATGCCAGGAAGCTGTCCCGCCCCTGGTGGGGACCATGGGATACTCAGAACCGAGCCCTCTCATTGTTGTCTGGGCTGCGGGATGTCACGATGGAGTCACCCAGTCCGGGATTCCCTCATCAAGCAAGCAGTTATAAAGGGGGATTGGAAAAAAGAGGAAAATAAAATAAAACAAAAATAAAAGTATCGTGACACCACCCATGGAATGTGGCTGGTATAGCGGCTGCTGCAGTCGGGACCTCTGGAGATGATGGGAGTAGCAGCAAGGATGGTTCAGCTCTCCATGGGAAGAGCAGGTCCCTAGGGCAACCGTATAGTCTGTAGGGCTCGTCGGAGGTGCAGGGTTCACAGCACAGTCAGGCATTCTCCTGCTGATGGTTTACAAAATCAGTCTCTCTCTCTTTAGGTGCAGTAACCACAGTCTCACACAGCATAGAGCTTTAGAGCTTTAACCAGGTTTACTCTCTTTCTCGACAGATGGTTAGTTTACAGACAGTACAGTGGTGGCTCCGGTTTGGTCTAAGCAGCCGGGACAGCTCATCTGAATCACTCCTTTTTGTGTTACTTTCATAGGCCTTTCGGTCTGTCCACACGCTCGCTATTATCCAACGGCCACGGGCTTTCAGTGGGCGACCTGCCGCATACCCTAGCTCTAAAACAGCGGCCTTCTTTTCGCTGCATCAGAGGTTGTGTCGCGGGACATAAAGACCCCGCACCTTGCCAGGGATTGTGGTTGGAGCACAGAGCTTCCTGGCCACTTCAGCAGAGCCGGCACTCTGGTTCCAGCCCAGTCCCTCAGTGTCCCCGCTAATTCGAGCACACCTTGGACTCTTTTCTTCTCTCTCCATGGTCTACAGCCCGGGACCCGGACAAGCCTCAAGGTGGCACAGGCCACAGTGTCCGTGTCCTCTCAGTCCGGTATGATGGTGCTCTCGCCTCTCCTTCTGACTGAACTTGACTCTCCGGTGTCACTTGGCTGACTGCTCCTTTTGAACTTGGTGTTGTGTCCTTTTGTTTTCTCCCCTAACCGGGTCTTGTCCTAACTTTCCCATCTTCCATTTGGTTCCTCTCGCCATCCCATTGCTGGGCATAGATCCCCTAGTCTTGGGATCGGAGTGTGTTGGGTGTGTGTTTTAGGGTGACCGATTTACCAATCCCGGCTGCTGCGCCATCTAGTGGCGACCGGTCCACAGGGGCACCACATGTCCAACTCTGGATCTGACCACAGCATCTTCCTCTATCCATTTGGGGAATCTCCTATATTTCTTTTAACAAAATATAAATGATCCTTCCATTTTATGGCTGGAAGTAAAAACTTTCTTTTTGCCACTCTACCAAAAAAGCAAGCTCTATGGAGTGTATGGCTTATTGTGGTCATATGAATATATACTCCAGCCTGTGCTTGGGAACTCTGCAGCTCCTTCAGGATTTCTTTTGGTCTTTGTGCTGCCTTTCGGATTAATGCCCTCCTTGCCCAGGCTGAGAGTTTTGGTGGTTTCCTTCTCATGGCAGGTTTGTTGTGGTACCACGTTCTTTCCATTTGGTGATCATGGATTAGATGGTACTCCTGGGACTTATCAGAGATTGGAATATGAGGTGGTAATGACTCCAATTTTTTTTTTTACTTTATTTTTTAACCCCCTTAGGCTAAAGGATGCGTTTGTGGCGCCCCTGCGTCCAGGAGGCCACAAAAGGGAACTGCAGCCAGGCAGGTAGGACACTTGTTGCACAACAACACCCTCACAGCCCACACAACCCACGTGTAGAAGGAGTTAACATCCAGCCCTGAGATTAGATACTCTATGAGATCGAGGGGTGGTGGATCAGAGGAGTGGGTTGGGCAAACACGTAGTCAGGTGACTTGACAGTATATAGTGAGGGGGAGGAGTGAAGGAAGTTAGTAGGCCGGAGTGAGTCGAGCTGTAAAGACCCAGGAGTAGGCCACAGTAGGCTGAGAAGCAAAGACCAGAAGCTGAGCTGCAAAGACAGAGAGACAATCACACGTTCTGTGAGTGCAAGGCTAGGAGGGCAGAATCCGTACTGAGCCAGTGTGAGCCAGAGGGGAGAGAAAGCCCATCCGACGCTGATGCCACCAGGAGTGTGACAGAACAGAGAGGGACGGTGGAACCCGTGCCCTGGACAGCAGCTAAAGCCACTGACTGCAGGCAGAGTAGCCCTCCTAGTATACAGAAAGGAACAGAAAGGAGAGAGCCTGGTAGAGCCTCACACCTGAGGACTGCTGGAGGCTGGGCTGAGTAGAGTGTCGGCTCTAGAGGGGACCGCAGTTTACCCGGGATCCCCAAACAACACGACGGAGGACCACAGCTCCACGTTAGGGTCCCCAACCCAAAGGACAGGCAGCTCAGTGACAACCAGGAGGGCCCACGAGGGGTCCGAGTCACCGCCATACTGTCCAGCGCACCACACACCACCCGTACAGACGGAGACCGTAGACAGCCCGGAAAGGACACTAAAGACTGTGTGAGGGGCCACAGAGAGAGAGGCCTGGCTGCAGAGCAAAGGGAACCCGGAGAGGGAGAATGTACCCGTGTATTGAGAACTGTGCTTGAACTGTAAGAACTGCAACTGACTTGTAAACTGCTTGAAGAATCGAGAGTAAAAGACACGGAAAACCCTGAATTGGCCTCTCTTGTCAGTCTCTATCTGCAGACCATTCCTCCCATACAGGTTGCAGCAGATCCCCATCTGCAGAGCTACAAGCCTGTCAGCACCAGCGAGGAAGAGCAGCGTCTGCAAAGTAAGTCTGCAAAGCGTCTGCAAAGTAAGTGTCCTGGACAATTCCACAACCCTTAACTCTTACTGCCCCGGGGGACACAGTTCTTCCCACTGGAACTATAACATCTCCGCTGCCACTCCATACACCCCCGGAGGTTCTGCAGCAGCGGCGGCCCCAATCACTGGCCGCATCAAGTGGGTGGCGTCACGAGTGACATTTTCCCTGTAAATATTCCCCTTTATTTGCCGAGCCCGGGACACAGTCCGGACCAAGCCACCCGTGACTTCCCGGCACCGTCCGGTCCGGTACAGAGTACCCCCATCCCGTGGGGCCCGACACGTTGAAGGCTGCATTTTTTTTGTCCTTTCATTTACATGACATGTATGCATTTATGTTGCCTAAAAATACAGATGTGTTAACGCATAGTACATGTATGTACCATGTGTTAACGCATCCGTTAACACATGGTACATACATGTACCATGCGTTAATGGATGCATTTCCCATAGACTCCCATGTTAACAAAACACATTCGTTTTCCATAACAGACCCAAAAACGCTGCAGCCGGCGTTTTTATGTGCGCTACAAAAAATACATAGCATTTTGCATTGGAGTCTATGGGTGCATTAACGCATGCATTTTTACACATGTGCACATGAAAAAACGCCTGCTGTTAGGGGATGTGACTCACCCAGGCAGGGGTACTCAGATCTCGGACGTAGATTCCGGGTGCTGTCACTGGTGGTCGATGCCCGAGTCTGTTGCCCTGGTGGTCACTGAAAAAGTGTTGAAATAAAAATAATAAAATAGATAGTTCGTGACGCTACCTGCAGTTTGTGATGATAACACCAAACACCAGCGCCGCTGTCAGACCTCCAGAAATGATGGTATTGCAGCCAGTTGGTCTTGCTCCCTGCAGGTGGAGTGGGATCCCCGGGGCAGAGTTGCTGCTGTGCTGGTTGTCGTGGTAGCAGCACTGTAGCTTAACAGTAATAAGACAAGAGAGGCTTTCTTTGCTCTGCACTGGTATTTACTGGTCACTTGGTAAACGCAGTTCAACAACAGGTTAACAGTCACACAGTCACGGGTAGCTGGCCTGGTAGTGACCAATGAATGGGTGTCTTTAAGTGGCTTACGAGCGTGTCCCTCTCTGCTGTCCTTTCTCTGTCCTGTTGTGGTGAATCCTGGCTGGTTGAAACCCAACGTGGATAAGAACCCTCTCCAGATTGCCGCTACCCCTTTGCCTTTACGCGGGTCCTGGCTCTTAGCGTTAGTGATTCTTGTTGCAGGTGGCCCAAAGGCTAAACTCTCTTCGGACCGACCAGTGTTGGAGGCTCGGAGTTGAACTTGCTTGTACCACTCCCGGAGCCGGTTCTCCGCTGTGGACTAGGATTCCCCCAGACTTGTTACTGTACGGTCTGGCACTGGGTCTCCTCCTTCTGCCTGGATCACCACTCTTTCTGGGTGCCCTTTCTGTGCATCCCCCTCAAGGGTCCTCCTCAGACTTTCTCCTACGCTGTTCTTCTCTGAACTCTTTCTACTCTCCCACTACCACTCTTATAACCTCCCCACGGGATCGGTTACCTAGGTAACAGGTTAAACCAATTGGTCCCCTGAAGCTAAGTGTGTGTGGGTGCAGGGTAATAAGCCACATATCAACCTCCCCTTTCACTGGCCACAGGGATACTGTACACACTGGTCTGGGTGCAGTACCCCTTAGTGGCGCACAGACCAGTGGGGCGCCACCGATGCATGGCGCAAATTTGACTCTAGCCTTAGAGGATTCCAACTATTGTTTGCTCGCTTGTTCTATTATTTGCAATAACATTGTACTGTGGTATATAGTCACATCTGCATTTTGGCTGCGTGAACATACTCTTCGGTTCTATTCATGATCACACGTGTTTCACTCTGATATGTTAATTTACGAAGGAAAAGAAATCAATTAAGCTAGGGTCAGATTAGCGGTTATTTTTTTCATCCGGATCCGGTTTTGAGCATTACAAATGCTCAAAACCGGGTCCGGATCCGCAGCCCATAGGCTGCAATACCAAAGCCAGATTGCAATTTTTGCAATCCGGTTACCGCATTCCGGTTTCGCTGCCTGCGTGAAAAATCTTGTCGGCAGCGTTTTTCGGAGCGGTTTGAAAACCGCAGCGGGGCTGCTATAATGGGCTCCTATGGGAGCCCATCCGGTAACCGGATTGCTCATAATATGCAATCCGGTTGCCGGATTCTTTGTTCATCCCTGCGGCTGCGGGGATGAACAAAGGGTTAATGTTAATATAATATGTGGGCACCATGTCTCCAGGGAGTGTCCACCCTCCCTAGAGACATGGTGACCATATGGGGCAGCATATGAAGGGTTAATATGGTGTATTACAGTATTGCCGGCTATTGCCGCTTTTACTATTTTATGAATTAAAGCCGGCGGCTCCTCGCTGTGGAGGAGATACAGTACGTAATGTGCGTACTGCATCCACCGCTATCCAGGGTCCTGAAAGCTTTAACATTACTTCTATGACGGTGCGCTGCACATAGAACTAATGTTAAAGCTTTCAGGACCATGGATAGCGGCATGTACAGTACGCACATTACGTACTGTATCTCCTCCACAGCGAGGAGCCGCCGGCTTTAATTCATAAAATAGTAAAAGCCGACAATAGCCGGCAATACTGTAATACACCATATTAACCCTTCATATGCTGCCCCATATGGTCACCATGTCTCTAGGGAGGGTGGACACTCCCTGGAGACATGGTGCCCACATATTATATTAACATTAACCCTTTGTTCATCCCCGCAGCCGCAGGGATGAACAAAGAATCCGGCAACCGGATTGCACATTATGAGCAATCCGGTTACTGGATCCGGGTTTAAAGACACATTTTGAAGCCAAGATGTGTCTGAAGGCACATGCGATTACCGCATCCGGATCTGGATGCGGTAATCGCAATGAGCCTTCTAAATGTGACCCTAGACTAACACAAAACTTTAGACGTAAATATTCCTTCAGGCTAGGGTCACATTAACGCTACACAGGGGGTAGCATTAAAAACATAGGATTTGGCAGCATAAACGCGGTGCTAATGCCATGGTAGCGCCGCGTTAACGCTGCCAATGTTACCCTATGGAGACGCGGCTAGTAGCACGGCTCCAACACGGCTATCTGAGTGAAATCTCGCATTATTTCTTATCGCGAGAAAAGACGTTGCTGAAAGCGTCTTTTCTCGCGTTAAGAAATAAAGTGAGATTTCACTCAGATGGCCGTGTTGGAGCCGTGCTACGGGCCACGTCTCCATAGGGTAACATTGGCAGCGTTAACGCGGCGCTAACATGGCATTAGAACCGGGCTTATACTGCCAATTCCTATGTTTTTAACGCAAGCCCCGTTTAGCGTTAATGTGACCCTAGCCTCACTGTTGCAATATTTGACATATTTTGGCTGATATTATTGTTTCCAAGCTAAGCGTGCACACTTTCACAATTGATCATCAATATAGTTGCGACCAGGCAGTCGTGTGACCGCAGGTCTTTCATACTTGTGGTGACATACCAAATAGACATGTTTGACTTCTCTCAATTCACTTCTATGGATAAAAGCCCAAAGCATCTCGTCGACGTATCCCAGTATGCAAACTGCATAAATGCAATCATGTGACCAAGTTCTTAAAGCAGCAATACCGGGAAAATGTGACGGAAGTCTGCAATCACATAGAGTAAATGCAGACTTCTGTCCTATGTCTGGACAACACCTGTATTGAAATTTGGACATAGTCAACATCTCTACTAGCTGCATAATTGTAATTCATTTCCCACATGGAGCTTCACAACAATCATCAATCAAAGTTCAGTTTTAGCACTACCCTGACTTAGAGTGAAAGACAAATTTCATGCATGCCGAGCATTGTTGGCCCATAGAACTCGGGAGTATGTCATGAATAACATATGCTGAGCCTGCAGCTCTGCCTATTAATTATGCATAAAAACATAGAGCTTATGTTAGGTATGCAGAAGCATTTGATGAGTCCGCTTTTTTGAAAATATTTGTTTCTCAATTTTACCATGCAGGTTAAAGAACCTAAAGTGTGATAGCACTCAAAATACAATACATAAATTGTATACTATTTCATTAGTTGAGCCTTGACTGTGTTTTGTAGCAACTTATGCTTAAAAGCAGAATTATTCCAATTTATATTTACTTACTTATGAATAATGTTAGTTATGAATTTAGGTATGATTTATAAAAGACTGAAGCCTCAATCCTCTTTTTGCACGATAAAATCGTGAGGTCAGGCATGCCTTTGTATTGCCATAGGGAGAGCGGATAAGCAACTGCCAAACACATCAAAGCTTAAAGCTTAAAGGAGTTGTCATGGACAATCACTTTTTGTTCCCCATGTTTGGCACCATTAAAATAAAAAAAACATATTGGACTTATTGAACTTATCGGACCAGCAGAAGTGCCACTTAGGGCGCAAAACGGGCTGTTGTCAGGCATCCATCCACGTCCCCTCCCTTGCACTGTATGGAATCCTGATTGAATAAGAAATAAATTCCTTAACAGCACCAGATGGTGAGTGCCCTCTTTTTTCTTGAACTGTTTGATTTTACATGCACTCGAGTGAGCACACCCTGGTATATAGCCGCCTTATCAGATGACAGATATAAGGGGAAACTCCAAATTCAAAAAGATCCCAGTAGTGCCCGGTTTCTACATATTATTATTATTTTTTAAAAACTTATACTCACATCCGGGGCTGTGGAGTCGGTAAGCCACACATCAGACTCCGACTCCTCAATTTCCCTGGATCTGACTCTGACTCCAACTCCACCAAAATAGACACTAACTCCATGACGATGGTTATGAAGTCAGAAAGTCAAACCTCAGACTTGGACTCCTCAAATTCCCTGAATATGACTCCAACTCCACCACAATGGATACTGACTCCAAATCCACAACTACAACTCCACACCCCTGCTCACCTCCTCCTCCTGCTCAGTGTCAGCTTTACTGTCCCCACCTTCAGACGTATAAGTAATTAAAAGAGAGTAAAAAGCAGTTACAGGTCTGACTTCCTCTTGGTTACTTATTTGTTTGAAGGCAGGGACAGTGAAGCTGGCACTGATTGGATGCATGGCTCTTGTGATGTAGGAACTTTAAATGAGCCTGAAAGAGTGAGTGCCAACACTGCTAGAAAAGCACCGACATGAGAGGTGAGTATAAGCTTTTTTATTTTAACGGGGCCTAAAAAGGGTAATAGGAAGGAGTTGTCCAAGTAGTAGACAACTCTTAAAAGTAATCTGTCAGGTCATTTATGCCCCCAAACCTATCACTACCTGTCCCTGCAGCTTCCTACTACATCCCTAACCATCCCTGTGTGACCTAAATGTGTTCTGTAATCACTGTGTAAAATGTTTTTATTACTCACGTTCTCATACGTTAATAATCAGGGTGTTGACAAGTTAGCAGACATTGTGGACATTCTGTAAGGCTGCATGTCCCCATAGCTCCATTGTTATCACAACCCAGTAGGCGTGATAATGTAATGCAGAAGCACGGTCCCACTTTAGAAATCTGTTGCCCTCCACCTGGTAAGACGCATGGCCGCGTGTCATTTCTGGTCCTGCACATTGTGGGGAATTATTGGGTGCACTGGCTGCTTCTGAACATGCACTGCGCATGCTCAGGAGCCACCAAGGTCACCCAATAATCCTGCAGGCTGTGCAAGACTGGAAATAACGCAACCGCGGCGTCATACCCTAAGGAAGATTCACAGATTTCAAACGCTGTGAGAGCTTTTCTGCATTAATTATCACGTCAACTGGGGCGTAATTACAATGGAGCAATCGGGTATGTGGAGCCTTACAAAACGCCCTCAGTGTCTGCAATCTTGTCGACACCCTGCTTATTAACATAGGAAAATGTAAGTAATAAAAGCATTTTACACAGCGATTACAGGACACATTTAGGTCGGACAGGGATGATTAGGAAAGCTGCAGGGACAGGTAGTTATATGTTTGGGGCATAAACTTGGTGACAGGTTCTCTTTAACTTTTTGTTTAAAAAAATATATGACACCCCCAACAACAGAGCCGTGGGGTACTCAGAACCGGACCTGTACAGTTCTTCGGGGATGTCACGGTGGCGCGATCCAGCTCCATGACTGTGGCCGTGTCATAAAAATGGGGAATAATATTACTTTATAAGGGATTGAGTCTTGACGCCACCCGTGGTGTTCATCAAAGGATGGCCAACGCTGCGGTTCAAGTCCACTGGGGCCGTTGGTGACGCAGCCAAGATGTTACATCTCTTTACGGGTAGAGCAGGGCCCCAGGGCATATGTAAAGTCTATTTGATGATGGTATCAATTGTAGAACAGGACAGAGGATGCAGGAAATACACAGTAGGGTGCAGTCTTCACACTTTGCTCACGGTCTCCAGGTTACAACAGCTAGCCGGGTGCTGTGTCCTCCGGGTCTATGATCTAGCCAATTCTCGGGTAACTTGGGTGTACTTTACTGGGACCCTCTTCTGGTGTACCTTCCTGGGTCGTCTCTCTGAATTGGCTCTTGCCCTCCTGCCCTGCACCTCACACATAGTGTCCCAAGCCTGCGGTCTCAGGCCCTGTCGGATGATGTCTTCTCTGTCCCCTTGGCCCTATGCAGCCACATTTTTAGCGAGTGTGTGTGGATTTGGCTCTTGCACATACAGATACCGCAGCCTCTGGTTGACTAGTTGAAGCTTAAAGTTTCTCCGCTAGTCTGGGGCCAGCCACTCTGCGACCCTGGTCCCTTCACCCTACTTCGTTCGGCATGGATCCCCACTGTGCCGCAGAGACCTCTTTCATCTCCTGTCTGCTCTCCCCAGGCCTGGGACAAGCCTCTCGGCCACTCCAGTCTCCAGGACATCTCTCTCCTTCTCCCTTCTAATGTTTCTCCCACGATCTACTCATATTGTCCTCATGTTTTCTCCACTTCTGGGTGTCCTTCCTTTTTCTACTTCCTCCACCCACACCCTCTACCTAGTTCCCCCTCCAGCCAGAAATGGGGCCCTCCCTAAATATCCAGATCCCCTGGCCTGGAGTGGTGTGGTGTTGGATGTGAAGGTGTGAGTACCAGGTAGTGTCCCCCTACTTACCCGAGAGTGGGGTACCACACCTCTGGCTGAGGTGCAGTATCTCTGTGGCGACTGCACCCTCACAGGCGCCACAGATAGTCTATCTTAAACTCAAACATTGAGAACAGAGACACTTCTATCATGCACATTAGGTTGTCATCATACATTTCTGACAATTATCTAATTTTTATATCCAGCATGAGCTAAACACACAATGTAAGAACATTGTAGCAAAGCAGAGACCGCCTTTTGCTGAAGGCATTCAACCCAAACATGTTCCAGCAATGTATTTGACCAAATGCATATTAGAAATTGTTTACTGTTCATTAACTAAATATAATAATTAAAAAGAATTCCAGGCAGCATATATCCAACGCCGCCTACATCATATCAGCTACATATGTATAACCGAGCCATACGGGAAGCTAGTTGGAAAGGTTTGTCCCTGGTGGCTTGTCCCACCCACAGCCAAAGACTACCAGGGCTTGCTGTCCTATATACGACATGTATAGGAAAAGATTTGTCAGTGAATGGCAGAGGGTGGGGTAAGCAGCCCATCCGTCTAGTTTTATATGCATTTTGGTCCTTGGTGGCTTTTAAGTTATGTTGCGTCATTCCAGAGTCAAATATACATGGCTAAAAACATTTTGTGGATTTGGCAGCATGTATCAGCTGTCACTTTCACTATAATTAAATTAATTAGACTAGTCATTTAAGTACAAGAATAGGTTATGCGAAATAAAACAAGTTTGGCTTAATAAATTAGTTTTGGCCTTAAAATAATCATTTAATATCAAAGAATTAGAACAATTCCAAAGTTCTCCTACACCTGCAAGAGTAACAGCCACTGTCCTGAGTGTACGAGCGGGCGTCTCAGGGCTCACATTGGATAACATAACCCCTCTGTTCTGTTCACAGGCAATACTTTGTATGTTTTATCAATGTCTAGTCACCCAAGGTTTATCTGAAGTTAATACTATCAAACAATGCAATGAAAAATGTTTTTTTTTCTTCTTCGTATTGATGATAACCTTGAAAAGCTGGATTTTAGCACCCGTTAAAAGAAAACATCAAGCAGACAGCCTAATTCTGTCCTCAATGTATCCTTGACACAAATTCTATCTGCAATTTACAATTGGTGTTCTGTTAAACGTTAATCTTCTCTTTGTAGTTATAAAGACTATAGTATATTTCCTGTGTTCACCAAACAGTTCGATAATATGTAAATTCTAATAAGTAGCTTATCTGGTGCCCGCTCAATTAGTGCGTTCCTCCATTTCTGCCTGGTATTCTGTGATAGTCTGGTTATGTAACGTCAGGGTAAACATGGAGGGAGACTGCACATAGTGTTAGCTATTACATTTTTTAATCTATATTTTATTTGCATGTTGTTTTCGTCTCCAAATTAATATAGATTTCACTTTAAAAAAAATCCCGATTTCTTGTTACTAAAGAACAGCAACTGTAAACAACAGTAGGGCTGTGTTCCGACAGGCAAAAGTGCTATAAAATAAGCAATAACAATCTACTCTATTGTGTTTTCCTGGTGATTTTTTATAATGCATTTTTGGTCCAGGTTTACTCATTTTTTAATAGATTAATATGGTATGTGCACATGATGAGGATGCAGTGCCTCCTTTCCTGCGAGAATCCAGCAATCTCCATTGGTGAACACAGCCATCTTCTACCCAAGGTCAGCGTTCAGGGCATGCCGGCTTTCCCTGCATTCACCCACTGAGATCGCTTCCAACTCTGCGGCGCTAAATTGACATCCTGTGGACAAGCGATGGCACGGATAGCCACCCCGGATGTCAGTTATCGCTGCAGATGAAAGAAGTACAGTAGGCATGGGATTATGGATTATGCATTCAGCACAAACACCCTACGTCTATAACGTTGCAAACACTGATCATGTGCACACAGCATTATGGTAAAGAAATGTTGGAATTCTGCACATAAAAATGTTTTCATTAAATGAAATCCAGTTTGCTTGAGCTGTTATATTTAGCAGATTTGCACTCCTATTTGGCTCTATAAAGCCATAGCTATGAAAATAAACCAAAAAATGTTGTGCTCACAAAAGCTAATATTTCATCACAGTAATCACCTAGATGGGTGTCGTATTCAGCTGTCAGAGCACAGCAGGCAAAATCCAGGAAGACGAAAACTAATCCATGACACGTCCATCCATGCTTTTATTTACAAATTAATTTTAAAGGGACACTGTCAGGTCATTTTTCAGTATGATACTAATATTACCCTTGAATAGGGCCTAGGCAGACCTTTTAAAAACATGTTAAATCATTATTGTACCGTTTGTAGCTTACATGTTATCAGCATTGT
The DNA here is from genome assembly GCA_033576535.1 of Allobates femoralis. NCBI lineage: Eukaryota > Metazoa > Chordata > Amphibia > Anura > Aromobatidae > Allobates > Allobates femoralis. Next base: position 255,097,247 of record JARQOC010000003.1, on the reverse strand, counting down.
CAGACCCTGCAGTGAGCTCCTGGATTAGTCCTCTCCATTATAACTAAACAGGAATAGTTCAATGCTGTATAAACTGTCATATTATGCATTCCTTCTCAGCAGCTCTCTCCTCCCTCTTCCCTTTGCTAAGAGTGCAGTGTCAGGTTTCAGTAGCTTCTGTTCTGATGAGGACAAGGAGGGAGAGAGCTATTGCCAATCTGACTTATCTAGACTCCATCTATTTCTGTAAGCATCTATCTAAAGGGTTGAGAATGCGCAAATAGGGTCTTATCCTTTATAGACAGGTATGAAAATGATAATATTAGTATTGCTCACCTGGTGCGGTTGTGTAGCACACAACCAGTGTAATCGCTCAAAAACAGCTGCTGCAGGGAACGTACTTCCACAAAGATGCGGTGCTTAAATCGCAAGGTTTTTCGGAAGAAGTACCTCTATGTCCGCGCTGCTGTCAGGAAGATATACCAACGACACTGGACGTCTAGATATTGGTAATATAGATTTATTTCCGACGCGTTTCGGAGCCACGTGTCGAACTCCTTCTTCAGGGAACTTCCCTGAGGAAGGAGCTCGGCACATGGCTCCGAAATGCGTCGAAAATAAATCTATATTACCAATACCTAGACGTCCAGTGTCGTTGGTATATCTTCCTGACAGCAGCGCGGACATAGAGGTACTTCGTCCGAAAAACCTTGTATTTCTGTAAGCAGGTATCCCTGCTGTGACAGTTTCTGTGTTGAATTTCACCTCTTTCTTGGCTGCAGACACAGAGAGCGGAGAGAATACAGCCCCACCAGTGATCTCCTGTGCAGTGATGTAGAGTGAATATGTGACATGCATATTCATGTTTATGGGGAGTAGACAGCAGAGAACTAAGTGGATCATTCACTGTGATTGACAGATGGAATTAATCTCTTTATTTGAAGTTTACATAAGATAGGAGGGAAATATAAATAATAGAAATGCATAAATAGAGTTTAGAATGAGGAATTAGAAAATGATATCAGTTACATATGGATTTTTGACCTGACAGCTTTTCTTTATGAAGTCCTTAGTAAGCCATAAAGCCATATGTGTCTCTAGCACTAGAAACACATATAGTTGTGGCCAAAAGTATTGCCTCCCATTGATTTGAATGAGGTTCGGAAATTTGGCAAACTGTTCATTGATCAATTTTCTAAACATATGCCAATTTGGCAAACTGAACCAAACCCGAACTTCAAAAGGTTCGCTCATCTCTAGTCTGTAATGATCTGCAATGTTTACTAATAATAAAAATATTAAGCTCCGCGCACAAAACATTCTAGTCCTATGTTTATTAGCATATAAGCCAGAAAAAACTCCCAACATACTTACTAAGGCTGCATTCACGGCTGTGTACGGAGAGCAATGCCTGAACTAGCCACAGGGCCCAAAAGTCTTAGGCCCCTTTCACATCTAATGCAGGGGTGCGTTTTGCTGCATTTGCGTTTCTATGCGTTTTTACCACTAAATAAGCATCCAAATGCTTGCGTTTTTGCCTCCATTGATTTTAATGGAAAACACATTGAAAACGCATGCAAAAACGCCACCGCACCAAAAAACACCAGGAGGTCAGAGCCACCGCCCTCCGTCACCGCTAGATACACAAACTGCTGAGACTTTATCTGAAAGTGATATAGACTCTGATCAACTGTAACCCACAAATGCATGGATATACTGTACATCAAAGTCACCCCACAATATGCAGGCCTGTCTGATCTTACATTCCAGGGCTGATTTTCAATCCTAGTCCATCACTACACATATGTATACAGTTGTGGCCAAAAGTATTGACACCCCTGCAATTCTGTCAGATAATACTCAGTTTCTTCCTGAAAATGATTGCAATCACAAATTATTTGGTATTATTATCTTCATTTAATTGTCTTCAATGAAAAAACACAAAAAGAATTGTCTTAAAGCCAAATTGGATCTAATTCCACACCAAACATAAAAAAGGAGGTGGACAAAAGTATTGGCACTGTTAGAAAAATCATGTGATGCTTCTCTAATTTGTGTAATTAACAGCACCTGTAACTTACCTGTGGCATCTAACAGGTGTTGGCAATAACTAAATCACACTTGCAGCCAGTTGACATGAATTAAGGTTGACTCAACCTCTGTCCTGTGTCCTTGTGTGTACCACATTGAGCATGGAGAAAAGAAAGAAGACCAAAGAACTGTCTGAGGACTTGAGAAACCAAATTGTGAGGAAGCATGAGCAATCTCAAGGCTACAAGTCCATCTCCAAAGACCTGAATGTTGCTGTGTCTACCATGCGCAGTGTCATCAAGAAGTTTAAAACCCATGGCACTGTGGCTAACCTCCCTAGATGTGGACGGAAAAGAAAAATTGACGAGAGATTTCAACGCAAGATTGTGCGGATGGTGGATAAATAACCTTGACTAACATCCAAACAAGTTCAAGCTGCCCTGCAGTCCGAGGGTACAACAGTGTCAACCTGTACTATCCGTCGGCTTCTGAATGAAAAGGGACTGTATGGTAGGATACCAAGGAAGACCCCACTTCTTACCCCGAGACATAAAAAGCCAGGCTGGAGTTTGCCAAAACTTACCAGAGAAAGTCTAAAACGTTTTGGAAGAATGTTCTCTGGTCAGATGAGACAAAAGTAGAGGTTTTTGGGCAAAGGCATCAACATAGAGTTTACAGGAGAAAAAAAGAGTCATTCAAAGGAAAGAACATGGTCCCTACAGTCAAACATGGTGGAGGTTCCCTGATGTTTTGGGTTGCTTTGCTGCCTCTGGCACTGGACTGCTTGACCGTGTGCATGGTATTATGAAGTCTGAAGACTACCAACAAATTTTGCAGCATAATGTAGGGCCCAGTGTGAGAAAGCTGGTTCTCCCTCAGAGGTCATGGGTCTTCCAACAGGACAATGACCCAAAACACACTTCAAAAAGCACTAGAAAATGGTTTGAGAGAAAGCACTGGAGACTTCTAAGGTGGCCAGCAATGAGTCCAGACCTGAATCCCATAGAACTCTTGTGGATAGATCTAAAAATGGCAGTTTGGAGAAGGCACCCTTCAAATATCAGGGACCTGTAGCAGTTTGCCAAAGAAGAATGGTCTAAAATTCCAGCAGAGCATTGTAAGAAACTCATTGATGGTTAACGGAAGCGGTTGAGCGCAGTGTTTTTAGCTAAAGGTTGTGAATCCAAGTATTAGGCTGAGGGTGCCAATACTTTTGTCTGGCCCATTTTTGGAGTTTTGTGTGAAATGATCAATGTTTTGCTTTTTGCTTCATTCTCTTTTGTATTTTTTCATTTAAGACAAATTATATGAAGATAATAATACCAAATAATTTGTGATTGCAATCATTTTCAGGAAGAAACTGAGTATTATCTCACAGAATTGCAGGAGTGTCAATACTTTTGGCCACAACTGTATATATATATTTTTTTTTCTCTTTTTTTGTCAATATTTAAACAACAGATTTAACATTGTCACAAAGTTCAGACCCTGAACACGGACTTGGTCCAACACATTTCTTTTATTGTACAAAAATGAGGAAATCTATATTAAATCACACAGTATCCAGAAATGATAACAAGATTCACTTGCTTTTATGGTTTTGATGTTGCATGCAGGGGTGAATCTAACCTCTCTGCCACCTTATGTGAACTGAAAAATGGCTTTCCCACCACCACCACCCCCCCTCCAGGTAATATTTTAAATTGGTAGAAATAAATCTGGTTCATACAGATTTATATCTATCCTGTAAAAATGAGAACAATAGTGGACGTTTTAATTTAGAGAAATAGAAGAAAAGATGTCCAAACACAAGGATGTCAGCGCCATCACACTCACATACAAGAACCACACAGAAGAATCCAGAACAATGATCATTAATGCAATGGAAGGCTTGTCACAAGCATACAGACACACAATGATGGCGGCAGAGCGGTGGTCCTGTAGGCAGACACAGTCCTGCATCCTTATACACACAGGAGGAGGTAGCAGTGATTGCCAACTTATTATCTCTGGAACATGTCTACAAAATTCTAAGAGCTCCAAGTGGCCACTGCCTGGCACTCCCTAATCAGACATGTCACCATGCAGCACACTGCATGCAATGATGACCTACAGTCTGAGCATCAACAAGCCGCCACTGCACTAAGCTGGTAAAATGACATGTCGTCCCCAACAAACCACGCCTCCTTCTCCCAAAATGATTAGCCAATCACAAGAGCAGAAAATGGGGCTGCCCGAAGCTAATAACAGGGGCCATCCAATTGGGTTGAGCGAGGAATGTGGGAGCGGGAAGGGGGATGAGTTCCTCTGACCATCCTCCGCTCAGGAGAAACATGGCTGGATGCCTGTATGTACCGAGGGGTGGCATGGACCTGGTGTTTAAGTTATGGCCAATCAGTCCTGCAGCAGAGAGACAATGCATCCTAAGAGGCGTACATAGAAATCATGAGGCCCCATTGTAGAAGTTATTATTGGTCCTCTCAACAACAAAAAAAAAGAATATTCAGCTTGATCAAAAGTAAATATCTCACAACTTTACAACCTTTACCAAGTAATTTTCTTCCTACTGAAGCCGTTAAATTCCTCTTTCATTGCCCCCGAAAAGTATGATGCCAACAAAAGTACCCCACAAACACTGTATTATGCCCTGACAGTGAATTCCTCCACAGGACCCTCCATGCACACAGTATGATGACCCTACTGTATCCCTCTCAACTACGCTAGCACAGTATGATACACAACTTTGACCCCAACACAGCCCTCCATATCGGCGCCTACACCTTCTCATACTGTATAATGGCCCTGAAAACAGCCCTCAAATCGCTCTCTATAAAGTGTATAGGTTTTCTCATAGACCTCCAAGTATTATCATGCCCCCAAAATATTATAATGGCTTCCAAATAGTATAATGCACCCCATAGTCCTTAGTCCTCCATACAGTATAATACATCCCCATAGGATTCCATATCATAAAATGCACCCCTCGATAGGACTCCATATCATACAATGCACCCCTACATAGCACTGTATATTGTATACTGTACCCCTCCATAGGACTCCATATCATACACTACACCCCTCTATAGAATCCATATCATGTAATGCACCCCTCTATAGGATCCATCTCATATAATGCACCCTTCCATAAAAATTCCATGTAATATAATACACCCCTCCATAGGATCCATATCATATATTGCACCCCTCCATAAGATCCATGTCATATAATTCACCCCTCCTTAGAATCTATCTCATATAATGCACGGTTCCATAGTATCCATCTCATATAATACACCGCTCCATAGGACCCATCTCATATAATGCTCTCTCCAAAGGGTCCATTTAATATAATGCACCCCTCCATAAGATCCATCTCATATAATGCACCACTCCATAGGATCCAGCTCAAATAATACATTGCTCTATAGGATCCAGCTAATATAATGCACCGTTCCATAGAACTCCATCTCATATAATGCACCACTCCATAGGATCCATCTCATATAATGCACCCCTCCACAGGATTCCATCTCATATAATGCACCACTCCATAGAATTCATCTCATATAATGCACCCCTCCATAGGATCCATCTCATATCATGCACCCCTACATAGGATCCATCTCATACAATGCGCCGCTTCATAGGATTCATCTCATATAATGCACACCCCAAATTATCTGCCATCAGTGGACTCACAGATTAAAAATAAAAGTAAATACCTCTCTCCTCGGTCCTAGATGCACTCTCCTCGCAGCTCCAGTCTCCCCAGCATGTACCTGCCACTCCCTCTCCCATAGTGTGAATCCGCTTTGCAGGACTCAGCAGGTGGGTCGCTCAATGATGATGTCATCGCTCCCCGTCATACTGACCTGCAGAGTGGCAGCGGCCAGGATTCACACTATAGGAGCGGGAGCGGTATCTGTGGGGAGCCCACGCTACCAGCAGACCCCCTACTGATGCCGCCCTCTGCTTATAATGCCCCCCTTCATAGAACTCCATCTCATATAATGCACTGCTCAATAGGATCCTCTCATGTAATGCACAGCTCTATAGGATCCATCTCATGTAATACACCCCTCCATAGTATCCATCTCATATAATGCACCGCTCCATAGGATCCATCTCATATAATGCACCGCTCCATAGGATCCATCTCATATAATGCACCCCTCCATAGGATCCATCTCATATAATGCACTGCTCCATAGGATCCAGCTCATATAATGCACCCCTTCATAGAACTCCATGTCATATAATGCACTGCTCCATAGGAGTCCATCTCATATAATACACCCCTCCATAGGATCCATATCTTTTATTGCACCCCTCCATAGGATCCATGTCATATAATTCATCCCTCCATAGGATCCATCTCATATAATACACCGCTCCAAAAGGGTCCATTTCATGTAATGCATCACTCCATAGGATCCAGCTCAAATAGTGCACCCCTCCATAGGATCCATCTCATATAATGCACCACTACATAGGATACATGTCATATAATGCACCACTCCATAGGATCTATCTCATATAATGGACCACTCCATAGGATCCATCTGATATAATGCACTGCTCCAAAGGGTCCATTTCATATAATGAACCCCTCCGTAGGATCCATCTCATATAATGCACCACTCCATAGGATCCAGCTCATATAATGCACCCCTACATAGGATCCATCTCATATAATGCACCCCTTCATAGAACTCCATCTCATATAATGCACCCCTCCATAGGATCCATCGCATAAAATGCACCCCTCCACAGTTCTCCATGTCATACAATGTGCCGCTCCATAGGATTCATCTCATATAATGCACTGCTACATAGAATCCATCTCATATAATGCACACTCCAAATTATCTCCCATCAGTAGACACACCAATTAAAAAAAAAAAAGTAAATACCTCTCTCCTCCATCCTAAATGCACTCCCCTCGCAGCTCCAGTTTCCGCAGCGTGTACCTGCCACTCCCTCTCCCATAGTGTGAATCCGCTTTGCAGGACTCAGCAGGTGAGGCGCTCAATGGTGATGTCATCCCTGCCCGCCGTGCTGATCGCAAGAGTGGCAGACAGCAGTGGCCAGAATTCACACTGTAGGAGCAGGAGCAGCATCTGTGGGGAGCCCGCGCAACCAGAAGACCCCTGCCGATGCCGTCCTCTGCTTACCGCCGCCTGAGGCTACCTACTCAGGTGGCCTCATGACAGGTGCGCTCCTGGTTCCATGTCAATTAACTGTTATTCAGTGTCTATACACAATAAACTGGGCTGTCCATATATGACACAAATGACTGGGTTCTTTAGCGTGAGAGAGATGTCATGGAAGACACTCTCTTCTCTGGGTAGGTTTGGAGACCCTGTTCTTAATTGAAAATTCCGTCATGGTGTATTAGAAAATGTGTCTCTCGTACAAAGAATTGGGAGCCAAATGACATTCAGTAATCAGAATATCATGATCACATACGGCGCTATTTTGCATTTAATGCTAAATCTTGTAAATAAGTGTTAGAATACTATATGATATTCCACAAGCAACTAAAATGATACATTGTAAAGTTCTGCACACAATTGTGTCAAGGGATTTAGGAAAGTAACCTGAATAGCTGCCAAATTCTTCTGTTCCTGGGACGGTGCCTCATGGACAAAGCGTAACCAATTGGAATGGCGTGGATTTGTGGCATCTAAGATATACAGTACTTCGCCTTTGTTCCCCCTGACCTGGAAAGAAAAAAGAATAATTTAAACACATAATGTTTAAGAAGAAGAGAAAAATGGAATACCATTGACAAAACAAACTATGTATACAACTCCTCAAAGACCTATTAACAATTTTCATGGAACTTGGATTTACCGTGAGAATATGGACTTCATCTGATTTGGTCATTAAGAATCGTGACTGATTTTCCTTTTCAATACGAAAAGTGAAGACAAACAAAACTGCTTTGTCGTAAAAAGAAAATGGAAATAAAAACTTTCATAGCCATATGCTAGGCACATCCACATGAGCAGGCCTTCACTATTTATACTTCATTTGTGTCAGACTGCAAACAAAAGAGGTGTGAAGTCTGTATTACGCAATCATTGGATTTGAATACATCCATGTCCATGACTTCCTGTTGTAAGGTAGTTTGTGTCATTTTAAGGCCAGAACTTGCAATTTGAACAAGATAGGATTGACTCAATAGGATTACCATAGGATTCTGAAGTATGTCCAGACTCTGAAACAATAAGGATCATTTAAATGGAACCTGATACCTACTTTATGCCCCTAAGCCTATCACTACCTGTCCCTGCAGCTTCATATTACATTCCTAACCATCCCTGTCTGAACTAAATGTGTCCTGTCATGGCTGTGAAAAGTGCTTTTACAACTTACATTTTCCTATGGGAATAATCAGGGTGTCGACAATACTGTAGACACTGGGGAAGTTTTGTAATGCTCCATGCCCTCGTCGCTCTGTTGTAGTCACGCCCGGGTGGGCGTGATAATTCATACAGAAGGGCGGGCCCAAAGTTTGAAATCTGTAGGTCTTCTTCCAGATATGACGCAGAGGTCGCGTCATTTCCGGTCCTGCTCATTGTGGAGATTATTGGTTGCACTCGGCGGCTCTGGAGCATGCTCATTGAAAATTTGGAAGCCACAGAGTACACCCAATAATCCCCGACAATGCGCCAGGCCACAAATGACGCGACCACAGCATCATACCCAGAAGAAGGAGATGAGTGCTGTATGCAATGCGGTGTGTGCGCTCACCTCCTCCCCTTGTGCCCATACTGTCAGTGAAGCCAGTCCTCCTCTCTGTATGTACCTTAGCCGCCCACTCTGTGAAGGAGATGAACTGCAGCACTGACACAGAGCGGGCAGCTGCGGCAGAGATGAGGATTGGCTCCACTGACTGCGGGCACAGGGGGAGGAGGTGAGCACACATCGCATTGCACACAGCGCTCATCTCCTCTTCTGCCACATTGTACCACTTCCACAGCACAAAGCACTCAGTGGTCTTCTCTTTCACACAGCTGTGGATTTGTTACACTGTGGAGAGGAGGAGATGACTGTTGTGTGCAATTTGGTTCAGTTTATATAGGTGAATGGAGGTGCGTCTTCATATTGGGGACTGGGCGGGGCTTGTAGGAGTCTGGGGGAGCAGGCTTGAAGGAGTCTTGGGGTGGCTGGGCATGCTGAATACTGGGGGGTTGGCCTGTAGGAGTCCTCCTGACGCAAACAGGTAATATCTAGGTAACAAAGCAAAATGCTGACATGGTGTAAATTACAAACTGACAATATTTTTCAGCGTAGATACACATATAAATTACACAAAAAGCCCGAACAACCCTTTTAAAGCCTATGCGGATCCATAAGGTATGGGTGACACTTGAAAGACATACGGTACTTTGCATTTCAGAGTTCCATCCTTGCTTCATATTATTTTACCAATACACTGCTAAGAGTCAATTAAGCAGATAGTCTGCCTAACTCAGTAAAAATAAAGGGATAAGAAAAAAAAAACTGATGCAACTAAGATGACATCTGAGAAAAAAAATCGGTCCATTTATCATGGATAACACTCACACTGCTGTGTGATAAATCTCAAAGCTTGTAAGGCTGGCTTCACACCATGGTTTTTACCATCCTGTTCTGTTCATTTTCAATAGAACAGAACAGGATCGTATTTAGCCTCCTATGTAATCCTATGGTGCCGGATTGGTCATAAATGGCCATCCGGTTTTGTGAATTCAGTCCCGGATTAGTTTCTGTCCTGTTTTTTTCCCGGCCCCAAAATCAAAGACTGCTCCGATTTTGGGCTCTGGTGAAAAAAATCGAAAAATCGAACAGAAACTAATTCACGGCAATCCGGCACACATAGCATGGGAGTCTATGAGCGCCGGATCCGGGAAAAAAATCGGGTTGTTTTCCGGATCCGGTTTTAGTGTACTGAGAATGCTCAGTACACTAAAACTGCTGTATTCGCGTAATTTCACTTTAGCAGTATATTTACATACACTGCTAAAGTGAAATTAAGTAAAGGAAAGGTTAAAAATAAAAAAATAAATTCTCACCTGTACGCTGTGTACCCAGCGATGCATTCACCTCCGATGGCTAAAGGACCATAATCAGCAGACCGGGAAAGGGCGGGCAACCCAATCAGCTGATGGGTCACATGACCGCATCAGCGTGGTTTAAAACTTTAAACTGCGATAATGCGGTCCATCAGCTGGACGGGCTGCCCCGCCCCTTCCTGGTCAGCTGATTAAGGGCCTTGAGCCATTGGAGGTGAATGCATTGTGGGACACATGGCGGACAGGTGAGAATTTATTTTTTTATTTTTAACCATTTCTTTACTTAATTTCACTTTAGCAGTGTATGAAAATACACTGCTAAAGTGAAAGTGAACAGCACCGACACCACTTGCCTGCGCTTTGTAGGCTCCGCTCTCCTTTTTGTGTCCGGATCCATCAAAATCCCGGATTTGGACACAGAAATGGCATCCGGAGTTTACAATCCAGGCCGGTCCATTCCTGTCCGCGGGGTCCTGCAAAAAAAACAGGATTCCACGGACAGGAACAAAACCGTAGTGTGAAACCAGCCAAAGTCTTGATAAAGTGGCTCTAAAAGAACAAACACATGATAAGAAAGAAGAGGGGGAGAGTACAGGAATGCATGTGAATGTTTGTATACAGTGTATGAGTGGTTAGGTATGAAGAACAGTTCTCCATAATTTTCAAACCTTATAGATCAAACTGCTGACCCCAAATGGAAAATCTGTAATACACTATCTCACCTTTCATGTACTAATTATAATACTGATGTAGAATGGTCTCTAACATGACAGAGTGCCTTCACATCTCCATACATTGCAGACTGGGTGTGACTGTTAATTCTTCACTCATGTCCATATTTGCCACTAGACACCAGAGGTCAAGCACCAATGGCGTACATGGCAAGAGTTGACGCCAGGATCAAAATAATTAAAAAAAAAAATGGCATTAATTTATTTTCATCTTTAAGATGTTATTATAAATGATCCTTTGAACATGGCAGCAATTTCTATATTTGAGGAGCTCTGATTGGGCTTCTTTCCCTAATGTGCAGTGGCGTGTTTACACTGCTGACAGTGCAGTGCTCTGAGGCAACTTCATCACAGATGTCACTGAAGAGCACCACTGAGGGGGTGAAAACAGCAGAGTTGAGAAAAGTTAATCGCTCATAAAAATGAAGATTAATTGGAGATTTTACTGTAGACTGGTGGTTAAGGGATCTTACACATTGTGAAGCACTGTGCAGAGAGTGTCAGTATAGGGGACTCATTATGGAGTACACAGCATGCTGTGAAATTGTGTGCAGAAGGTATAATATGAGGTTGGCCTAGAATGGAGAAGGGACAGCAAGAGGTGGGCTCAGTATGAAGTAGAGGCAACATAAAGGGCTCAGTATAAAGGTAGAGCATCATGAGGAGTTTGGTAAAGGAACAACATGGGGAGGCTAAGTAGTGAGAAGGGACAGCATGGGGGCTCAGTATAGAGAAGAGATAGCATAGGTTGCACAGTATGGAGAAAGTGTAGCATGAAGTGCTTAGTATTGAAAAGTAGCAGGAAATTAGGGTAATAGGTTAATTGTCATCTGTGAATTGTCAGCTGGCATCAAGCCCAGAGGTTAGTAAAGGATAGGTGTTTATAAAACACCCCCTTTTACTAACTAGGCAATGGATGGTTAAAACAACACACACAGGAAAAAATACCTTGAGACTCCACCACATGCTCTCATTCAACAATTTATTATCAAATATGGTCCCACAAAGCTCCAACAGTAATCAAGTTGGGAATAAAGACTCCCCAATGTGTCATTGTTCACAAATTTATCGTCAAAATGGTCCTATGAAGCTCCAGCAATAATCCAATAAGGATTAAAGACTCCCCACATACATTCGTTCACCAATATATTAAATAAAAGAAATCCTGGATGTTCCGACGGTTATCAAATAGGTGATATTCCATTACGCCCAAAGCTACCTATAGAATCTCATTCTGAGAAAGTTTTCAGAACTAGGCTCCAGAGGTCAGCAGCAGGCCTAGATTTTCCTAAAGGTGCTGATGTCATTAACCATAGATGACTTTACTGCTTGCGTGAAAATCCGGGTCTGGCGCTGCCCTCTGCAACCGTGATATCACAGATTTGTAGCTCTGTACCCCGGTGAGGGTAGAGATGACATCCGTAACCTAACATGACCTTACCACTTACGCCAGGTATTGAAGTTGTGGAGGTCAGCGCCAAACCTAGATTTTTTATGTAATATATTGCTGAATAAGGGCAGGTGAGGGAGTCTTTATTCAAATAAACTAATCTTTACTGTGCTTTTTTAACCATTCACTTGCCTGGTTAGTAATGGAGGTGTCTGATAGGCTGCTCTCCATTACTAAACTTTGGGCTTAATATCTGCTGTCTACTCACAGCCCCATTAACTATTACCCCAATTGCCACCACACCAGGGCAATCGGAATAGCCAGATAATGCGCCAGAATTGGCGCATTTAATGGATGCCCCAAATCTGGGGCAGCTGTAGGCTTGGATGTTTATACTGAGAAGGGCTAAATAACCATGGTTTTTGCACCCCTGAAAATACTAGCCTCCAGCTGTCTGCTTTACCTTGGCTGGTTATCAAAAATTGGTTGGAACCTCATTTGTTTTTATTTCATTTATTTTATTCAAGTGGTGCGCCATCTAATCACAGCCATGTCAATACTTGACATGGTTGTGATGGGGCTGGAAGTGCTCACACCAGAGAAGTTTGCTAAATGGCTGCTCTGGAACCATTCAACAAGTTTTACTTGTATGGCGAACAGGAACAGGAACCGGATTTACAGTTAGACGTCCTTTGTGCAAGGAGAAAGAGGAGGAGCAGAGCCAAAGCGCTGCAAAATGACCTAAACAAGCCAGTAATATCCATGGGTCTGCTGAAACTATCAGAAACAGACTCTATGAGGGTTATATAATGGCCTGATGTCCACAAGTGTGTGGTGAGCTTACAGCCCAACACCATGCAGGGTGATTGGCATTTGCTAGAGAACACCAAGGCTGGCAGAATCGACATTGATGCCCTGTACGTTCTGCTGCCTGCAACATCTTCCAGCATAATTGGCTTGGCAATCGGTTAGTAATAATAATTAATAATTAGTTAATAATAATCGGTTAGTGTGGAGAGGCATTTCTTTGGAGGTCCGCAAAGCCCTCCATGTGCTAGCCAAAGGTACACTGACCGATATGAGGTACTAGGATGAGATCTTCATATCCATTGTAAGACCATATGCAGGTGCAGTAGGCCCTGGGTTCCTTCTAATGCATGATAATGCTAGACTTCATGCTCCAGAAGTGTGTCTTCAGATCCTGCATGATAAAGGCATTAATGCTATGCACTTGACCTGCCCATTTCCCAAGCCTGAAACTAATCGATCATATCTGGGACATCATGTCTTGTTCCATCCAGCCAGGCCAAGTTGCATCACAGACTGTTCAGGAGTTGACTGATGCTTTAATCCAGATCTGGGAGGAGATCCCTCAAGAGAACATTTACTGTCTCCAGGCATTATAGGAAAGTCATACAGGCTTGTGAAGGCCTCTACTGAGCCTCATTCCCTTGTCTTGAGACATTTCCACTGAAGTTGGATCAGCCTGTAATTTGATTTTCCACTTTGATTTTGAGTTTCATACCAAATCTAGTCCGCTATGTGATATTAATTTTGATTTACATTGATCATTCTTATGTTTTACTGTTCACAATGCATTTTACTATGTAATGAATAAAGAATTGCAACTGCAATATTTAATTAATTGACATCTAGGATGTGGTATCATTGTGTTCACTTTATTTTTTTGAGCAGTGTATATGTATCTACTGTAAGAAGATATTTTTGGTTCCTGGTATAAATAAAATCTCTTTAATTTGAATGTACCATTAGAAAATTCCCTAAATTTCAAGTTGTTTAACTTTTTTTGTGTATATTGTTACTGTAATTAATGTTCACCCTTCTTTTAGTCTGAAAAAGTCTAGCCAATAGGTAGTAACAGGTATATTATCTATTCTTGTGAAAAATTAGCTTAAAAATATTTATAATTCTGAACAAAAGGGAAAAATCATGACAATGTGAGCATCCTATATACTGTACATTTTAGACAGGGAGGACATTGTATGGATATTTTAACGACATAGTCCAATGGCTGCATATTTCCTTGGCAACTGTGCCGCCTCTTTGCCCCTAAAAGCCCGAGCTCGGAGATTTTTCTATTTTAGTGATTGTGAGGCAGCACCATACTTCCTGCTGGGTTAAGCAGGTGACATTTAATAGGGAATATATGGTATCCCTGCTCATGTTATCTGTAGAGAAGAAAAAGCATTTAGCAATTTATTGGCTTTTCCCTCATCCTCATCCACCATTTCAACCAAACAATGTTTGATGGGGCCAACACTATCATCTTTGAGTTTCTTGCTGTTTATAAAGTTAAAGAATATTTTTGAATTATTCTTACTTTCTCTGGCAATAAGTCTCTCTGTCTCAATCTTTGCTGCCTTGATTTGCTTTTTAGAGAATTTAATTTTCTAGATTTATTTAATGCTTCATCACTACCTACTTGTTGTAATTCTCTAAGGCCACGTGCACACGCTGAGTATTTGATGAGTTTTTTACCTCAGGATTTGTAGACAAAACCAGGAGTGGAACAATCAGAAGAAAAGTCTAATAGAAACACGTCACCACTTCTGTATTTAATCATCCACTCCTGGTTTTGGCTACAAATCCTGAGGTAAAAAACTCATCAAATACTCAACGTGTGCACATGGCCTAAATGCTTTCTTTTTGTCACTTATTGCGCAGCTTACAGCTCTATTTAACCATAATGGTTTCCTACAATTTGTACTTTGTTTATTCCCATAGGGTATATATTGTGCACAGGTCCTATTCAGGATGCTAATAAACGTCTCCCATTTGCTTTGTGTATCTTTATGTCTCAGGATATCGTCCCAGTTTATTGCACTAAGATTATCTCTCAACTGTTGGAAATTCACCTTCCTGACATTTAGTGTCCTTGTAGCCCCTCTACTACACATCTTATTAAAGGATACATGAAAACGGATTATTTTATGATCAGTATTACCCAAGTAATCTCCAACTCATATATTTGATAAGTGATCTGGCCTGTTGGTTAATATTAGGTTTAGTGGTGCACTCCTCCTTGTTGGGCCCTGAACTAGTTGTGAAAGGTGATTAGCTGTCATTGTTGTTAAAAACCTCTTTGCTTTGCTGGAACTGCAGGTTTCTGCCCACCAACTTATTTCAGGGTAGTTGAAGTCCCTCACAATAATGACTTCTCTGTGAGTCACTGCTTCATCTATTTGTTTTATGAGGATACTCTCAGCTTACTCCATTATATTTGGAGACTTATAACAAACTCCTATCAGTAATTTATTATTCTATTGCCCCTTATCTCTTCCCAGAGGGACTCTACATTTTCATTAGCCTCACATACACTGGCGATCAAAATTAGAGAACAATGTATGATCATTTGATTTTTTCTGTCAGAATGTAATCTACATTGATCAACATATGAATGTTTTTGTGTAAAGGGTACACCATGCCACTAGAACAGTGTTTTCCACAATAACCAAAGTTTATCAACTTATATTTTTTATTTTACACAAAACGGGATGATCATAATTAGAGTACAGCAATGACTGTAGTACAGAGAAAGATTAAAACTAAATTTTGTGAAGGTTACAACAGTCACTGATCAGTAGAAGTGTACAGGTCTTTGCTTTTGTACAGGCTTTTGTTATCAATGACTTCAACACATCTGCAGCCACAGGACATCACTAGTCTCTCTCACTGCTCTGGTGTGATTTTGGGCCACTCTTCTTCCAGTCTCTTCCATAGTTCTTAGACTGTTGTGCGTTTCTTGGTCATAACTTTGTCACCAATGATTTTCCTGAGGTTTTCTGTTGGGTTTAGATCAGGACTCTGGCGGCCATTCGTTGTTTCTTGTTTCATGTTTTTTGTTTCAAGGAACTACTTTATCCATTTTGCTGTGTGAGAGGGGGCATTGTCCTGCATGAAAATTGCTGGATGATTGACTGCTGAACTCAAGTAAGGAACAACATGTTGTTGAAGAAGGTTCTGATACACACTTGCATTCACTCTGCCATGTAGCTTGATGAGAGGTCCAACCCCTGCAGCAGAAAACATTCCATAAACCATGACACCTGCTCCACCACCTTTCACTGCCTTCTTTTCACACTTTGGGTTGTCTTTCCCCATCAGATCCAAATAAATTAAACTTGTTTTCATCACTAAAATGAACTGTGGACCACTTCTCCTCTGTCAACCCAACATGGTCCTCACTAAAGGTGAGTCTAGCCTTTTGATGCTTTCTGCTAATGAGACCTTTGGACACTGAAGAGTGGGCTTTTAGTCCAAATTCTCTTAAACGTCATAACACAGTATGACGAGACAGATCCTTAACCTGTTCAGTGCTCAACTAGTAAGCTATTCCAACTGCAGTGTTGAAATTATTACCCATGGAGATTCTCTGCATTATCCTGTATTCCCTTGCATTTGGCTTTTGAGGGAGACCAGGCTTTTTGGGGGACTTGAAAGAGATTGTAATGTTGTAAAGATGCAGTATTCTAGAAATCACAGACTTGGAAAATCCAACTTCTGTTGCTTTGCCTGATAGGGTGACCCATTTGGTCTTCATTTGGACAACCTGCTGCCGGATTGTTTCAGTCATTTTGGAACGGCACACCATTTTTGTAAAGTGAGTGTAAACTGTCAGCTGTCAGTTAAATTATGTTTGTCAGATAAACAAGGAAATTAACATCAGGTGCCAGATTATCAGAAATAACTTGCATGTATCTGAAAGTGTTCTTTAATTTTGATCATTGTTCTTATTCATTTATGTCATTTACATTTTTATTCTTTGCTTTAGAATATATCCAATGTAAGAAATAATCTTAAAATACTGCTAATTTACTTATGTTAGGAAATTTTCACATAGGACAACAGATGACTTAAACATTAAAATTATGCTATATTAAAAAGGGCAGAGCCAGCACTGCTTGAGGTTACCGTATATACTCGTGTATAAGCCGACCCGTGTATAAGCCGACCCCCCTACTTTTGCCCCCAAAACCTGGGAAAACCTATTGACTCGTGTATAAGCCGAGGGTGGACTCCAGCACAGGTATACAGCCCCCAGCAGTGTGGTATACAGGCCCCCCAATGGTAGTATACAGCAGCCTCCCCAGTGGTAGTATACAGCAGCAGCCCCAGTGGTATATACAGCAGCAGCTTCAGTAGTTAGTATACAGCAGCCCCAGAGGTATATACAGCCCCAGTGGTAGTATACAGCATCCCCAGAGGTATATACAGCCCCAGTGGTAGTATACAGCATCCCCAGAGGTAGTATACAGCAGCCCCAGAGGTAGTATACAGCAGCCCCAAAGGTATATACAGCAGCCCCAGTGGTAGTATACATCAGCCCCAGTGGTAGTATACAGCAGCCCCAGAGGTATATATAGCCCCAGTGGTAGCATCCAGCAGCCCCAGAGGTATATACAGCCCCAGTGGTAGTATCCAGCAGCCCCACAGGTATATACAGCCCCAGTGGTAGTATACAGCAGCCCCAGAGGTATATACAGCCCCAGTGTAGTATACAGCAGCCCCAGAGGTATATACAGCCCCAGTGTAGTATACAGCAGCCCCACAGGTATATACAGCCCCAGTGTAGTATACAGCAGCCCCACAGGTATATACAGCCCCAGTGGTAGTATATACAGCCCCAGTGGTAGTATATACAGCCCCAGTGGTAGTAGATTGCAGCCCCAGCGGTAGTATACAGGGCCCCAGCAGTATATACAGCCCCAGTGGTATATACAGCCCCAGTGGTAGTATATACAGCCCCAGTGGTAGTAGATTGCAGCCCCAGCGGTAGTATACAGGGCCCCAGCAGTATATACAGCCCCAGTGGTATATACAGCCCCAGTGGTAGTATATACAGCCCCAGTGGTAGTATATACAGCCCCAGTGGTAGTAGATTGCAGCCCCAGCGGTAGTATACAGGGCCCCAGTAATCCAGGGCCCCCCCCAGCGTCTCTCCGGTCACCTGAAAAGCAAACTATACTTATCAGTGTCCGCTGTCCGCGCCCGCTCGCCTCTGCCGTCTGCGATCCTCCATCTTCATGCGGCGTCTTCCGGTTTCTGTGCTCGTCGCAGGGAATGACGTCATTCCCTGCGACGAGCACAGGAAACCGGAAGTCGCCGCATGAAGATGGAGGATCGCAGACGGCAGAGGCGAGCGGGCGCGGACAGCGGACACTGATAAGTATAGTTTGCTTTTCAGGTGACCGGAGAGACGCTGGGGGGCCCTGGATTACTGGGGATGCGGGGGCTGCTGTATACCGATGTATACATCGGTATGTACCGATGTATACATCGTTATACAGCACTGACTCGCGTATAAGCCGAGGGGGGTACTTTTCAGCCCAATTTTTGGGCTGAAAAACTCGGCTTATACGCGAGTATATACGGTATGTATTATCATGGAGGATGGTTTTAAGGATGATTTTACATATAAACACACACCTCCCCTTCACCTGTTTGTACGGTCATTCCTGAACAGACTATAGCCCTATAAATTAACAGCTCAGTCATAGCTCAAAACCAGAAATGTCTCCGTAGTGCGATGGGCCATGTTAATATTAACGTATATACATATTGTACAAAGGCAGTTACATCTTATCTACAAGAAAAGTCGTGTTCTGTACATTGGGGAATATTTTCAAGATCAGAAACAAATGTCATCTTGATCTCCTATGGGAAAGAATAGGGTGAAATACATGCAAGCACCTCATTGTACACGCTAAACACTTCACATGAGTTTATATATTTACACAGTAAAAGATAGGAAATTATTGATTGCTTGAACAAAGCTTCAGTGAAATTAACCTAAATACCGTAGGTCTCAATGCTAACGGAGAATATAGATTTCCTGAGAGGGATAAAATCTCATTATCCCGGATATAATTTAACAAAATCAATATTATTAGAGATTAAATGAAAATCAACCATTTAATATCTCATTTTCTCTTGTAATCATATCTGTTCTAGCCCTAAACTTCTATTACTACTTACGGTATTTTCTTAACATCCCATAAAAATAAAAAATAAAGTAACAATAAACCAATCCCAGGTATAAAAATGTAAATAATTTCTGCCATGCTGTAAAATGCTATGCACTATGTGCAAATCTGACCAAATCTTTTTCATTAACAGGGTTTTCCCATGAACACAGTTAATTTTAATCGATAGATCTTGGAATAATAATAATTTTCATGTGTTAAAAAAATGTTCCTATGCTGAGATAATCTTATATATGTGTCCCTGCTATGTACTGTGTAATGGATGTGTCTGACCATACATGGACATGGTTTTATCATACCACATCTCCTGTGCTGAGATAATCTTATATATGTGTCCCTGCTATGTACTGTCTAATGGATGTGTCTGACCATGCATGGACATGGTTTTATCATACCACATCTCCTGTGCTGAGATAATCTTATATATGTGTCCCTGCTATATACTGTGTAATGGATGTTTCTTACCATACAGGGACATGGGCTGAGCATGTGGTCAGACACAGCCATTACACAGTACAGTACATAGCAGTGACACATATATAAGATTATCTCAGCACAGGAGGTGTGATATGATCAGACTATGTCCCTGTATGGTCAGACACATCCATTACACAGTACATAGCAGGGACATATATAAGATTATCTCAGCACAGGAGATGTGATATGATCAGACCATGCCCCTGTACGGTCAGACAGAGCCATTACACAGTACATAGCAGGGACACATATATAAGATTATCTCAGCATAGGAACATTTTTTTTATACATCAAATTGTGGAAATTATTA
Source organism: Allobates femoralis (assembly GCA_033576535.1). NCBI lineage: Eukaryota > Metazoa > Chordata > Amphibia > Anura > Aromobatidae > Allobates > Allobates femoralis. Next base: position 255,077,262 of record JARQOC010000003.1, on the reverse strand, counting down.
TTATTCCAAGATCTATTGATTAAAATGAACTTTAAAATTAACTTTGTTCATGGCAAGACACCTTTAACTTTCTTTTTACACAAGTGAAAGAAGGAAGGTAGATTACAGTTAAAAGGGCTATCATTACTTATCCAATGTAGACATGTTGTCTGTGTAAAGTAAGTTTCATCTGAAACCAAATGTAAAGCCCCCGTCACACTAAGTGAGATCGCTAGCGAGATCGCTGTTAAGTCACAAGTTTGGTGACGCAACAGCAATCTCGCCAGCGAAGTCGCTATGTTTGACACTTAGCAGCAACCAGGCTCCTGCTGTGAGATCGCTAGTCGTGTCAGAGTCACCTGGACCATTTTTTGATCGTTGGGGTCCCACTGGGCAGTATGCATCGGTGTGTTTGACAGGGACAACGACCAACGACCTCAGTACTACAGGTCTGAGAAACAGGGTCCCAACGACCTCCGTATCATTCCGGATTGTTGTTGCATCGCTGGTGAGATCTGACTGTTTGACATCTCACCAGCGATCCCGACAGCGACGCATCAGCGGTCCCGGCAGGTCGTATCACTGTCTGGATCGCTGATGCGTCGCCAAGTGTGACGGTACCCTAAGTGTTTTCATACGTAGTCTATACACCCCTGATAAAATGCCAGGTTTTTCTCAAGTAAAATAAATTGTACCAGGAAGAATCATTTTAGGAGTTTTTCTAGCTTTAAGAGGACCTGTCACCCCCCTGGTGCTATGCTAATGACTCGCCCCAGCGGGGACCATGGGGTACTCAGAACCAGGCCCTTTCGACATCGTCTGGGCTGTGGGGGTGGCCTCATGGTGGTGTGACCCAGTCCATGGTCCCCTATTGGGCGGTCAGTAGAAAGGGGATTGAAAAGGGGAAAAAAAGAAATATAAAATAAAATAAAAGAGTTTATCGTGATGCCACCCGTGGAAGGAGGCTGGTAGGGGCCGCTGCTGCAGCCCTGGGTCCTCTGGGGGTGATGGAGTTGCAGCTGTGATGGTTTGGCTCCCCACGGGAGGAGCAGGTCCCCAAAGCATCCGGAGTGGAAGGGAGTTGAGGTGATGGACGGCCAGCGGGGCAGAGCTGGCTGCAGGGCAGGTTCAGGAATACTCTCAGGCAGGCTCCTGCTGTCTGTGGGGTGTTTAAGGCTACCGCTCCTCAGGTGTGAAATGAACAGTCTGACACAATGCTGAGTTTCAACCTGGTTTACTTGGCTTCTCTTGGCAGGTACTTCAGGTTACAACACAAGTACAGTGGCGGCCCAGGCAGTCTTTGGCAACCAGGATGGCTTGTCTAGTACAACTCCTTTTGTGTACCTTTCTCTTGGGCTTCTTTTCTCAGCGCTGCCTATTCTCCTCCTTCCTGCAGGTGCCTCCACCCGCAGAGCCCCGATCCTGCAGCCACGGGCCTTGTTGGGCGACTGGCAGGGTCACCTGGCCCTAGTACAGCTGCCTTCTCTGCACTGCGTAGGGAGTTGGCCACAGCTCATAGAGATCTCGCCTTCAGGGCCGGGCCCCTGGTTCTCACCCTGTCCTTTTGCTTCACAGCTGATTCAGGCACACAGGTGGATCACTCTCTACCCGTGCCCCTAGGACTCCTTCTGTCTTCCTGCGATCTGTAGCCCCGGGAGAGGCCTTCTCGTGGTTTGGGCCTCCGGGTCTGTGCTGACTGTCCTCTCTGTCTCTTGTCCTCCTCTAACTGGCTAACTACTTCTCATGGTGTCTTCCTTTTGTTCTCTTTCTTTCCCTAACCACTTCCTGCTCACTTCTCACCCACCAACTATCTATCCCCTCTGTCCCACAGCTGCCTGAGCAGTCCCACTACCTGGGTTCACCTGCTCGCTCTGGGACTGGGATGTGTTGTGTTCGTGGGTGACTGGATGTACCGATTCCATTTGCTGCAGGGGTTCCACACTAACTGAATGCAGCACTGAAAAAAGAACCCCAGTGTATAACGCTGCCTTCACCATGCTTCACTGTAGGTATGATGTTCATTTGGTAATGCCAGTGTTGGCTTTGTGCCAAATATACCTTTTGGAATCATGGCCTAAAACTTTAACCTTGCTCTCATCAGACAACAAGTCCCTGTACACACAGTGTATTTTTATTCCATTTCTTTTTCATGCGTATGTGAGTGCAGTTTTGTCACAAAACAGCAAGCATATCCTAATGCCAACAAAGTCAATGAGAATCCTGAAGTTTTGTACACATCTTGCTTATTTTTCCTTTGCAGACTTCGTGCAGAAATAAACTGTAGCATCAAGTTTTTGTAGCATTTTTCCACCCCAGAATGAATGGAAACTGCATGAAAAAACGCATGCAAAAAATGCATAAATTCACCAAAAATGCATAATAAACTTGCGTTTTTTTGACAAAAGATGCGGATTTGGTGTCGAAATTTCTGCAACCAAATGCTCAGCATGCTCACATACCCTTAGCTAGGGTCACATTTGCGTCATGACCCTAGCCTGACGGAAGCGCTAAAAAATTAGAAATTGTGGCCTCAGCGCATAGAGTTAATGGCAGGTAACGCTATGCGCTACGAGGCTTTTGCACCCTATGATAACCCGATGTTTACCTCAGCAACTGGCTCCATTCAAAGCTCCTGGTTATGCGCTTTTGGACAGCGCACAGGAAACGCTGTCTGCAGCGTTTTCCTGTGCTCTGTCCAAAAGTGCATATTCGGGAGCTTTGAATGGAGCCGGTTGCTGAGGTAAACATCAGGTTGTTATAGGGAGCAATAGCCTTTTAGTGCATAGCGTTAGCTGCTGTTAACGCTATGCACTGAGGCCGCAATTTCTAAGTTTTTAGCGCTTCCGTTAGGCTAGGGTCATGACGTACATGTGACCCCCCAGCCTTATACCTTTTCCCACATGTTTTTGGCAGACTTTATGTAGGTTTTAATAAACTATAGCTGAGCTTGGATGTTTATAAGAAAAGGCTTCTGTTTTGCCACCTTACTCCACAGGACAGACATATGATGCAGTACAACTTGTACTTAATGTTACAACAAGAACTTCAAACAATGTGAAGTGATTGCCAGAAATTCCTGCAGTTCCTTTAATTTTGCTGAAGGCCTTTGGGCAGCCTATTAGCACCAATTTTCTTCTTGTCTGTTCATCAATTTTTGAGGGACATCCTGTTCTTGGTAATGTCACCACTGTGCCAAATTTAAGCCAATTCTTCATAACTGTCTTCACAGTGTTCCATGGTATTTTTAATGCCATGGATTAGAAAGGTACATCCTTCTCTTGACTAATATCTTTTGTCTTTGAAATTATTTTTCTAGTATGCTTTTTTGACATGCAAAAGCTTGTATTTTAAAGAGGACCATGTCACCAACCATACATGGTGATCTAATTACAGCACTGAGCATGCAGCATGTCTGCTGCATTTAAGCCAAGGTGTTCCCCCACCCTTGAGCCCCCTGTATCACGAGATAAATACACTTTGGAAAACTAACATACCGAGGTCCAAATAGGAGTGTGGCTTGTGGCTGGAGCCACATATCTCACAGTGGCAGTTTCATTGTCTCCCTTGCCTGCTGCATAACCACAAGTTGAAGGTGCTAGTGTGACCGCATTGCCCCGCTCCCTGGGTGATGTCACCTGCTTATACCTGCCCTGCTCCATGGTTAACATGGAGCATGGCGGGTTTAAGTGGTGATTCACAGCAGGAGGCTGGGTGTGCCTACCTCCTGCCGTGACATCACCGCCTTTCCCCTCCCTGCTCCATGGTTAACATGGAGTAGGGGAAGTATAAGCCGTGATGTCACCGCAGGAGGCAGGGCAATGCGGTCAGCACAGCACCCTCGCTTTGTGTTATGCAGCATGCAAGGAGACAATGATTGGCATGAGGGAGGGGCGGGGGCGGATTAAAGATACAGGGGGCGTGAAACCGCCCTGTGAGAGAAGTGGCTCCAGCCACAAGCCACCTCCTACAAGGCTCTGGTATGTAAGTTTTCAAAGTGTATTATCTCGGGGTACAGAGGGGGACAAAGGATGGGGGACCCCTTGCCTGAATGCAGCAGACATGCTGCATTCAGTGCTGTAATTAGATCACCATGTATGGTTGGTGACAGGTCCTCTTTAAACCACGTTGTACACTTTTTACATTCATTGTTTTTGAGGAGTTTTCCCTTTGCAAATTCATTGACACACAATATGCCAAAAATAAATATTAGATGGGGATTCCATCTCTTGGATATTCACCTATTGGGAGAATGGGGCTCTTTGACTCCGATTGCAAAAATCTTCTTATTAAAGGGAATCTGTCAGATCCCCCATGCACACAGAACATGCTACATGCTTTACAATGCCCAGTCGCAGTGTTTCCGGTCATGCGTACTACACTTCTCTGGAGCAGGGACACGAACACTTACACTACAGCTTCCTATCATGCGCAGTAAGGCTAGGGTCACGCTTGGGGAGCCGTTTTTGGGAAGGCTGCGTTAATGCTAGGGTTTTTTTTCGTGTTGCCATTTTAATGCTAGTGTTGACGCATGTGTTAACGCATGGTACATATAACCAGATAAAAATATTTTTGCATGCTTTTTAGAACCCGTATATCAACTCCAGAAGGTTGCAACTTTTTTTTCTGGTTAGGCAATAAAGGTATCCATCCTATAATACTTTTGTCATTTTTAAGCATAGTAGTAAAAAGTAGGAAAAAAATTATATTTTCTTACCTCCCACATTAATCTGTTATCCATAATTTCATCTACTTCGCTTGGAATTCGTTTTTCACCAGCAAATGGGCCAAACTTTTCACCCTAGCACAAAACATAAAAGTTCAAATTGAGAGGTCTGACTTGAAATTAAAAACTATCATCTCCCAGACCTGTTGTGGTAGATCACTGGGCATAATCATTGGCTCTGCTAAAGTGAACCTGTCATGTGTAAAAACACTATTAACCAGCAGATATGGGGTTAACCTGCAGGTTAATAGCGCTCTAAACGTCCCCTGTGCCTGCACCTTGAAGGCCGCTGCTGAGAGCAAAAGAACTCGGGGAAGATATTATGAGGAGAGGCAATGTGTGTGTTCTGGGGGTGGAGGTGGGGGGTGAAATATCATGGGGAAAGGCCTGTGCATGTAGAAAGGGGAGATATTATGGGGAGAGGTAGTGGAATGAGGGAGGGGAAGATATTATGGGGAGAGCAGTGTGTATGTGGGAAGGGAAATATTATAAGGGGAGGCAAGTCTGTGTGGAGGATGAGATATCATGGGGAGAGGCAGTGTGTATGCGGGAGGGGGAGATATTATGGGGAGAGGCAGTGTGTATGTGGGAGGGGTAGATATTATGGGGAGAGGCAGTGTGTATGCGGGAGGAGGAGATATTATGGGGAGAGGCAGTGTGTGTGTGGAGAGGGAAATATTATGAGAAGCAGTATGCATGGGGGGAGATATTATACGGAGAGGCAGTGTGTGTGGGAGGAGGAGATATTATGGGGAGAGGCAGTGTGTATGTGGGAGGAGGAGATATTATGGGGAGAGACAGTGTGTATGTGAGAGGGGGAGATATTATGAGAAGAAGCAGTATACGTGGGGGGAGATATTATACGGAGAGGCAAAGTGTGTGGGAGGAGGAGATATTATGGGGAGAGGCAATGTGTATGTGGGAAGAGGAGACATTATGGGGAGAGACAGTGTGTATGTGAGAGGGGGAGATATTATGAGGAGAAGCAGTATGCGTGGGGGGAGATATTATACGGAGAGGCAGTGTGTGTGGGAGGAGGAGATATTATGGGGAGAGGCAGTTATACGTGGAGGGAGATATTATACGGAGAGTCAGAGTGTGTGGGAGAGGAGATAGTAAAGGGAGAGGCAGTGTGATGTGTGGGACGAGGAGATATTATGGGGAGAGACAGTGTGTATGTGGAGGGGGAGATATTATGAGGAGAAGCAGTATCATGGGGGGAGATATTATACAGAGTGGCAGTGTGTATGGGAGGAGGAGATATTATGGGGAGAGGCAGTGTGTATATGGGAGGAGGAGATATTATCGGGAGAGGCAGTGTGTATGTGGGAGGGGGAGATATAATGGGAGCGGCTATGTGAATGTTGGAAGGGGAGATATTATGGGGAGAGGCAGTGTGTGTGGGAGGTGGGGATATTATGGGAAAAGGCAGTGTATATGGGAGGGAGACATATTATGGGCAGAGGCAGTGTGTATATGGGAGGGAGAGATATTATGGTTAGAGGCAGTTTGTATGTGAGGGGGAAGATATTATGGACAGAGGCAATGTGTGAGCTGAGGGAGATATGGGGATAGGCAGTGTGTGTTTGGGGGGCTATTATGGAAAGAGGCAGTGTGTGTTTGGGGGGATATTATGGGGAGAGGCAGTGTGTGTGGGGTGAGGGGAGAGACAGTGTGTGGGGGAGAATATGGGGAGAGGAAGTGTAGGGGTGTGAGGGGTTTTATGCAGTGAAGTGTGCATGATACTATGGAGAGAGGCAGTATGAGTGGGGGAGATGTTATCGGAGAAGAAGTGTGTGTGTTTGTGGGGGATAATTTGGGAAGGGGCATGATGTGTATGGGTGATATTATGGGGAGAGAAAGTGTGTGTGTGGGGTTGAGATATTATGAGAGAGGCAGTGTGTATGTGGGGGGGATATTTTGGACAGAGGCAATGTGTGAGTTGAGGGAAATATGGGGAGAGGCAGTGTGTGTTTAGGGGGATATTATGGGGAGGGGCAGTGTGTGTGGGGGGAGGGCAGAGGAAGTATGTGGGGCGGAGATTATGGATAGAGGAAGTGTGAATGTGTCAGTGGATATTATGCAGTGAAGTGTGCATGATATTACGGAGAGAGGCAGTGTGTGGAGGGAGATGTTATGGGGAGAAGTAGTGTGTGGGGGGATAATTTGGGAAGAGGCAGTGTGTGTAGGGGTGATATTATGAGGAGAAGCAGTGTGTGAGTAGGGGGAGAGATATTATAGGGAAAATCCGTGTGTATGTAGGAAGGTGAGATATTATGGGGAGGTAGTGTGTGTGAGGCAAGGGGAGATATTATGGGGAGAGGAGGTGTGTGTGTGGGAGGGGGAGATATTATGGGGAAAGGCAGTATGTATGTGGGAGGGGGAGATATTATGGGGAGAGGCAGTGTGTATGTGGGAAGGGGAGATATTATAAGGAGAGGCAGTTTGCGTGGGAAGAGGAGATATCATGGGGAGAGGCAGTGGGTATGTGGGAGGGGGAGATATTATGGGGAGAGGCAGTATGTGTGGGGGGATATATTATAGGGAGAGGCAGTGTGTGTGGGAGGAGGAGATATTATGGGGAGAGGCAATGTGTATGTGTGAGGGGAGATATTATGGGGAGCGGCTGTGTGTATGTGGGAAGGGGAGATATTATGGGGTGAGGCAGTGTGTGTGGGGGGTGGGGATATTATGGGGAAAGGCAGTGTGTATCTGGGAGATATTATGGGGAGAGGCAGTGTATGTGGGAGGGGGACATGTTATAGGGAAAGGCAGTGTGTATGTGGGAGGGAGAGATATTATGGGGAGAGGCAGTGTGTATGTGAGGGAAAGATATTATGTACAGAAGCAATGTGTGAGTTAAGGGAGATAGGGGGGAGAGGCAGTGTGTGTTTTGGGGTATATTATGGGGAGTATTTCACCAAATTATCGTCTAGAGGTTTATCCAGGTTTATTATGGGGAGAGGCAGTGTGTTTGGGGAAGGGAGAGGCAGTGTGTAGGGAAGAATATGGGGAAAGGGGGTGTGGGTGTGTGAGGATATTATGCAGTGAAATGAGCATGATACTATGGAGAGAGGCAGTGTGTGTGGGGGAGATGTTATGGGGAGAAGTAGTGTGTGGGGGGATAATTTGGGAGGAGGCTGTGTGTGTAGGGGTGATACTACGGGGGGAGGCAGTGTGTGTGTGGGCTTGAGATATTATGAGAGAGGCAGTGTGTATGTGGAGGGGAATATCGAAAGAAGCAGCGAGTTTAGGTGGAGATATGGAAAGAGGCAGTGTGTGTGTTGGGGGTAGGTTTCATGAAGAGAGGTAGTGTGTATATGTGGAGTGGAGATATTATGCAGAGAGGCAGTGTATGTGGGAGGGGGGATGTTTTGTGAAGTAAGCAAAGCAATTATATATTTCGGGGTGCAGCTTGGGAGGAATATGGGAAGAGGCAGTGTGTGTGTTGGGGGGATATGGGAAGAGACAGTGTGTGTGTTGGGGGATATTATGGGGAGTGGCAGTGTATGTGGGGGTAGGGGAGAGGCAGTATGTGGGGGGGAGAATATGGGGAGAGGAAGTGTGGGTGTGTGATGGGATATTATGCAGTGAAATGTGCATGATATTATGAGGAAAAGTAGTGTGTGGGGCGAGATAATTTGGGAAGAGGCAGTGTGAGTAGGGGTGATATTATGGGGAGAGGCAGTGTGTGTGTGAGGTTGAGATATTATGAGACAGGCAGTGTGTATGTGGAGGGGAGATATCGAAAGAAGCAGCGAGTTTAAGTTGAGATATGGAAAGAGGCAGTGTGTGTGTTGGGGGTAGGTTTCATGAAGAGAGGTAGTGTGTATATGTGGAGTGGAGATATTATGCAGAGAGGCAGTGTATGTGGGAGGGGGGGATGTTTTGTGAAGTAAGCAAAGCAATTATATATTTCGGGTGCAGCTTGAGAGGAATTTATATTTCTTGGGCAGTTTAATGATACTTTGTTTTTAAAGGCCACCATGTCGGGATGTGCTGCTGAAGATGTGCTGCAGAGAAAAACAGGCACAGTGGACACCGGATTTCTCCAAATCCCATCCACTGTGATTGTACTGTACGACGCAGGAGTTTTTGACATAGGCTGGGGTCACATTTGGAATTGCAATTGCGGTTACCGCATCCACATTTGGATGCGGTAACCGCAATTGCCATCACACACATTTTGCTGGCAAAATGTGTGTAGTAAGCAGCAATGCGGTAACTGGATTGCTCTGGATGTGTAATCCGGAGCAATGCGGTTACCGTATAGTTTGTTCATCCCTGCTGTCGCAGGGATGAACAAATTGTTAATATTCTAATAAAAGATGCAATATTAATAATAGTTGTGGGCAACATGTCTCTAGGGGGTGCCCTAAATGATTTACAGTAAGCTGGCTATTGTCGGCTCTGTAGAATTTTATCAATGAAGCCACGGCTCCCCTGTCAGCTGCGCACATACTATACGTAATGTACGTATAGTATATGCCGCTGTCCAGGGTCCTGTAGGTATTTACATTAGATCTATGAGTAGTGCACCGCCATACATCTAATGTAAATGCCTACAGGACCTCGGACAGCGCACATACTATACATACATTACGTATAGTATGTGCGCAGCTGACAGGGGAGCCGCGGCTTCATTGATAAAATTCTACAGTCGACAATAGCCGGCTTACTGTAAATCAGTTATTAACCCAAGACATGCCCACAGGATGGGACAGCATGTCTCTTGGGGGTGGGCATCCCCTAGAGACATGTTGCCCACAACTACTATTAATATTGCATCTTTTATTACACTGTTAACACCTTGTTCATCCCTGCGGCAGCAGGGATGAACAAACTATACGGTAACTGCATTGCTCAGGATTACACATCCTGAGCAATCCGGTTACCGCCTTGCGGTTGCCAGAAGCGCTCCGAAGGCTACAGCCTGCATGATTTTTCACGCAATCTGCAGATCCGGAGCCGGTAACCGGATTGCTTATAAAGCAATCCGGTTACCATAATGGGCTCCTATGGGAAGCGGTTCCTGCTCCGGTTTTGAGCTTTTTGAAAGCTCAAAACCGGATCAGGTTTTCTAAAAAACACCGCATGTGTGACCCTAGCAATAGTGACAACACACTGCCTCCAAACCGATGAAAACACTGATAGTAGGATTGTGCCCTAATAGGGTGTACAGCAAATTTTTTATTGAATTGTTTGAATGGGATCTTCTAATCCTTTTCAATACAATTTATGGTAATTCTGGCAACTGCAGGAAATAACAGGCAGCAACACTGGAACAAAAAGACACAGATTTCCCCTGAAAGCAGTGTAAATATTACCGTTCTTATAGCAAGCTAGAGTAGGACGTATTTCTAGAGGAGTGCGTCCACAGGAGCTTACAATCTAGGGAGTGAAAACATTAGCCTGGTAACATGGGAATGGGAATGAGGTATATCCTGGAGCCGGACAGCCTCCTTTACTGCAGGGAACTTGTGTGTTCTTCATGTGTTGATGTGGCAGCTGAACCCGGCTCACAGGGGGAACTACAAAGTGCAGCTTGTGGGATCTGTGTCCCTCTCCAAGGCTTTAATGTAAGAGGACACAAACCTTTTTGACTCTCCTGCTGGTGTATATCCCCATCCCGTCCTGGACTTGGGAAGACTTCAGAGAAAATCTGTCGGGCACATACATGCCCAGCATCTTTATGGCTCTGCTAAGTAAAGAATTCAGGGCACCATTAAATAACGATATAATAGCAGATTTTAAGCAGGTCCTCACCAATGACTATACAATAGTGTGTTTGTGTGAATGTTTATTACTTATCTGTGGCTGTAGTTCCTTTCTCATGCTGGATTTCATGCCTGCATTCCTGTGGGAGGGATACAGTCTGTAGTGACGTGGGATCTCTATCCTCCACCCTGCTCTCTCCAAACTACATCTCCCAGCATCCACAGGAGGGTGGGCAGTCTGACAGCATCCACAGGAGGGTGGGCAGTCTGACAGCATCCACAGGAGGGTGGAAAGACGTGTGACAGCCCACAGAAGAGCAGGCCTCCTGCAGAAGGGGGAAAACAGCCAAATTGGATACAATTTCATTCATTCTAAATCCCATACATAGCTTTTACACAATAAATGCAACTGTCACTGTATAATGGAGTAGGGGGATAGTTACACTAAAACCTTACATTTACTACACTGTTATGAAATGCACATTAAGATATGTACTCAGATATCCCAAAAATAGTAGAAAAATATTATAGGAAATACCGGATATCATCGATAACTATAGTTAATACATACATTATAACCTTTAAAGCACGCAGTGAAAAATATTTTATTTATTATGCAGCATTGTTTATATAGCACAATCATATTCTGCAGCACTTTACAGACAGAATCATTAATGTGGCCATTGGGGCTCACAATCTAAATTCCCTATCAGTATGTCTCTGGAGTGTGGAAGGAAACTGGAGAACCCAGAGGGAATGCAAACACAGGGAGAACATGCAAACTCCTGCTGGAAGATGTTGTCCTTGGTGGGATTTGAACGCAAAGCAACAATGCTAATCACTGAGTTACCAGATATACTAAAGCCCCGTCACACTAAGCGAGATCGCTAGCAAGATAGCTGCTGAGTCACAAGATTTATGACACAACAGCGAGCTCAACAGCGACCTCGCTATGTGTGACACTTAGCAGCGATCAGGTCCCTGCTGTGAGATCGCTGCTCGTTACAAATCGTTCTGGACCATTTTTTTGTCGTTGGCCTCCCGCGGGGCAGCATGCATCGCTGTGTTCGACAGGGACAGCGACCAACGACCTCAATACTACGCCTGAGAGTGACAAAGTCCCAATTACTGCCATATCGTTGCTGCGTCGCTGGTGAGATCTGACTGTTTGGCATCTTAACAGCGATCACATAGCGACACACCAGCGATCCCTACCAGGTCGGATCACTGTCGGAATCACTAGTGCGTCGCCAAGTGTGACGGTACCCTAACTTCAGATCAAATCAGATACAAATATATACACTATGAGAAATTGATGTCACCTTGCAGGGGAATACATAGAGATCATGAGATTCCACAACAAGAGTTCATATAATCCTTCTTTCCACCACCAGCCCATGAAAAAAAAAATATTCATATTATGATGGCTGTTATAGTAATCACACATATAATAATAATAATAATAATAATAATAATAGCATTAATAGTATTACGGCCCCTAACAGCCCCCTTCAGAGTATTGTAGCCCCTCACAAAGTATGAAGGTCCCATATATAGTGTGTCCCCAGGGGTGAACCTAGCCTCTGTGCTGCCTGAGGAGAACTGCAAAACGGCGCCCCCCCCCAGTAAATATTTTGAATTGGTAGAAATAAATCTGGTTTATACAGATCTATATCTATCCTGAATATTGGACATTTTAATTTAGAGAAATAGAGAAAGAGATGTCCAAACAAAGGATGTCAGCGCCATCACATGCACATACAAGAACCACACAGAAGAATTCAGAACAAAAATCATTAATGGCAATGGCAAACTTGGCACAAGCTACAGACACACCATAATGGCTGCAGAGTGGTGCTCCTGCGGGCAGACACAGTCCTGCATCCTTATAGCACAGGAGGCAGCACTGATTGGAACCTATTATTTCTGGCACACACCTCCAAAACTCTGGGCTGCTCCAATGTGGCTGCTTGGCACTGACTAGTCAGACATGTCCACCATGCCTCACCGTCTACACAGCACATGCAACAACCTGCAGTCTGAGCAACAACAAGCCGCCACTGCACTAAGCTGGTAAAATGGCGCATCTTCCCCAACAGACCTTCCTTCCTCCTGAGGCATACAGACCTACATACAGTATAATGGCTCCTACATCTCTTCAAACTGTATAATGGCCTCCAACACAGTACTCAAACAGCCCTCCATAAAGTATAAAGGTTTTCAAATAGCTCTTCAAGTATTATCATGCCTCCACAGAGCCATCCAAATATTATAATGGCTTCCATATAGTATAATTGACTCCATATATCATAATGCATCATCCATTGTCCTCAACCTATTATAATGCATCATCCACAGTCCTCCATAAAGTATAATGCACCCTCATATAGCATAATGTACCCCAAAGTCCCCCATATAAATAGTAAATTATTAATAATAATAATAATAATAATAACGCACACCTCACAGCCCTCCATTTAGTATAATACATCATCCATAGTCTTCCATATAGTATACTGTACGCCCATAGCCCTCCATATTATATAATGCACCCTCACAATCCTTCATATAGTATAATGCACCGCCATAGTGCTCCTATATTATATTGCACATTACATAGCGCTACATAGTCACCCACTAGTGTACTTACTGATTAAAAAAGAAAAGTAAATACTTACCTCTCTTGTCGCAGCTCTGGTCTCCCCAAAGTGCGTCTTCCCTCTGCATGGGTCAGCACAGGGGTGGTCTCTCATGACGTCATAGTGCCCTGCTGTGCTGAGCTGCAGAGTGCAGACAGCGGTGGCCAAGACTTGGGAGAATGCGGCCAGAAGCAGCATCCGAGCCCCCTACAGATGCCGCCCTCTACATACCAGCAGCAACTAACTTGGGTCGCATCATGATGGGTACACCCCTGCACTTCCAGGGGTTCCACATATCTTTGTGCAGAGCGGACATTTTTCTTATGAGGCAATAAAGCCCAAAACTTATCATTTAAATCCTTATCTAAAAATAAAGAGACTACAAACCAAAGCTGTGGGGTAAAATAAATTAATTTATTCATTGGTCGGTTAGCTCTGTTAAGTTTATTAAAATATCCAAATATAATAAATAATTTTAAAAACACCATAAAATAATCCACTGAAATATTCAATTCCATAAATAATTTAATAAATACTCATGTGAATAAATCCATACGGATCCACTCATTCCAGAGTGACCCATCCTCTAACAGAGTGACCGACCTGCAAAACAAAAAAACTGATAAAAAACACCAACCATACAAATATCAAGGGCGGGAGGGCGGGGCTTCTTCAACTCCTGAGGTAAAAGTGACTGCTCTGACAGGAGCAATCTATTTATAAACACCTTTGCCCCCCTTCTCTCCCACGTCTTAAACCAATCAAAACTCCTCAAAAAGAGGGCCAAAAAAACTGATTAGCCTGGTTCCATCTCCTGATGATAAATTAACCCTTAAACCATCTTTTACCTCACAACACAATCTCAATTCATATAAGGGCTCATTGCCTCATGCTGGCCCCATTGACATCCAATGCTGCCATTACACGAGGCAATAAAGCCCAAAACTTATCATTTAAATCCTTATCTAAAAATAAAGAGACTACAAACCAAAGCTGTGGGGTAAAATAAATTAATTTATTCATTGGTCGGTTAGCTCTGTTAAGTTTATTAAAATATCCAAATATAATAAATAATTTTAAAAACACCATAAAATAATCCACTGAAATATTCAATTCCATAAATCTACTCTATAATTGCCGTAGGCATTTTCGTGTCGGACCCCGAAATCGCCGTGGCTTTGCCACTATGTGACGTCACCACGTGCGAGCAATGGCCGCGAAGCGGCCATTGCGAGTCGCTGTCCGAAAATAGAACCAGAGGCTCGGCCACAAACTTAGCGATTTACCGCTGAGGTAGCGCGAGCAATGGCCGCGAGGCCATTGCGAGTCGCTACCTCAGCCGCCGCACCTGCCGCAAGTCCCCGTATACTTTGTATGGGGATCCATTGCGAGTCGCTGTGTAGCGCGAGCAATGGCCGCGAGGCCATTGCTAGTCGCTACCTCAGCCGCCGCACCTGCCGCAAGTCCCCCTATACTTTCTATGGGGATTACCGCAACCGCGCCGCAAGTGTAACGGTTATGCGGCAAACGCGGCAGATGCGGTTACACTTGCGGCACGGTTGCGGTAATCCCATAGAAAGTATAGGGGGACTTGCGGCAGGTGCGGCAAGTGCGGTTTTGCACTTGCGGCAAGTGCGGTCGCGAAAAAAACCGCAGTCAGCCGCGGTTTTTTTTCGCGCCCGCACCTACCGCAAGTGCAAAACCGCATTTGCCGCACCTGCCGCAAGTCCCCCTATACTTTCTATGGGGATTACCGCAACCGCGCCGCAAGTGTAACCGCATCTGCCGCGTTTGCCGCATACGCGGCAGATGCGGTTACACTTGCGGCGCAGTTGCGGTAATCCCCATAGAAAGTATAGGGGGACTTGCGGCAGGTGCGGCAAGTGCGGATTTGCACTTGCAGCAAGTGCGGCCGCGAAAATCTTTAAAAAAAATTAAAAATAACAAATAAAAAAAATAAATAAATATAAAAATAACAATTACTGCTAATAATAATGCTATTAATGCTAATAATTATGCTATTAATGCTAATAATTATGCTATTAATGCTAAGAATTATGCTATTAATGCTAATATTTATGTTAATAATGCTAATAATAATCATATTAACGCTATTAATAATACTATTATTAATGCTATTAAGGCTAATAATCATGCTATTTATGCTATTCAAAATGCTATTAATGCTAATAATATTGCTATTAATGCTATTAATAATGCTATTAATGTTATTAATAATGCTATTAATTCTATTAATAATGCTATTAATGCTATTAATTGTATTATAAATGCTATTAATGCTATTAATAATGCTATTAATGCTAATATTAATGCTATTATTTGTATTATTAATGCTATTAATGCTATTAATAATGCTATTAATGCTAATAATAATGCTATTACTGCTAATAATAATGCTATTAATGCTAATAATTATGCTATTTATGCTATTCAAAATGCTATTAATGCTAATAATATTGCTATTAATGCTATTAATAATGCTATTAATGCTATTAATAATACTATTACTGCTATTCATGCTATTAATAATGCTATTAATAATACTATTAATGCTATTAATTCCATTAATAATGCTATTAATGCTATTAATAATGCTATTAATGCTATTAATGCTATTAATAATGCTATTAATGCTATTAATAATGCTATTAATGCTATTAATAATACCTTTAATGCTATTAATGCTATTAATAATACTATTAATGCTATTAATGCTAATATTAATGCTATTAATTGTATTATTAATGCTATTAATGCTATTATTAATGCTATTAATGCTATTAATAATACTATTAATGCTATTAATGCTAATATTAATGCTATTAATTGTATTATTAATGCTATTAATGCTATTATTAATGCTATTAATGCTAATATTAATGCTATTAATTGTATTATTAATGCTATTAATGCTATTAATAATACTATTAATGCTATTAATGCTAATATTAATGCTATTAATTTTATTATTAATGCTATTAATGCTATTATTAATACTATTAATAATGCTATTAATGCTATTAATAATGCTATTAATGCTAATATTAATGCTATTAATTGTATTATTAATGCTATTAATGCTATTAATAATGCTATTAATGCTATTAATGCTAATATTAATGCTATTAATTGTATTATTAATGCTATTAATGCTATTATTAATGCTATTAATGCTATTAATAATGCTATTAATGCTATTAATGCTAATATTAATGCTATTAATTTTATTATTAATGCTATTAATGCTATTATTAATGCTATTAATGCTATTAATAATGCTATTAATGCTATTAATAATGCTATTAATGCTATTAATGCTAATATTAATGCTATTAATTGTATTATTAATGCTATTAATGCTATTATTAATGCTATTAATGCTATTAATAATGCTATTAATGCTATTAATAATACTATTAATGCTATTAATGCTAATATTAATGCTATTAATTGTATTATTAATGCTATTAATGCTATTAATGCTATTAATAATACTATTAATGCTATTAATGCTAATATTAATGCTATTAATTTTATTATTAATGCTATTAATGCTATTATTAATGCTATTAATGCTATTAATAATACTATTAATGCTATTAATGCTAATATTAATGCTATTAATTGTATTATTAATGCTATTAATGCTATTAATAATGCTATTAATGCTAATAATAATGCTATTAATGCTAATATTAATGCTAATAATAATCATATTAATGCTATTAATAATGCTATTAAGGCTAATAATCATGCTATTTATGCTATTCAAAATGCTATTAATGCTAATAATATTGCTATTAATGCTATTAATAATGCTATTAATGCTATTAATGCTAATATTAATGCTATTAATTGTATTATTAATGCTATTAATGCTATTAATAATGCTATTAATGCTAATAATAATGCTATTACTGCTATTAATACTGCTATTACTGCTAATAATAATGCTATTGCTAATATTATTGCTATTAATGATGCGATTATTATTTAAAAATCTTTAAAAAAAAAATAAACATATTCTAGACACCCGATGCATTTGCATCGGGCTCACAGCTAGTAATTTAATAAATACTCATGTGAATAAATCCATACGGATCCACTCATTCCAGAGTGACCCAATAGGACTCTGCTTAAGAAGCAGAGGCCCCCCCCACACAGCCAACCGACCAATGCTCTATCATCGTCTGAAAATCTAAATTCAAGACGTCATACCCTATAGCAGAGAAATGAACCTCATCCCTACCATACATACCTGGCTCAAAACCTTCCAACTCGTGATGCCGATAACAAAAACCATTGATAATCAGCATGAATTTGGCTAAAGCCCTATTTAATTTACGTTTGATTTTTTCCAAGAATAACACCCCATCAGATTGCCAAGACAGACGAGATATTACTTCAGAAAAAATAACTTTCGCTGAAGGAAATAAATTTGAAATCCACATAAAATCTTGCTTAACCTGCCATAACAGGTCAGCCGAACGAAGTTTTCCGATATCATTACCTAAAAGATGTATAATTAAACAATCAGGCTCAGGAAACCGAAGTGACAAATCTAAAAGTACTTGTTTCAATTGTGCCCATCCCATGCCCCGTTGGCCATGCCAATAAATTTGAATCTTGGAAGGGTGAAACGATAAATTCTCCGTATACTGTCTCATACTTGCCCTCCTCTGCGCCCAATACACGTAAGAGTGCCCAATAATCCACACGTACTTGGGCCCTATGAAAATAAAAAGAATGTTAACATTCAAACAATAACTCTGGTCGTACATATAATTGATAACATTTAGACTTCCATCGTCCCAGGCGCTTTATCACTGATCCGTCCATCCCAGCTTGCGCAGCCGCAGTGGCAGCTCCAATCCTAAAGGAATGAGCTGTAATACGTAAATGACCCAGCTGTAAATGACCCAAGCATTTCTTCAATACAAAAGGAAACTGGAACTTGGTCACTGGCTGCAGATCCTTATGTATAAAAAGAAAGTTAGAACTCACTGGACGAATCGCCATCCAGCGAGTCATATTTTTAACTGGGCATATAAAAGACTCTTCAATCGCTTGCACTACAATCTCTGAGCCCTTACCCAATTGATCCGTTTTGGAACGTCTCAAACGCAATACCATGCATGACAGAGATAAAGAGACATCCGAAAACAAAAAAACAGAAGGCGAAGATTTATTTGCTGACACTAATTCCCCAACTCGCATAGCTGAAAAAAATAAGGTCGTAAAAATAGCACAAAAAAGAGTCGCTTCAAACGAATCGGAACAAACACGACCTACAACCGAACATAATTTCACTAAAAACTCGATTGTCACTGGCCTCCTATTATCCGGGCAAAAAGACTGCCGTTTAAAACCCTTTAAAAACTGTTTTACCGTAAAGAGTGAAGATAAAGGAGAAATTCCTTTTAACTTCAAAAAGAACGAAATACCCGCTACTATCTTTGACACTGCGGAATGTGATAACCCTGTTTGTACAAGACTCTCTAAAAAAGGTAGCACAGATAATGATGAGCATACGTAACAATTAAAACCCTCAGTTTGACAAAACACTACCCATCTCTCCCATGCTGATGAGTAGTCAACCCAGGTGCGTGGAGCTAAGGACTGCGCAATAAAAGCTGGAATAAGAGTCAATTTAGGGACCACAGCCGATTGGGAAACAGAATTCTGCCTTCCGCTGCATCCGGAAATCGAGCAAGGAAATCCTCCATTCGCTGCTGAGACAGAGGATCAGCCATTAAATTATCCGTACTATCAGAAAAACTAGCCTTAAGCCATCTATTATACCGAAGTAAAATAAGCATCAATTTCCTCAGAATACCAGCAAGCAACTTATTCTTAGATGACATTGTATTTAAAGAAAAAACAAGCCCTTGGGAAGGAGACCGCCATAAAATCCTACGATTAGCTAACTTGTGACCCCACAGGGAAAAAAACACAAAAACAGCAAAAACATCACGCAGGGACACCGAAAAATCTTTGCCAAGGAACCCAGGCGGCCATTGCTCTGATACCCAAACATCACCGAAAATACATCCAAAACCTGACCCAGATGCTGAAGAAAACAAAAAAAGTGAATCTGCAGAGCAAAAACAAGACTGCCAACACGATACACCATTATAATCTTTTAAAAAAACAGACCATACCAGCAAATCTTCTTTAAGATCGGATGAAATCAAGATTCTCGTTGAAGGACAAGTGTGGCCCGAAATTGCATCGTAAAAACGTCGAAGAAAAATCCTACCAACAGGTATAATCCGAAGAGCAAAATTAAAAGCTCCAAGTAAAGATTGGAACTCCCGCAAAGAAGCAGAATCCCTACTCAAAAAAGAAAAAACCAAACTTTTTAATTTCACTATTTTATCCCGAGGCAAACGACAGACAATTTGAACTAAATCCAACTCTATGCCTAAAAATTCCAGCCGAGTACAAGGAAAAAACATTTTTTCCCCAGCAATGGGAACTCCAAAACTGTCCATAAGAGATAAAAAAACGAGTCAGCAATTGAAAACAAGTATCTGATTCAGAAGGACCTAAAAACAAAAAATCGTCCAGATAATGCAAAATATGACCTTCAGGAAAAGAAATTTGGAGACACCACTGCAAAAAAGAAGAAAAAAAGTTCAAAATAAAAACAGGACAACGAAAAACCCATTGGAAGACATCTATCAAAAAAATAAAAATTTTCAAAAACAAAACCCAATAAACAAAAACCCGATAGATGAACCGGTAACAACCTAAACGCCGCCTGAATATCAGTTTTCGCCATGAAGGCGCGTTCACCAACATCCCTCAAAAAATCGACGGCCATGTCAAATGATACGTAGTGAACAGAAGCCGCTGTTTTATCAACTTGGTCGTTCAAAGACCCCCCAGGAGGGAAAGATAAATGGTGAATCAAGCGATAAGAACCAGGTTCTTTCTTCGGAACTACCCCAAGTGGGGAGATCCGAAAATTATCAAATGGGGGGTCATTGAACGGACCAGAGCACCTACCCAGCTGCAACTCCTTAAAAATGTTTTCCCTCGCGATGTCAGGGAAACGCTTCATTGAAGGCAAATTCGGAACCACCTTACCGCCAAAGCCGTCAAAAGGCGGAACAAAAAATCCATCATTAAAACCTTCAAACAGGAGCCGAGCTTTCTCCCTATCGGGATAATGGTTTAGATAAGGAACCATTCTTTCCACTCTCACTGGACTCTTTGCCCTCAAGAAATGGCTCTTTCGGATTAGCTCCCTTAGGCCCCTGATTAAACCTCCGGGAAAATTTGTTCATAGAATGAGCCCCCCCGCAAATGGCACATTCATGTATATAGCGACAGTTATGTAGCCACTTGCAGGAAGACTCATTAAAGGCAAAACAGAGTCCTTTCTTTATCTGCTGATTTACTGGATTCTTAATTAACGGAACATGCCGCTGCGGGACCATAACCTGCAGCCACAATCCGACATCTTTCACTCCCCACCTCAATGAGGGGTGAGCAGATAATTTTTGTCTGAAAGCTTCGTCATATAGCAACCAAGCGTTGCCACCAAAATGATGGTGAGCCTCCAAAACAATGTCGATATGTTGAAGAAGCCCACAGCAAAGATCTGAGGACTTCTCCCCTAACACCGCAGCAAATATTAAAAATGCTTGTAACCAGGAATTAAATGAGCGAAAAGATTTTCTTTTATCTTCTTCCACCTTATCTGCATGTAGAAAACCCTTACTAGGAAGTAATGAAAACAATTCTACATACTCCCCAGACCAAATCTGATCCTTCACTGATGCTGAAAGGTGGAAACCCAAAGGTGACACTTCGCACGGCAATGCTTCCTTAACGCATGCCGACGGAACCTGTGACCTATGGGAAGCCCTAATGGCCGACCCATGATCCAAGCCTTTAATAGCATCACGCACTGCAGCTTGCACCATCTCTTGAAGAGAGGTAGAAACGCTATTAACATTGTCATTATCACAATAAAGCATCTCACCCTCCGTTGCTTCAGATATCGATGCTCTCCTCTGTATATGCGGTCCAGCTGTTGCTGAGTCTCTTCCTCTAGCCCCTGTAGAAGTCAGGGCAGAAGGCATCTGATCTGCACCCACAGCTGCTGTAGTGCACCATGCTTGAGATACAGCCGCAGCTGCTGAAGAACTGTCCTGTATAGCTCTGACACCAGAACCCGGATTGCTGGAAGCTGCCCTGACAGCAGCCATATCCTCTTCATCCTGTACTGCCCCTAAGACATGCGTTCTGAGGGGAAGTCCTGTCACGAGACCAAACCCTCTCCCAGGGCTCCTTGAGCTTCTGGGGGCTGCTCCCTGCCTGGATACCGGGACCGGTCTCTTCCTCGCCTGGGACTGCCGTCCGTCAGATCGGGACGGAGATGGTGACCGGCATCGTACCTTCCTAGGCCTCGCACTGCGGTGAAGCACCGGTGTATAGTCAGCAATTTCGCCTTCCTCCTGGTCTTCCGTTCCTACTTCTTCTGGGTTGTCAGCTCTAATGCCATCTTCATTCAGACACCGGAGAAGCCACTCACGGCCTCCTCCAGCGCTCGCCTTCTCAAGGAGCCGTGACAAGAGATCCTCCATGACTCCCTGGCTTCTTCAACTCCTGAGGTAAAAGTGACTGCTCTGACAGGAGCAATCTATTTATAAACACCTTTGCCCCCCTTCTCTCTCCCCTCTTAAACCAATCAAAACTCCTCAAAAAGAGCGCCAAAAAAACTGATTAGCCTGGTTCCATCTCCTGATGATAAATTAACCCATAAACCATCTTTTACCTCACAACACAATCTCAATTCATATAAGGGCTCATTGCCTCATGCTGGCCCCATTGTTATCCAATGCTGCCATTACAATACCATCTATATACAGGAGATACTAAGTTTTGGACTGCATGCTCGCTATCAGTAAACGCAGTGTTTTGGATGCAGTGTGTTGCCGCTGCGTCCAAGATGCAGCATTTTACAGTACCAGCATAGTGGATGGGATAAATCCCATGCTCACTGTGCTTCTCCTCACTGCAGTGTGTTTTCACCTGCAGTGCAGGTTTCCAGACTTCAGCATCTCCGCAGCATGTTAATTTCAAGTTGCGGAGTCAGAAGCAAACACCAACAGCCAGGGTCCCCACCCGATTGGCTGTTCCCGTTGTCACTCACTACACCCAGCCCTGATTGGTCGTTGAGCAGCCATGCCCCCCAGCCAGGGCCCCCACCCGATTGGCTTTCCCTGCTGTCACTTACTACACCCAGCCCTCTATTCTTTTTATTATCAAATGGGAAGAGTTGTGTGTTTGGGGAAGGAGATGAGGAGCAGAGCGGAGGACGGGACACCTGCCTGCTCCACTGCCGGGGCTACAGCACTGGGATGGAGAGCACACAAACTCCTGGGGATCTGGGATCAGCTGGAACAAGCTCCAAATACTGACAGATCCTGGGATCTCCCTCCAGGGCAAGTGGGTGTAAGGTGCAGCATCTCTGGAGGTGCATGATCGGGCAGATCGGCTCCCAGGACCCCGCACCCCTGCTGTGATCTCTGCTCCAAGGACCCCTGATGTTATCTATGTGATCTCTGCTGACAGGATCCCTGTGATCTCTGTCTCTCCAGCACATACCTGTGAACTACACTGACACCGCCGCACACAGACACCCCCGCACACAGACACCCCCGCACACAGACACCCCCGCACACAGACACCGCCGCACACAGACACCGCCGCACACAGACACCGCCGCACACAGACACCGCCGCACACAGGCACCGCCACACACAGACACCCCCGCACACAGACACCCCCGCACACAGACATGGCCACACACTCACAACGCTGAACACTCACAACGCTGAACACCGACACTGCTGCACACTGACGCCACTGAACACTGACACCACTGAACACCGACACCGCCACACACCGACACCGCCGCGCACCGACACCGCTGCACACAGACACCGCCGCGCACAGACACCACTGAATACCGACACCGCCAAACACTGACACTGCCGCACACAGACACCGCCGCACACTGACACCACCGCACACCCACATCGCCGCACACAGACACCGCCGCACACAGACACTGCCGCACACTGACACCGCCGCACACTGACACCCCTAAACACTGACACCACCGCACACCCACATCGCCGCACACAGACACCGCCGCCCACAGACACCGCCGCACACAGACACCGCCGCACACAGACATCGCCGCACACAGACACCGCCGCACACAGACACCGCCGCACATAGACACCGCTGAAAAATGACACCACTGAACAGCGACACCGCCGAACACCGCTGAACAATAACACCACTGAACAGCGACACCGCCAAACACCGACACTGCTGTACACCAACACTGCTGCACACTGACACTGCTGCACGCTGACACCACTGAACTCCTACACTGCTGTACACCGACACCACTGAACACTGACACCACTGAGCATCTACACTGCTGCACACAGACACCACCACACCGACACTACTGAACACTGGCACTGCTGTAAAGATCTACTATATAATCGTCTAATTCTGTCTGTTTGTCAGTAATGGAAATCTCGCGTTGCTAATTGGTCGCACCAGCCGCCCGTGAACAATCAGTGACAGGCGTAGTCCGGCCGCGCATTGGAGTGGGATTTAAACCCAGCTTTTCATTGCATTATTCTTAAATCTTCATAAATAAACTACATACATATTCTAGAATACCCGATGCGTTAGAATCGGGCCACCATCTAGTGTTGTATAATGGTGCCACAAAACTTCCTATACAGAATAAGGGCTACTCCTAGCCCTCCACAAAGTATGATGGGCACTCAGAGGACTCCCCTATATAGTATTATGGCCCCTCCAAGGTAGTACAATGTCCCATTTGTTATTTTCAACTATGAATGCTGTTTGGTCTGCCATTATGGGGTGTATACATATTGATTTAGCAGTTTAGATTACAATTGCTTATTGTTATCAATGGCTATTAACACTGCATATCAATTAGTGGTCAGAATGAATTATTGATAGTGTGGGTGTATTCATTGTTATGTCTAGTTTGATGATCATAGACTGACATATTGTTCAACTTTTGAAGTACCGGTATTATGATGCGACTTTGAGTTACAAACATTGTTAACAGTGGTTTTGTCTTTCCTTTTAAGCCCTAACCTATCAACTTTCCTTCCCTTCTTTTCACCTTCATTGAATGTACTCATATATCGGCAACAACAATTAGTGCGAGTAGTATAGTAGGGATACAAGGAGGACCTTACATTTTGGCTAAGGCTGGTTTCACACTACGATTTGTCTAAATCCGATGCTGTCCGATGAAAATCGGACAGCATCGGATCCGAATTTGGCCCCATGCAGCCCTATGGGCATCGGACCGAATCGGATGTGCACTAAATGCCATCTGATTTGGTCCAATCCGAGTCTGTCCGATGTTTTTATCGGTGCAAAAATTGGAGCCTGCACCGATTTGTGCACCGAAAATAAAATCTGACAGACTCGGATCGGACCAAATCGGATGGCATTTAGTGCACATCCGATCTGACCCGATCCCTATAACATGGGGCCCTATGGAGAAGGGTCCGAGGAAACATCTGATGTCTCCTCGGACCCGATGTTTGTGTATTGAGCATGCTCATTACATGCTCAGTGCACTAAACCTATTGTGTGCCGCCTAATTTAACTTCTGCAATGTATATACATACATTGCAGAAGTTAAATATAAGTTAAATCAAGTGTTTAAAAATAAAAAATCTTTATTCTCACCTGCCAGCGCTCCCCCGGCGTCTCCAGCTGCAGCCGCTCGGTAACAGGACCTGTGATGATGTCAGAACCCGATCAGCTGATCGGGTCACATGACCGGTTACCGCGGTAACCGCTGACGCTTTTGACGTCATCACAGGTCCTGTACACCCGATCGGCGGCTGATGGAGACGCCGAGGGAGCGCTGGAAGGTGAGAATAAAG
Source organism: Allobates femoralis (assembly GCA_033576535.1). Taxonomy (NCBI): domain Eukaryota; kingdom Metazoa; phylum Chordata; class Amphibia; order Anura; family Aromobatidae; genus Allobates; species Allobates femoralis. The sequence goes on along the minus strand of JARQOC010000003.1, from coordinate 255,052,208 downwards.
ATTTGTTATGTTGGGGGGGACAGGAGGGGGGCACATGAGGAGGGGACATGAGGAGGGGACATGAGGGGGGCACATGAGGAGGGGACATGAGGGGGGCACATGAGGGGGGCACATGAGGAGCGGACAGGAGGGGGGCACATGAGGAGTGGACAGGAGGGGGGGACATGAGAGGGCACATGAGAGGGCACATGAGGGGGGACATGAGGGGGGACATGAGGGGGCACAGGAGAGGGCACAGGAGAGGGCACAGGAGAGGGCACATGAGAGGGCACAGGAGGGGGGCACATGAGAGGGCACAGCAGGGGACAGTAGGGAGAGAGTGGGGGGACACTAGGGCAAAACAGGGGGGCCGCAGGGAGGCAGCAAGATGACAGGAGGGAGGGGAGGGGGAGCTACGTGACAGCCCAAACTGATCCTGCAAAAAGTAGGATTTGGATGCCTATTTGGCATCCGATTGCAGAGATCAGTTTGGATCCGATGCTGTCCGATTTATATCGGACAGCATCGGATTTAGAGAAATCGTAATGTGAAAGTAGCCTTAGGCTGGGTTCACATCACGATTTTGGAGCTTCCGAGTGTATCCGTTTCAAAACGGATACACTCTGATCCAAAATCGGCTCCAATGTGTTCCTATGGGGCTCGGATCGGATGTGTGCCTTTTGACATCCGAGTTTGGCACCATCCGATCCTGTCAGATTTCATCACGGACACAAAAACGCAGCATGCTGCGTTTTTGTGTCCGAGAGTGTCCGAGAATGAAATCGGACAGCCTCGGATCAGAGCTGATCCGAGCCCCGATAGTATAGGAGCCTATGGACATCGGATCCGAGCTGAGCTCGGATCTGATGTCAGCTCCGTGTTTTATGTACTGAGCATGCCCAGACGCAGTGCTCAGTACATATAATTAACCCTCTCTGCACTATCTGTTCATTATGCTCCCCCTGTCCTTCCCCCTCGTCTTCCCCCCTGTCCTCTCCCCTCCGGAATGTAAATATAATAAAAAAATCCTCTCTGAGGATACTTTACATTGCGGCGACTGCAGGACTGTGACAGTGTCTTCTGCTGAGCGAAGGACCTCTCCTGATGTCAGGTGACCGACTCTGACATCACCACAGGTCCTTCGCCCAGCAGAAAACACTGTCACAGTCCTGCAGTCGCCGCAATGTAAAGTATCCTCAGAGAGGATTTTTTTATTTTATTTACATTCCGGAGGGGAGAGCACAGGGGGGAGGACGAGGGGGGAGGACAGGGGGAGCATAATGAACAGATAGTGCAGAGATAGAGGAGGGACAGGCAGGGACAGATAGAGAAGAAGCAGGGACAGACAGGGAGAAGAGGATCCACACGGATCCTGCACAGACTCGGATCGGATGGCTATTCGCCATCCGAGTCCAGGGATCCGTGTGGATCCGTGTCTGTCCATGGGATCCTCCTTTCAACACGGATCCCACGGACAGGCACAAAATCGTGATGTGAACTTAGCCAAAAGCGGCTGTCACACGTTAAGATATCTAGAAAGATATCGCTTGAACGCGCCAGATTAAACATCGCTTGAACGATGTCTGTGCGTGTGACGGCAAGATACGATGAACGATACCTGATCAAATCGCAAGATCGCGATCTGAGCCCCGGACCTCAGATCTGACGATGTCGACTCATAAGATAAACAGAATCGGCGTGTCTAAACAACCGAGATCGTATACACGTGTAGGTACTGCGCGATGCCTAAATCGAACACGTAGGCGTGCCATGAATTTCCCATTGCCTCGCCTCCTCAGTTGTGATTCGTGCACCGTAATGGTTTCGGATTGGCTGCTTCGCCACTAGCTCGCATTGGTGGAGGATGATGCGTTGCCATTGGCTGTCCTCACAGGGCGCCATTTATGAAGAGCTGTCTTCAGCACCACACATAGGCGGCAGCTGCACAATTTCTCATGTAGAACTGTGCACCCACAAGTGCGTCAACGTGATAATAGAACCTGCGTGGTACATGACCCTGCTATAGTGTCCACCTTGTCATACACCCAAACAATGTTGCCAGACGCGGCACACACAACGCGGCGCTACGTCACGCCCATGGGATATTGTCCCGTAAGTGACACAAAAAGTGGTTATTGCCCTGTTATCGCTTTGTAGGTCGCCTTTAAGTCTTGTTACGTCACGCAAGGGGCGGTCCTCACGGAATGAAGTTGGTTTCAGTTTCATTCCGCCTGCAAGGTGCTAGCTCATTGCGATCGATTAGATTATTGGGGCCACCACCCCCACCGGCATCCGAGGCTGCACAACCGCAGCACTGTGCTTAAGATCCAGCGGGCCCTGCGGCGCCAGCTGTGTGTGGAGAGGGCTGTGAAGGCAATCCAGCACAAGATTGCGGACCTAAAATACAAGTGTCCGGGCTGAATTGTGGACATCCGTGCCCTGATTGCCAGGCTGCGTGGTGAGTAAATGTTGGGGCCCAACACACACCTGCACATGTACATGTATCAAAATACACAGCAATGCCTCACAACAGATTCAAAGGATAGTGTGTTCCCCGGCCTGTCCCCACCAATGTTGTAGCATATATTCTGCCTAATTTGGATGCAGGGCCAACACTCCGGGCTGGTTGTCCAACCTCATATAAGCTGTCCATCCAAATGTAACTCAGGACCTAAAATTAGTGACAAGCTTCATTGTGCAGTTGTAAAGACATTCAATGCAGGTCACAGGCAGCATGGCAAGGGGATGGACTGGGGAGAACAGGTGACATATAGTCCAGGGGACTGTACACTCCCTCCCCTTGCCATGCTGCATAACACCTGTCAGTATAAGAAAGTGTTGGCCACACTGGGAAATCACATACATTTGTCCAATGACCAAGCCCTAAAGAATGCTCCTCAAACAACATTTGTAAACTGTGTTTGGGCCCACCATGTGGATGTGCCAACAATGTGTCGCCTGGTGGTGTGCCCACTAACACGAATAGGGCAAACTCCTGCCCAGCACAAATTGGGACGCAGGACTCCGGCGTAACTCACTATTTTATTGGATAACGCTACTTTCACAGTTCAATACCGCAATCAATGAGGCTGACCAATATTAAACACCCTGCATTGGATCAAACTGATCCCTGCAGTTGGATCCAAAACATCCATCACAACCGACATTCCCCAGGATCAGTTGATGTGACTGTCCCAGCTGTTCTCCCCTGGTGCATCCCCTCAACACCCCTATGTTGCCCCCTCCTGACACCTCTTGGCCACCTATGTTCAACCCTGTGTGTGATACCCTCAAGTCCCCTGTGTTCAGCCCTCTTCTTCCGTGTATGGGCACCTCATGTCCCCCATAACTTGGCAGCCTATTCCCTGTTGTCCTGCTTTGCTAAATTAAATTTGTGCGTTCTCAGGTGTTCACGAAACACCTTCCGGTTGCTGGGGCATCATGTATTTGCTATAGGTGTGGATCCTGTGGCCAGGACCTGAGTTGATGTCACAGTCACATATCCGCTGTTGAAACGATGGTAAACTGTGTTAACGTGACTGTGACAGCAGCACAGGTGCTGTACTGCAGTGGCAGACCTCTTCTCAAACCGTGCTCGGTCACAGTTCTGGCAACCTTTGGCTAATTTTAAGAACAATGACCTTCCAGTTTGGCCAAGTGTTAACGTACTGAGACCATGGTCTGTTCCTCCAAATCGGGGCCAAGGACACCGCCAATGTATTCTCAGAAGCTGGTCCATAGGGCCCCATGTCATGCATATTTTTGAATACAAATTATGGCCAAGGCGATGGTGTGCCCTAGAAATCAAACAGCCTTGTCTCCAAATATGGCCACATGCTGGTGTATGGCCAAACTACCATATTGCGGGTCAATAAATGGCAGCCATTTGGAATCCGGAAATGTGTCATGCTGGTTTAGGGTGTGGCAAAGTATTGTCCATCCTCCTATTCTAGGCTGCATTTAAAACCAATAGACATTTGGATTGTGTAAACTTGTATGACATTTAGTGTCCATCCAATTTGGCACAATTGCAATAGGGCTGGATGGGTCGCTATATCAAAGCCCTGCATTTTTATGTTTCGTGGGACAAATTGCCTTCGCCAACATGCGTGTGTGAAAATTGAAATGACAACCCAACATATTACCGAACATCATACACTAAATAGGTACCATCTAAAGGCCACACATGCCACAATGGCCCACAGATGTTGCACCCTACACAGGGGAAAATGAACACCCAGCCTGCGGTTGCACCCCTAACTACAATATTACTTGAAATGTATGTAAAAGCAGCCATGCAGCAAGCCACAATGGCTAATGTGTCCACTATCCATACCAAAAACATACATTGCACATGTGTTGTTTTTTATTACCCATGGCCACATATCTTGCCAGTGTAGTGTCCCTCGTGTAAACAATAATTTTATGTCCCACACACATTACATGCATACAACATTAGTCTATGCATCCAACCTGAGGTTGAGGCATTCAGTAAAATGGGCTAAAGACAAGAGGCACACAATGAAAAGTTCCAAACACTATGTGGAAAACCTGTCTGTTACAAACGTTGACCTTGTGCTTTCAAAACCAGATGCCGAGGAATCGTCTTCAGAGGATGATCAACACCCTGGACCATCTGGAGTTGACCCCCAGAACCCACCCCTACAGCAGCCAGCAGGGACACCCTCGGCCACCAGCAATGAGGAGGAGGAGGAGGCTGATGCAGCATCATGGAGGACTGGCTGCACTCCGATAGCGACCTGCCATCACCACCCTCAACACAGGATGCTGCGGATGAAGAGGAATTGCCATGGAGGGATGATGGGCCACCGTCCAGCCCGGGCCCTCTTTTGCCAACAGGCCACATCATCTGGCCACAGAGCCCCAGCCCGCCCGTTACACCACCTCCAAGCATTTCAAGCTCTGTGCCCAGCCCAGGGGTGGACATGTCCCCAGAGCCAGCCGGGGATGATGTGCGGGCCCCAACAGGCCCTGTGGAGGAGGCGAGGGCTGAGGAGGATAGGGCCCCAGACTTAACAGACTATGGTGGTAAGTGTGTATTGATGGGGTCTACACCCTGCATACTGGAGTTATTATTGTGTTAAGCGACAGAGTTTTGTTGGCAAGGGTCTAACTGATATGTTTTCATAAATGTTTGTGCAGATGGTGAACGTGCAGGGTCAGCTGGATGGAGTCTGAGTCCATCCCCATCCACCCCTGATAGTGGTGAGGGTGAGGAGCAAGAGCGTAAGTACCATACATTGATTTGGACTTTGTACAAAAAACCATGTACGTTCCCACAGTAAAAGTGTTCTTCATCAACATACAGGTGTCCCTACTGTCGTGGAGGATGTGGAGGCCCAGATCCAGTTCCTCCAACAGCTGCAGTCAGCCATTCAACAGCATCTGCGAGAGCTGGGCCGTCTACTTTACATGCTGGGTGGGCGCCAGCAACAAGATGGTGGCCTCCCATAAGGGTGATGGAATGGGACCCTCGACCGCTCCATGCGGACATGAGGGAGTGTTGTCCTTGTTGGATACCAAAAAATATTTGTTCTGCCATGTTGGCATTCTTTGTTTGTTTTTTTTGCCCCTGTTGGGCTCTTTTCTTATAGTGTCCAACATTTGGACCATATGGAATGTGTTGGGGCTACCATGTTGGCCTCTTTTCTTATAATGTCCAACATTTGGACCATATGGAATGTGTTGGGGCTACCATGTTGGCCTCTTTTCTTATAGTGTCCAACATTTGGACCATATGGAATGTGTTGGGGCTACCATGTTGGCCTCTTTTCTTATAGTGTCCAACATTTGGACCATATGGAATGTGTTGGGGCTACCATGTTGGCCTCTTTTCTTATAGTCTCCAACATTTGGAGACTCACAAGCAAGTTGTGGTTCTTCCTACACTGAAACACAAATGCGTCCTTGTTGTGCTTGGTATTGCCCCTTTTAAACAACCTATTAAATGTCTAAACCCAATCTGTAAGTCAGTGCCTTTCTGAACGGACACAATTATTTCCATGTTATGGGAGGTTTCTGCTGGTCTTTAAGGGCATCATGGCCAAATCATTGCCTCAACCGGTTGAGGCAGAGGAAGGGATCCATAACACATGTTGTAACACAAGGTGCACATTGTGAGCATGCCGTCTGTCGACCAACCACCCAACCTTTATTAGGAAAGTGATATTTAAATTTTGGCAATGCTGTTACACCATCAACCATAAATGTGGATGTAGACCTTCAGATCTGCCAGCTGTTTAATCCTGCCACCATTACTATTGTCCCATGTTTTATACCACATACAATGATGGTAAGGACACCTCTGCGGCCTTGTGGGTACACCAATAAGTAGTGAAGGCTAATGCTGCATACGAAAGGTTTAAGTATAATTGCCCTCTACATATGTACGTGTTGCTAAATCCAGCATGTGGCCTACTATACTTGGTCAGCGGCACACAGTTTTTTGGTAAACTTGCAAACACCATGCCAAAATCAGGGACAACATATTTAAGGTGTGTGAACATAAAGTATATTTAATTTAAATCAAAAGCCGGAATCTCCGTTCACAACAATGTGAGAAATAAAATAGTGACACTATTTGGTCAACATAAATAAAAGTACAATTGTTGCACTAAGGGCCCAAACAAAAAAGCCGCCAGAGTGGTTAATGGCAAATTAACATCAGTATTAAAAATAACAAACACCGGGAAAGTAGCCACGAAACAAAAAAAAACTATAAGTTCTGATAATGGGGCTGAAAATAATGATCCCCTTCCGGGTAGAAGCGGTTGTCCGGCCGCTGAGGTTGGTTCAAAGGCCCTCGGCGAGCCATGGGCTGGCCTTGGGCAGGTGGTGGGGGTTGCAGAACCTGGGGAGGAGGGCCCATGTACTGCCAGGCGGGTGGGTTGGCTGGTGGCTGGGGAAGGGGCGCAGGGAAGGTAGAATCTGCCGTCAGATTACCCAAACGGGCCTGGTCCATTACCAGCAGGATCACTCGCTCACAATGCTCCCTTTGCTCCATGGAAAACGTGGGAGACGCTCACCCACCACCGCAGCAAAGGGGCATTGTGGCTCACGCACCTGCTGGGTCAAGACTTGCTCTGCCAGTGCAACCAGGTCAGGCCCTGAGCTTGGTGGTGCATTGCGTGGCCGGCCCCGGGGGCGTGAAAATTGCATAGGGGGACGGCTGGGCGCTGACGCACCCTCTTCATTCGGCAGAGATGGAGGCTGCTCCGGAGAGTCCAACACCGACCCTGAAGAGGGACCTTCAAGCGGATCCTACATGTTGAAAGGAAGAACACATGAGCACACATGCCATTACACTTTTGGTGCTAATTTTGACATAAAGGATCAAGTTACATGTATGTCACTAACCCACATTGTGCCTGATGTCCTAGCAAATTCCATGACAGGGCCTTACAGCTTTTGCCAATAACACAACACTCACTACTTGTGTGCTGATCGATTGCTTGCTAAAATTGGAGGTGGTTTGAAAAGCCTTAAGCAAGATGGGAGGCCCATCGGGTCTATTGTTGCCTTCTCTACATTTTAAACTTGGCTATGATTGTTGGCAATAATGTTTAGGCTGTGAGCATTTTTCAAGATTGGCCTAGGTGACCGACTTACATTTGCCCCCTCCACGGCATCAACAACATTGGCCTGTTGGGGCTCGGCGAACTCATCGCTATCGAGGGGTGGCCGTGGCTCCTGCTGCTCCAGGGTGAAGAGGAGCTGGTCATAGTACCATAAAGTTGGGGTGTAAACATCCCCCGCTGCCAAGCCCGACCGCCGGGACTGGGTGACTTTTTTGTGCTCCTTCCCAAACACTGTCTTTAGGTGCTGGATCTTCTTTTTTATGTAGTCAAGGTCGAGTTCTTGGCCTGGCAGATATTGCCGGGCGACCACCAGGAGCCTCTCATAGGCCGCATTGCGGAGGGCCCTGTTGGCGTACCCAACCGCTCGAGTTTGCCACAGGCAGGGGTTCTCCCTGTAGGCCGCAATCAGGGCACTTATATAATCCCTATTTGGCCGGGGCATCTGCAAAACAAATAAGAAATGCAATCAGTAAAAATCACTGTGGCACATGGTCCAAACATGTGTAAACTAACATCCACAGGATGATAAGTCACCTGGCATGATCAATGTGAAAAGCCCCAGCTCAATAAGACAACACCACACTTGCTTAGACCAACAATGTTGGTCAAGTCACTGGGATGTGTGCTGTTGTGACAGTGACAATCCAAACTTTGTACCTGGAGTCCCATATAATAACCTGAAGTTTAGATGGCTCAGTCTCCTCAAATGATGTGAACATACCTTGACTTAATCAAACACAGTGTGGAGACTGTTAAGAGTTTGGAAAGCACAAAATATGCTGGCCACCTGGCTGCTGTCACTCACACTTGTGTCAAGGGACACACAAAACAGCAGGTCCAACACACATGTTCCCAATGCACTATTTATCCGAATTGATCCGACAGCTGTTGGACATGACAGGTGCGATATGCATAGACATTGCAATTACCACGCCCGGTATAGGACGTAACAGCTGCGCTGGGTGTGTTCATGCGGTTTCAGCCACGCCTGCCGTGGAACATAGCCCCGGCGTTGTGTGTGGCACAATGGTTCACCACGCCTGTTTGGAGGGCGTACCATCGTGTGGGTGTGTGGTTTAGCGTTGAGGAGACACGCCTGGTAGGGGGACGTCTCGCCTTGTCATTGGCTCGGGCGTGTATATACAGAGTTTACTGGAGATGCACAATGTCTTTGCTGCGGAGTAGCTGCCGGTATGTACATGGAGAGTCCACATGTGAAACCTTGTGAATGGGGGTCACTATAGCGTTGTCAAAAGAGATATGACGGGGTTTGTGTTCTTGCCCCCCTCGGCTGTTTCCATGATGTTTTTGTTTTTGTTTTGGTTTAAATTTATCGTTATATAGCAAAATACAAGGACTGAAGCATTACCTTGTGACATTGAAGGCATCGGGACAAAGTTGTTATTTTCGGTGCCTTGACATTGGAGTGACACCCATCTCAGCGACCACTGCATGTGAGTTATTATTGTGTGTCTGTAGTGTTGCTTTTTTCATACATATGGTCCTCCATGTGTGTGATGTTCATGGTATTTGCATTGTTCATGATGTAGGAAGTGTGATGTTGGTTGTGATCTAAATGTGTGTAGGGCTTTTTGTGTATTGTATTTTGTTGTGCAAGGCATTTAGCCGTGTAAAAACATGTGGCCTTCCTCAACACCTTCATTGATACTGTATGTGTTGTGGGGTTTTAGTACATGTTTTCCACATGTGTACTGCACCTGTACATATTTTGCCAATGTAATGCTCATTAGTGGTTCCATTTTGGATGTTCACATTGTCGTAAAACCACCTTTGTGCGTAGGCAGCATAGTAAACATAGTTTTGCCTCTAACAGCATGAATCCAGATCAACGTGCCGTAGTGGGGGCTGCTTTACTGGTGCAGGCAGCACGTGTGGAGGATGAGAGGGTGGAGAGACGCAGGAGGAGACCACGACGCATCTGGGCCAGGGAGTGGCTGCAGCAGCGCGATCAGCATTCCCACATTCGCCTTCTGCACCAACTTCGGGACGACTTCCCACGTGACTTCCAAAATTTCCTCCGGATGACAGATGAGACCTTTCAGATCTTGTTGGCAGCAGTGTGCCCGCTCATCAGACGGCAGAATACAGTAATGCGTCCAGCAGTGCCTGCGGAGGAGAGCTTGGCCGCCACACTGCGCTTTCTGGCAACAGGTCGCACCATGCAGGACTTGGTCTACTCGTCTGCTATATCACGTCCCCTCCTTAGCCAACTCATCCCGGAGACATGTGAGGCTATACTGCGGGCTCTAGCTCCTACTTACATGCGTTTGCCCCAAAACCCTGATGAATGGCTGGCCACTGCGGCAGAATTCAGCCAGAAGTGGCAATTCCCAAACTGTGGTGGTGCCATAGATGGGAAACATGTTAGGATCACCCAACCACACAACAGTGGCTCATTTTTTTATAATTATAAATCCTATTTTAGTATTGTTTTGATGGCAGTGGTGAACGCAAATTATGAATTTGTGTCGGTGTCAGTGGGCACAAATGGGAGGGTTTCTGATGGCGGGGTTTTTGACCAATCGCCGTTTGGCCAGAAACTGAAAACTGGACGTCTCAATTTACCAGCCACAAATCGCACCTGTGGAAACATGAACTTTGTGTTCCTGGCAGATGAGGCCTTTCCGCTACATCCTAATTTCATGAAGCCATACCACCAGAGGCACCTAAATGCCGAACAACGCATTTTCAATTATAGGCTTTCCTGGCACGGCGAGTGGTGGAGAATGCCTTTGGCATTATGGCTAGCCGTTTCCGCATTTTCCACACGGCCATTAATATGAAACTCGAATCAATTGACCTTGTAGTTATGGCCTGTTGTGTGCTCCACAATTTTCTGAGACGCCGGGATCGCCAGGCCTACACACCACCAAACTTTGAGGACCGCATTGACTCCAGTAAAGGTGAGGTGGTGTTGGGGGGCTGGCGTGCTGATGCCCCACAGATGGCAGGACTACAGCCATTAGGGGGTGGAAGCAGCCGCCAGGAGGCACAGGAGATGAGGGACCGGTACTGCCAGTACTTTAATGGTCCAGGGGCTGTGAGCTGGCAACACAACCTCCCCTAATTATTAGTGTGCCATGGGGACTTTGGCATGGCACTGTTTCACTGTGTCCTGCAGCTCCGGGTTGGAGGCAGAACATGTGTCCCTTTATTTTTTTGGTCAAGAGGTGTGAATTTGTTTTAAAATACCCAGATTTAGGGAAATTTCAGTTAAGGTTTTGAAGAGGGCCAGGCCTTGCCCATTTCAGGGGAGCTATGTGTTGCAGACATACCTCTTGTCTGTGACATGAGCCAGGGATTTGGCTTCTTGGTGCATGTTGGCACTATTTTTGATATTTGTGTTGAAGGGCCCGGCTTATGGGTCCTGTGAGAGACGGGTGGGACCAGGACCCACATACCTCCCCAAAGGCCCTTGTGACAGTGGTCACATTTTTGTTTGGGAGCACCTAGGGACAGAGTTAGGACTGTCTCGACCAGGGCCTACCGTGACGTTGGTGAGGCAGCTTAATGTGCATTTTGTGCCAAAAAACGTATAAACCAAAAGGCCCTGATTTTTGTCACAGAACTTGTTATTTGCTATATTGTTTTTGTAGGAAACCGGATTACATACACACACGTATATGTTGGACCACATATATGGTGGTCCCAACACAAGTGTTGCAAAGCACAGTACAGAGTACACAAACATTAGGGCACCTGGAACAATGAATGTTGAGAGGCGCTTTGCCTCCTTTGCGTTTTCATACATTTTCCCCACAATCCCGCTTGACAACACATGCGCTTTGTCACACACTTTACATCAAACATCAGCAACAGCACACAGCAAACACACATGCGTTTCACAGGCGTTTCGAAAAAAAACCACTCATGCCGCACACACAGCTCGCTACAGGGTGATTAATTAACGGATCGCAAAAACTACAAGAATTGAGCAACGCATAAGTGATCGTATACTGCACGCCGCACCAAGGGGGATAGCGGTTTCTACCTTTTCACCAATCAAATTTATTTTTGGGGTACAGCACATCGTGTTTACACATGTACATTGCGACCAACATCACAGGACATTCTGGAGATGAGGCTGCCATGTTTCAAAGGACATCTGACCAATGAGGACGCAGTACTGACCACCAATGGTGTAGTGAGGGGCGCAGCTTGGAGACCATGTACCACGCCTATGTGCTCCAATTAAACATTGGAAAACGCCCACATTTGCCACAACATCGTTTAGGAGGTTTCTGTGTGACTGTTTGGTGAACGATGTCCACAGATGATAAGTGCATCGCTCATACGACCGCTGGATCGCTGCATCGGAGAATCGTCTGAGCGATGTCTGTGGGTGTAGCGTTGTGATGAACGATCTCACACGTCGTTCGGACGATGTGCAAATCTGACATCGTTTGCGACATCGTTAGCTAGATCTTAACGTGTGACGGCCGCTTAACAGATACATCCAAGCTGACAATAATTTCCCATGGTGTAAATCTTTTTATTTCATTTGATCACTAAAAAATGTAAATACTTAGTGGTATATTTAATATAGGCTTTTTCTTATAGCACTTATAAACTTAAAAAATTCATGGAGCCAGACGAAAGAACAAAAAAATAAAATATATATATTTATATATACAAAAAAGAGAAAAAAACTGCACAGCACTCACAGACTAAATGTGAACTGGTGCTAGCAGGGACGCTGGGTCAAATAACTAGAAAAAGTTCTCTGCAGCACTCAGCTACTACCAATGACGTACAAATGCTAACAAGCTATATGTATATGAGAAAAATGTTTAAAAACTTACGTTTTTTCAAAAAACTCAAAAATCTTATCTTTTTATTTCTGAAGTTCTTGGTACACACATTGGCCAATGTCTGTTTGCTCATCGACTGCGACAAAGTGACTTCAGGTCCATTGAGTCCTACGCTGATATCCCTATCCTCCTTGTCCACCCCCCACTTCTCAGTGGGCAGACTCCATCTCGACCCTGTGTACAAGGAGGATAGGGATATCAGCGTAGGACTCATCGGACCTGAAGTCACTTTGTCGCAGTCGATGAACAAACAGACATTGGCCAATGTATGTACCAAGAACTTCAGAAATAAAAAGATAAGATTTTTGAGTTTTTTGAAAAAACTTAAGTTTTTAAACTTTTTTCTCATATACATATACCGTATATACTCGTGTATAAGCCGACCCGTGTATAAGCCGACCCCCCTACTTTTGCCCCCAAAACCTGGGAAAATCTATTGACTCGCGTATAAGCCGAGGGTGGACCCCAGCACAGGTATACAGCCCCCAGCAGTGGTATACAGGCCTCAGCAGTATGATATACAGCAGCCCCCAGTGGTATATACAGCAGCTCCCAGTGGTATATACAGCAGCCACAGTGGTATATACAGCAGCCCCATTGGTATATACAGCAGCCCCCAGTGGTATATACAGCAGCCCCAGTGGTATTGCAGCCCCTATATACAGCAGCCCCAGTGGTATTGCAGCCCCAGTGGCGTATACAGCAGCCCCTATATACAGCAGCCCCAGTGGTATTGCAGCCCCAGTGGTATTGCAGCCCCTATATACAGCAGCCCCAGTGGTATTGCAGCCCCAGTGGTGTATACAGCAGCCCCTATATACAGCAGCCCCAGTGGTATTGCAGCCCCAGTGGTGTATTCAGCAGCCCCTATATACAGCAGCCCCAGTGGTATTGCAGCCCCAGTGGTGTATACAGCAGCCCCAGTGGTATTGCAGCCCAGTGGTATTGCAGCCCCAGTGGTATTGCAGCCTCTATATACAGCAGCCCCAGTGGTATTACAGCCCCAGTGGTATTGCAGCCCCAGTGGTATTGCAGCCTCTATATACAGCAGCCCCAGTGGTATTACAGCCCCAGTGGTGTATACAGCAGCCCCTATATACAGCAGCCCCAGTGGTATTGCAGCCCCAGTGGTATTGCAGCCCCTATATACAGCAGCCCCAGTGGTATTGCAGCCCCAGTGGTGTATACAGCAGCCCCTATATACAGCAGCCCCAGTGGTATTGCAGCCCCAGTGGTATTGCAGCCCCTATATACAGCAGCCCCAGTGGTATTGCAGCCCCAGTGATGTATACAGCAGCCCCTATATACAGCAGCCCCAGTAGTATTGCAGCCCCAGTGGTATTGCAGCCCCTATATACAGCAGCCCCAGTGGTATTGCAGCCCCAGTGGTATTGCAGCCCCTATATACAGCAGCCCCAGTGGTATTACAGCCCCAGTGGTGTATACAGCAGCCCCTATATACAGCAGCCCCAGTGGTATTGCAGCCCCAGTGGTATTGCAGCCCCTATATACAGCAGCCCCAGTGGTATTGCAGCCCCAGTGGTGTATACAGCAGCCCCTATATACAGCAGCCCCAGTGGTATTGCAGCCCCAGTGGTATTGCATCCCCTATATACAGCAGCCTCAGTGGTATTGCAGCCCCAATGATGTATACAGCAGCCCTTATATACAGCAGCCCCAGTAGTATTGCAGCCCCAGTGGTATTGCAGCCCCTATATACAGCAGCCCCAGTGGTATTGCAGCCCCAGTGGTATTGCAGCCCCTATATACAGCAGCCCCAGTGGTATTGCAGCCCCAGTGGTATTGCAGCCCCTATATACAGCAGCCCCAGTGGTATTGCAGCCCCAGTGGTGTATACAGCAGCCCTATATACAGCAGCCCGAGTGGTATTGCAGCCCCAGTGGTATTGCAGCCCCTATATACAGCAGCCCCAGTGGTATTGCAGCCCCAGTGATGTATACAGCAGCCCCTATATACAGCAGCCCCAGTAGTATTGCAGCCCCAGTGGTATTGCAGCCCCTATATACAGCAGCCCCAGTGGTATTGCAGCCCCAGTGGTATTGCAGCCCCTATATACAGCAGCCCCAGTGGTATTGCAGCCCCAGCGGTGTATACAGCAGCCCCTATATACAGCAGCCCGAGTGGTATTGCAGCCCCAGTGGTATTGCAGCCCCTAAATACAGCAGTCCCAGTGGTATTGCAGCCCCAGTGATGTATACAGCAGCCCCTATATACAGCAGCCCCAGTAGTATTGCAGCCCCAGTGGTATTGCAGCCCCAGTGGTATTGCAGCCCCTATATACAGCAGCCCCACACAAATGCTGGCACACATCCCCCCTGTTGTAAGGCCCCCCCTGCTGATTACTTACCATCCCTGGTCTTCAGCAGCACCTCCGCGCCGGTCCTCTCTGCTCCGGTCCTCCGTGGTCCCGTCATCTGTGCTCCGTTCCCCGGCTGCATCCGGGGTCCCCGCGCGTCGCAGACGCGATGACGTCATCGCGTCTGCGACCCGGCTGGTCACATGATACAGCCGGGGAACGGAGCACAGATGACGGGACCACGGAGGACCGGAGCAGAGAGGACCGGCGCGGAGGTGCTGCTGAAGACCAGGGATGGTAAGTATTCAGCAGGGGGGGTCTTACAACAGGGGGGACGTGTGCCAGCAGTTTGGGGGGCATTATGTACAGATATGCACTGCTCCCCTGGCGCTGATTGACAGGGGATGCAGTGCATATGTAATGAGCGGCCCCACGTGACGGGGCCGCTCAATATACAGTCTCCCCACCGCCTCGTCCTGCCTCCCCAGCCCGACACAGCCCCCACCCCACTCACCCCTGTATATTGACTCGTGTATAAGCCGAGGGGGGACTTTTCAGCCCAATTTTTGGGCTGAAAAACTCGGCTTATACACGAGTATATACGGTAGCTTATTAGCAATTGTACGTCATTGGTAGTAGCTGAGTGCTGCAGAGAACTTTTTCTAGTTATTTATATATTGTGAGGTAGCGCCCTAGGGGAACCCGCTTGGCACGGGGAAAATAACAGCAGCGACTACATTTCAACGTAACATAACCAGCGGATTTATTAATTTCTGTCATAAACCGCTTTCAACACATAAACCATAACACTGTATTTCCATTTTCACATATAATATGCATATCCTTATATTGCATTATATGACATTCCCATATGACATTACATTACAGGACATTCACATACGTTTTCCCCAGAACTTCAAGGCGTCACCCACCGACCCTTGCAGACCTCAGTCTGGTTCTAAAGACGGCTATCACCGTCTATCACCCTGACAGGGATCATTCCCCATCCTATTGCACACGAGTCATCACACATGGCACTTTTTCATGAACCATTATGACTCACGCATGACACAGCATTCATGGCATTTTTATATAAACCCATATGCTACATACTCAGGGCCCGCAATAGTACCAGGAACCCTGTCACTCAGTACACACAAGACCTCCACGGATCCACCGGGATCCGGGACACTTACATCTGCATCAACGGGACCATATCATGACTCACTCAGTCAGTCCCAAAGTCGGCTGTGACCGCCTGGCTCTTGAGCCGTACTCGGTCTCTGACACCGCACATCTGACCGCCTGGCCCTTGAGCCATCCTTGGTCCTCATCACACTTATGACCGCCTGGCCCTTGAGCCGTCCTCGGTCCTGGACACTTGCTGGCATGCACGCATCTTTGTGCCACCAGCATGGAGCTGGCAGGCTCCCATCACTTCCCCCACCGGGGATGGATCACTTCCAGCACCTCCTCACATGGCAGTGGTCTGGACTTCTGACTCCCCTCGTCCTCTCCTCACTCAGACACCTGGCAGGTTCTTATCCAGGCTGCTCACTCACAGCTGCAACACAGTGAGTCAATCAGCACCTTTTCACTCACACACAGACCTGAGATGTGATTAACCCCCTGTGCACCATTCAGCTTTAGCCCAGCAAAGCACTCATCCCCACAGGTTGAGCCGCTCATTAGGCTCATGAATGTATCGGATCTTCAGCACTCACACTCAGCTGTTTTACTCAGCTCATGAAAACCCTTCAGCTGTTAACCCCTTGTACATCGGACAGGTTTCACACAGCACACACAATCAGGAAAACCGGCCCATCTGAACAGAGACCTGCATTGATAACCCGTGTGATGCACCCGGCCAGGGGCCACATCACCACAACATATATATATATATATATGTGTGTATATATACTGTATATATATATATATATATATATATATATATATATATATATAGGTATACAGCACATGGGGGTGATTGTGTCTTTTGCTCTGTGGCAGCACTCACAGGGTTAACGGCAGCTGTGTCTGAGTGAAGTGCTGATGTTGCTTTGCAGGTGTGGGGTGGCGCTGCCCAGGGCTGGGGAGAGAGAGAAGTGTCAGAGTAGCAGGAGATGTGTGGAGCTCTGTGTGTGCACAGGCTGTGTGAAGTTAACACAGCGTGGCAGCATGACTTGGACTTTCCAGGGGCCCCGGCTAAGAGAGAGCATGACAGCCGTACCAGTCCGAGTGAAACCCTTTACATCGGCTGTGACCCGGAGCTACAAAAGGTCTGGGCTGATATGAACTTGTAAATAAATCATGTGTTGTGTGAAGAAGTACCTGAGTCACTGCCTTCTGTCATGCTGATCCTAAATGCTACTTTACATGTGGTGGAGAATGCAGGCATAGCAACTTGGTTGCTAACGGCAATGACTTTGTGAAAGTCAAATAGGCATTCTCAGTTCACACATCCCAGTGGTTAAACCTGCTATGCTACAGTACAAACCGGCAGCCAGCATGGAGGACCTGATTAAGCACCTGGTGCAGGCACAGCAGCAACAGCAGGTCGCGCAACAGGGGGCGAATCAGCTTTTGATCCGGTAAATTCAGCAGCAACAGGAGCATAAGCAGCGACAGATGGATCGTCTGACTGAGGCAATTCGTGCGAGGCCAGTGGCTCCATCCCCACGTCCAGGAGATGACGGCAGCGTCCGGAAGGTGGTAAGGCATGGAATGCAAAAGATGACCCCGGGAGATGATGTGGAAGCTTTCCTGGCGGTTTTCGAGAGGGTCACAGGGCGGTAGAAACTGCCGCCAGAACAGTGGGTGGAGATGTTGGCGCCTTACTTAACAGGAGAACCCCGAAAAACCTACCTGGACCTCTGCACAGAGGACACCTTGTACTACGGGACTATGAAAGGTGAGATCTTGGCCTGAATGGGGGTTAATACATATGAAAGGGCTCAACGGGTAAGGCAGTGGTCCTTTGAGGAGGGTAAACACATCTGGTCTCAGGCCTATGACTTGTTGCACCTGGTAAAGATGTGGCTGCAGCCTGAGAGCCTGAGCCCCTTGCAAATGATAGAGAGGGTGGTAGTGGACCAGTTTGTGCACACTCTGCCTGTTTCCATCCATCGATGGGTGGGACAAGGTGACCCGGGTACCCTTGGTCAGTTAATGAGTCTGGTGGAGCGGCATGTGGCTACATAGGCCTTTATTCGGGACTCTGGGACTTTGCGTGCAGCCCGGTGGTCCGCATCCACCAAACCGGAAAATAGGGACCCCCAACCCAGTCCTGCGCTGGGCTCGACCACACCACAGTCAGAGAATGTATGCTACCCTGAAGTGATCCGGAAACCCGAGTCTCCCAAGCGGGGCACCGTAAATAATTTTTTCCCCACGATAAGGTGTTGGCAATGCCAAGAGCCAGGACACGCAATGGCACAGTGTCCCCTCAACACTGAGCCCATGGACTTTGGGTATACCCGCCAGATGTCTATGTACGCCCAAACCGCCGGTGTAGCGAACTATGTGACTGTGGGTAAGGGGCTACGTTTGAGCCAGGTGCTAAATAATGGACATAAGGCAACTGCCATATTGGACTCCGAGTAGTAACGTGACCCTTGTACATGCATCCCTGGTCTTGGGGACAAAACCCACAGGCCGTACAGTAGGGGTGCTCAGCGTTCATAGGGACCTCCGTGAGTATCCAACAGAGGTGGTCACTAGCAATACCCCATCAGGTCTGACATGAAGTGGGGATGTTGAAAACTCTTCTCTTTGATGTGATTTTGGGGAGGGATTTGCCTCTGTTCTGGACTTTGTGTGAGAGGCAACCTAATCCACAAGTAATGGACGGTCCGGGCCCTGAACCCGAAAATCCCGACTCTGGGATACCTGCTATAGGGGTCACCAATATAGGGACAGAGTGTAATCCCAATAGGTTTCCCCTAGAGGTACAGGCAGGAGAGCTTGAATTTGTCGAGCCACTTCCGGAGTCAGTGGCACCTCTGGATAAAGGTGGGGCACCCAACTGCAGGCGGCTCAAGGCGCTGGAGGTAACAGGAGGGCCACAGGCAGAGCGTCCGAACCTCACGAACAGGTACGCAAGGAGCTGTGCCGTGTGCCGGAGGCTCGTTGGCAAGCCATTGCAGGAGGAGTGTTTAAGGTCACCCTGTTCTCAGTGCCCAGGTGGGAGGGACCGAGATTTGAGGGATCGCTCCGCCAGCTGGGTGGACAAGGGATATCTCCTGTACCCTAAGGTGATAGAGACAAACACCAAGAGAGACCTTACCGTAGACGTCCCAAGACCCATAGACATACTAAAGGTAGGGACGGTGACTCCACTGTGGACTTAGGGCTACGGGACTCAGATGACAAGCCAAATCATGTAGCTGATGACATAGCGTCAGGACTCCCCATAGTCAAGGGGATAGGTGGACTGTGCTACTACACTGGCCATTGGAGGAGGGGGAGGCCTCCCAAAGACATGCCTCTGAGACATAAGGTGACTGGGTCCGATTGGTCTTGGTACACAAGAAAACGGTTGGTGACGGTATGGAACCACGTGTCGGACGCGGATGCCCCTAGTCAACTCGGACGGTCCCCTCAACTGGTGGGCCCCGGTGGTGAGTAGGCCCTGTCTCGGGGCCCCAGATTATGGTCCTGTGTTCAACCCCACAGGCTTGAGCAGAGGGGGAAGGTATGTGGTAATATGACCGGCATGTGCCCCATGACCGGAATACAGCACATGGGTGATTGTGTCTTTTGCTCTGTGGTAGCACTCACAGGGTTAACGGCAGCTCTGTTTGAGTGAAGTGCTGATTGTTAACACTGCTTTGCAGGTGTGGGGTGGCTAGGAAGGATATGAAGTGCCCAGGGCTGGGGAGAGAGAGAAGTGTCTGAACAGCAGGAACTGTGTGGAGCTCTGTGTGTGCACAGGCTGTGTGAAGTTAACACAGTGTGGCAGCGTGACTTGGACTTCCCAGGGGCCCAGCTAAGAGAGAGTCTGACAGCCGTACCGGTCCGAGTGAAACCCTTTACACCGGCTGTGACCTGGAGCTACAAAAGTCCTGGGCTGATATGAACTTGTAAATATATCGTGTGCTGTGTGAACAAGTACCTGAGTCACAGCCTTCTGTCATGCCAATCCTAACCACTACCTTACAATATATATTTATATATATATATGGAAAGTATTCAGACAACTTTAAATTTTTCACTATTTGTTTCACTGCAGCCATTTGGTAAATTCAAAAAAGTTCATTTTGTTTCTCATTACCATTACTGTATTATCTGCAAACCATCTTGACTAAAAAGAAGACCAGGAATGTAGAATTTTGTTCAAATTCATTAAAAAAGAAAAACTAAAATATCACATGGTCATACAGTAAGTGTTCAGACTCTTTGCCCAGACACTTATATTTAAGTCACATGCTGTCCATTTCCTTGTGATTCTCCTTGAGATGGTTCTACTTCTTCATTGGAGTCCAGCTATGTTTAATTAAACTGATAGGACTTGATTTGGAAAGGCACACACCTGTCTATATAAGACCTCACAGCTCACAGTGCATGTCAGACCAAATGAGAATCATGAGGTCGAAGGAACTGCCCAAAGAGCTCAGAGATAGAACTGTGGCAAGGCACAGATCTGGCCAAAGTTACAAAAAAATTTCTGCAGTACTCAAGGTTCCTGGAGCACAGTGGTCTCCATAATCCTTAAATTACAGAAGTTTGGGACGACCAGAAATCTTCCTAGACCTGGCCATCCAGCTAAACTGAGCAATCGTGGGAGAAGCTCCTTGGTGAGAGAGGTAAGAAAGAACCCCAAGATCACTGTGGCTGAGCTCCAGAGATGCAGTAGGGAGATGGGAGAAAGTTACACAAAGTCAACTATCACTGCAGCCTTCCACCAGTTGGGCCTTTATGGCAGAGTGGCCCGACGGAATCCTCTGCTCAGTACAAGACATATGAAAGCCCACATAGAGTTTGCAAAAAACACATGTAGAACTTCCAGACTATGAGAAATAAGATTCTTTGGTCTGATGAGACGAAGATAGAACTTTTTGGTGATAATTCTAAGCGGTATGTGTGGAGACAACCAGACACTGGTCATGGCAGCATCATGCTATGGGGGTGTTTTTCAGCTGCAGGGACATGACAGTTGACGGAGGATTACCCGGTCGTTAATAGACCATCCAAAGTCAGAAATAACCCCAACATAAATTTAAATAATGAAACATCACTGCTAGGGACTTGGTTAAACAATTTTTGGCCATAGCAGCCTTTATTGCCTATTGTTTACAGACTAATAAAAACCAACGGGTACACCGTCCAACAGGTGTCCCAATTTAACAATAGGCACTCCACATATCACACCTGGATAGGTCTGGTCCAGAAGCCCCCTAACTTTCTGTCTCTGGCCGCAACACACCGTCCCCAGGGAGGAAGGTATTGCTTACCGAGAAACAATACCCCAACCTAGCAGAACCCCGTGCCTGCAAGGTACTTGTAACCGGAACCACTATACTTTAAAAGTGCAATTGTAGGGAAGGAATCTGGGCACTAGAAGGCTGTTGGTGTTTTTCCTAGGCTTATATGTGCTGCCAGCAATATGGTGTTGCACAGATCTGCACAAGGTCCAGTCACAAAAATGTCCAAAATTTAGAAGAAACAGACGGCACTCACCATTAGATAAAGGTTCTTTTAATCCAAGTGCTCCGTTAGGAGGTGCGGGTTACAAAAATTATGTGGCGGGGAGGGAGGTGCGGGGAGGACGATGGGCGCACGTTTCGCCATTGGACCCGTGGAAGCCTAACCAGGCGAAACGTGCGCCCGTCGTCCTCCCCGCACCTCCCTCCCTACCACATAATGTTTGTAACCCACACCTCCTAACGGAGCACTTGGATTAAAAGAACCTTCATCTAATGGTGAGTGCCGTCTGTTTCTTCTAAATTTTTGGATACTTTAAAAGTGGCTCACCTCCCAATTACTATAGAAGATTCACTGCCTCTGGACCAGACCTACCCCCGCTGCCGTAACAACACCAACACACTACCAACCATAACCAATCGACAGCACCCTATAGCCCAATTCACATGCCACCATTCACAACTTGGAACCCAAAACACAACAAGCGCGGGTGGGAGGGAAACTGTCCTGCTTCCCCGGAAATGTAGTGAGGGGTCACTTCCCCTCTCACTCCTATAAAGCCCCCTTTTTGTTCTCCCTCTTCCTGCCCTAAGCAACCCCCACAACCAACAGCCACCCTTTGCTACCTACAAATTCTCCTATCCCCTACCTTTCCCTATTAACTCCCTCTCTCCCCAAAAGTCATGGGACCTGTACACCTTAAGGGTTCCCTGGCCCTTCTTGACAGTTGAGGGAGGATTTCCCGGTCATTAATAGACCATCCCAAGTCAGAAATAACCCCAACATAAATTTAAATAACGACACAACACTGCTAGTGACTTGGTTAAACATTTTTGGCCACAGCAGCCTTTATTACCTACTGTTTATAGACTAATAAGAACCAACGGGTACACCGTCCAACGGGTGTCCCAACTTAACAATAGGCACTCCACATATCACACCTGGATAGGTCCGGTCCAGAAGCCCCTTAACTTTCTGTCAACACACCGGCCCCAGGGAGGAAAGTATTGCTTACCGAGAAACAATACCCCAACCTAGCAGAACCCCGTGCCTGCAAGGTACTTGTAACCAGAGCCACTATACCTTTAAAGTTGCTCACCTCCCAATTAGTATAGAAGATTCACTGCCTCTGGACCAGACCTACCCCCGCCACAGGACAGGCCAGGAGACCCCTTACTTGGCCTGGACCGCCATACACCCAACGCTTGCTCCACACCTTCTCTTAACTCCAACATCCATAAATCCATACCTATGTCATTCAGATGCACCCGATCCGCTTTCAGGTACTCCCGCAACGACGACTCCAACTCCCTATGGAGCACCACAATACCACCATTCCGGGCCACAAACGCTGCCACCACCTTGTTCACCTTCACTCTCACCTTGTTAATTTTGTTTACCGACTGTGCAAACTTCCACCTCCCACGCGCTACAATATCAGACCACACTACAATCAAACCAGGATGGGAACACCATAAATGTAATAAATCAATGTCCCTGATCAAATCCCAAGACGCTCTCACTCCAAATCATTCCCCCCAACATGCAGAACCAACACATCCAGAGGTCGATTAACTGTACAAAAGTATTCAAATTCGGGCAACACCCTTCCCCAGGTCATGCCCAGAAGGCCCAGCCACTTCACAGTCGCTGACGATCTGTCCAATCCCAACTGGCGACCCTCTGGGCGAACATCTGCTCGATGGGCCCCCCAAAATACATAGGAATGTCCCAGGATCCATATTAAGCAGGGGCCTGAATAAACGAGATATTATAAAAAGACAATCCCAAAATCACATAACCACCCAACAATAAAAAACAACAAACAACCGACAACTAAAAAATCCCTGCCCCCCAATCCAATAGTGCTGGGCACAAATCCGCCCACCGCCTTATCTGGACAATAAATGAGGCCGAACATATGACTCACCGTGGCCGTGTCTTCATGTCGCAGGCGTTGCTTCTCCTGTCACGGTTCCGCGCCTGCAGCTGTGGGGCCCGGTGGTCCAGATCAAAAGGGGTTTTGCTGAACGGATAGGGGTTAATTCTTAGTTGCCGGGATCTCCGGTGATTTCACTGGCGCTGCTTGGGCCTCCGGGGGATGTACAGCAGCAAGATGGGATGCTCCCCACAGGACGAGCGGGAATCCCCGAGGCCAGGAGCTGCACTTGGTGGTATATGGCAGCTTTTGCAGTGCTGTGGGTTAGATCCAGGAATAATGCGCAGACACACACAAAGTCTTTTAGGTACTTTTACTGGTAGCAACAGGTACACTCGGACTGGGTGATGAGGTTGACACTCCTGGAGTTTCCACAGCAAGCAGTGTGTAGGCTTCCTTCACTATCGTTCTGGTGGGGTCGGGTGGATATGGAATCCTGCCGGACCGGGTTGTACGTTCAGTGTAGACGTGATTCACCTGGGTTAACTGCACTGAGGGCACTATAAAAGGGATTAGGTGCAATTGCTTCTCCTTCCCTGGGCTCTCATCCATGGGTGCTTCAGGTGTACAGGGGGCTAGACTCCCTGGTTGTGGTGCTGGGTTCTCTGTGGTGTACGTGGTAGTTCCCACAACTCGGTTCCAGAAACTGGGTGGTTGGGAGAGTTAGGATAACTCTTCTGTCCCTGAGAGGTGCTCTTCTCCTTTCCTATGACCCCAGTTGCAAGGGTCTCTCACTGTGCTGGGTGTGCTGGTTTGGGCCTATATAGCTCCAGTACCAGTGGTGGCACACTTCCTGCAGCTCTCCTAGCGTCTGCACACTCTGCTGTTTCCCTCTCCAGGACCCTATTTATAGGGGAACTGGCTTAAGGTAACCAGCGGAGCTCCCCCTAGAGGCCTGGGGTGAAACAGGGTGTCCTAAAGGTGTTGTTAGTGGTGAGTGTTGCTTGCTGTGTACATTCCATTTGTGTACCAAGAGTTATGTGGTGCCCCAACCAGGTTGCCAGGGTGCCACACATACAAATGAAAACGGGCCGTTTCCCACCTACCGATACTTCTCACCAAGTCCTCTCGCAACCCCCAGCGGGAAGCTTCCATTGCCGCCCCGATACGAAAAGAGTGCGTACCATATTCATCCGGCTGGAAAGGAAGACCAAGAGTCACCTCTGCTGCCGAGGATAAGTTAATCCGAGTAACCAGCCTCAGAAATCACAGATTAACAGCAGCTCAGATTAGAGACCAGGTCAATGCCACACAGTTCAAGCAGCAGACACATCTCTACAACAACTGTTAATAGGAGACTTTGTGCAGCAGGCCTTCATGGTAAAATAGCTGCTAGGAAACCACTGCTAAGCACAGGCAACAAGCAGAAGAGACTTGTATGGGCTAAAGAACACAAGGAATGGACATTAGACCAGTGGAAATCTGTGCTTTGGTCTGATGAGTCCAAATTTGAGATCCTTGCTTCCAACCACCGTGTCTTTGTGGGACGCAGAAAAGATGAACGGATGGACTCTACATGCCTGGTTCCCACCATGAAGCATAGAGGAAGAGGTGTGATAGTATTTTGCTGGTGACACTGTTGGGAATTTATTCAAAATTGAAGGCATACTGAACCAGCATGGCTACCACAGCATCTTGCAGCGGCATGCTATTCCATCCAGTTTGCGTTTAGTTGGACCATCATTTATTTTTCAACAGGACAATCACCCTAAACACACCTCCAGGCTGTGTTCGGGCTATTTGACCAGGAGGGAGAGTGATGGGGTGCTACGATGGTTTGGGGTGAACTGGACCGCAGAGTGAGGCAAAAGGGCCAACAAATGCTAATCATCTCTAGGAACTCCTTCAAGACTGTTGGAAGACCATCTCCGGTGAGTACCTCTTGAAGCTCATCAAGAGAATGCCAAGAGTGTGCAAAGCAGTAATCAAAGCAAAAGGTGGCTACTTTGAAGAACCTAGAATATAAGACATATTTTCAGTTGTTTCACACTCTTTTGTTAAGTATTTAATTCCACATGTGTTAATTCGTAGTTTTGATGCTTTTAGTGTAAATCTATAATTTTAGTCATGAAAATAAGGAAAACATTTGAATGAGAAGATGTGTCCAAACTTTTGGTCTGTACTGTATGTGATTCTTTGAAATATGTGTTGAGATGGTTGGGGAGAGTGGTCACATGTGTGTTGGTGTTTTGAAACAAATATATGTTGATGGATTTTTCACGCACACATGGCAAACATGGCCGTCGTAAGGATCCGAAGGGTTTTCCAAAACCCAACATTGACAATGAGGTCCTAATTAATTTAGTTGAACCACATGGCTACATCTAGGACCAGGGCCATCCTGGCAACCAAAATGCTGTCCGAAACAGAAAGCTTTGGACAAGTATTTTTACAGACATGTTCCCAAATTACAAGAACATGAGTCTGTGGGAACAACAGTACATTGGTATGTCCTCATGCTGCACACCCAATATATATAAGAATTTTGAAAAACAACCCACACCAACCATTAATTTTAATTTGCATGGTCATTTAGGTCAATATATGTGTGCACACAAAAATGTGTTGCACACAAAATGTTTTTGCTAATCTTTGTTCAAACATTAAGACATAATTGTGCCCTTTACCCTTTTCCATCATGTAGCCCACAAAGTGCACACGCAGTGGAGGTCCATGCACGATACATATGTGCGTGATGTTCGAGAAACCGATACATTTCGCAGTGGTGCTGCTGCTCATCCACCCACACTCTGCAAGCACCATGACCAGCTCGGTTTCCTTCAGAAGACTATTCAACGGTGACTGTACATTGGCAAATACATTAGGCATGCTACAATGTGTAACACCTTTACAAGTACATGTTAGTTATGTGTGTCCTTTTTTTATTCTACAGGACTTTCTGCAGCACGCCACTGATAGAGCAAGGCATGGGGGACAGCAGTGGTGATGGACCACCCAACATTGAGGCCGCGGTTGACACAACACCATGTGAGGCCACCCACATTAACCTCGATGAATCCCGACCTGAGCCACCAGTCCCCATCCCACCACAGCCAGCAGCACCGCAACAACCCAGAATCACCCGGCCAAGAAGGAGGAATGTTGTGCGTGATGAAGCGGACACACTTATTATAGATGGCCTCCATTGCCTACAAGAGCCAATGTGCTCAAGTAATAGTGCCCTACAAAGGCAAATTGAGAATTTGAGGCCCAGGGACACAATTAACAACCTCAATGAGGGGCAGAGCCATAGATCTACTGTAAAAGCCTACAGGACCTCGGACAGCGCACATACTATACGTACATTTTGTATAAAATGCACACAGCTGTCAGTGAAGCCGCGGCTTCATTCACAAAATTGTACAGTCCCGACAGGAGTCGGCTTACTGTACAGCCAATATTAACACATTACATGCCCACCAGAGTAGGTAGCATGTCTCTAGGGGGGTGGGGACCCCCTAGAGACATGATGGGCACAATTATTATTAATATTAAAGGTTTTTTTTGTACAGAGACAACAGTTTGCTCATCCCTGCTCCCGCAGGGATGAGCAAACTGTACGGTAAATGGATGGCTCCGGATTACACATCCGGAGCAATCCGGTTACCGGATTGCGGCTTCAGCAACACATTTTTGATTAAAAATGTGTCTGAAGCTAATTGCGTTCAATGCATCCGGATCTGGATGCGGTGAACGCAATTCTCTTTTAAAGTGTGACCCTAGCCTAAGTGAAATGAACACAGCAATTAGGAATGTACACACACATTACATGAGTTCAAGGGAACCACACACCAGGTTTTGCCAACATAATCTGCAACATGCATAAGATCGGATCCCAGATCCTGAATCTAGTGAAGTGTCGCTTACTTGTTTGCTCAGTGTAGTTTGTCAACAAAAACAGTTTCATCTGCAACAGATTCTCATTAGCAGATGACTTAGCCTAGTGGCAAGTAAAGTGACATATTCACAGAGTGATAAGTATGCAAATGAGAAACATGTATGTGAATCTAAATGACTACAAGCAGCACAATGAATAACACATCGCTGTTTTAAGGGTCTGTATTTCAATATTATGCTGCTGTCAGATGGCATGGCGAAAACCTGGCAACAGGTACCCTTTAATGTTCAGACATGGAGAAATCATATTTATTCTGTGTGTGCAGGAAAACAGCCAGCAGGCCAAGAACACTTACCTTAGTCTTTCAGCAGGGAAAATGGCCGGACGGCACCATGTGTCCTGGCGAGAGATCTCATCGCCCACCAGGGCAAGAAGGGCGTCAAAAGCAGCCACACACATTCTGAGGAAATGTTGGAACTTGTGAGGGAACATCCTCAATTGCGGATAGAGGACATGAAAAGCCCCATACTGTGTGCGTAGCAGGTTAACCTCATGTACCCAGAGCCGGCTGCACATGGCATGTCACACTGGTGACTCTGGACAGCCAGGTAGCGCACCTCCAAGTACAGTAAATCAAGTTCAACCTCCATAATGCACACACAGTACAAAGAGACATAAAATGCCCAAAAGGCAGGAGACAACCCCCAAATTGCCTGCCCTTCTTATTGGCTGAGGGGTGTGGCCAGCCATGCATATTTAGTGGCAAAGCAACAATCCACCCAAAAATGACCCCTATCCGTTAATGCATCCGTTAAAGCATGCAACATATGTGGTACATCCTTTAACGCATGCGTTTTTTAAGGCACACAAAATTACAAATAATTAACAAAAACAGCCTTAAAATAACGGATCCTGCAATGGATCCATTAAAAAATCTGACTGTCAACTGTGACCCTAGCCTAAGAGTTGGTGCAAACAGAGAAATCCAGGATCACCACTTCAACATAAATTTTTTTTGGTGTCGCTTCTGGCAGCAAATAAATACTCAGACAGTGAGATGAGATTTTCTCTAAGGGCTCGGACACACTCTGCATACCTACATGCAAGTCTCTCAGACGAGACTCGGAAGACGCTGTAGCAGTGACCCTGAACGGCCTCTCCCTGTCAGGACGGGACTGTCAGCTGCTTGTGTTTTTGTGCAGCTCCACACTCCCTGTCCAGAGAGGAAGAGGCCGTTCAGGGTCACTGCTCCAGCCTCTTCCGAGTCTCGTCTGAGAGACTCGCATGTAAGTAGCAGAATGTGTCCGAGCCCTAATAGATCCTTGATAACAGGGCATACAGGACACTAGTCTCTAGCATGTCTCTTGCTGTGCCCAGAGAAAGAGCTTGATCATGGGCACGGTACTTTATAGACTTAGACTATGTTCACACTGGACATTTCTGATCCATTTTTGCTGCTGAGGGTTTTTTGGAAACTGCACTAAAAACAGATAACTGTCTTTTCACATCTGCATTTCTATTCCGTTTGGGTTGCATTATGTTTTTGACAGCATTTGTTAACCAAAATGCAGTGAAACGCATGTGTTTTTGTACCCATTGATTTAAATGGAGAACGCAATAAAAACGCAAGTAAAAATGCATGTCATTTTTAGAAAACGCTAAATGCATTTTTGGAAACACAGCCCAAAATGTGTCCAGCAACGTTTTGGGCTGCATTTGCAAGAACGCTTGCGTTTTGCGTTTTCTGAAAATGACACGCGTTTTTACTTGCGTGCAAATACACAGAGAAATGCAAACATGACCCCCCTTATATGTGAACTTAGCCTAAGTCACTGTGTTTACCAGCAAAGTGAATGTGATTTTCTATTTACTGTTTAGACAATGTGTTTTTGACTGCTGTGTTAGTGGTGCAGAAAGAGCATCTAGAAAATAATGAGTGTCAATTAGGCTAGGGTCAGACCTGCTTCTGCCCTGAGCCTGACGATTCCGTTAAAAACTTAGTCCCTAACAGGCTGAGCGCATAGCGTTAACGGCATGTAACGCTATGCACCGCCTGCCTATGCATTGCTATGGTAACCTGATGCTTACCGCACCCACTGTCTACACAAAGGACTCCCGGATATGTCCTATTGCAGAGCGCACAGGAAAAATGGTTTGCAGCGTTTTCCCGTGCGTTCTGCAATATCGCATATCCGGGAGTCCTTTGTGTAGCTAGTGGGTGCGGTAAGCATCAGGTTACCATAGCAATGCATAGGCAGGCGGTGCATAGCGTTACATGCCGTTAATGCTATGCGCTTAGCCTGTCAGGGACTAAGTTTTTAATGGAATCGTCAGGTTGAGGGCAGACGCAGGTCTGACCCTAACCTTAGTGCTTTGTATTTCTGGTCCAATTTCTGCACCACTAACATCCAATTACTTAACCCTCCCAGCAATCCCATGGTTAGCTCCGGTGATGTCTTCCTCCCGGGCACCGCAGCACTTGTCTGAATTGTACAGTGCGGTACTTCCAGGGGATCGCCGGGGTCAGTAAGAAAGTGTATGTGTGTCTCTTTCTGTGTCTCCGTCTGTGTACCCTGGAAGCAGAGCAAAAAAGCAGCACAAACAGATGATGCTTTTGTGATGCCTTTTTGCAAAAAGAGGATCCTTTTTGGTGCAGAATCTGTACCAAAAAGCGATCAATAAAAAATGGAGCACAAACACTGTGTCTGAACATAGCCTTAGTGTTGTGCCCTAAATATACAAATGTTTTAAACATAATCACAATACACTATTACATACTGGGATCTTACAAACACGCATACAGCTCCAGACACACAGACATGTAAACATACAGTATACAGATGTGTAAAAAGATATATTCACATAGAAGCATATGACTCACCCAGGGTATGGGGACTCGGGTGTCTGGGCCTCTGCTGCTGTTGGGGTTGTCACTGGTGGCCTGCCCAGACCCGTGGGCCTGGTGGTCTGCTTTTGAAAAGG
The DNA here is from genome assembly GCA_033576535.1 of Allobates femoralis. Taxonomy (NCBI): domain Eukaryota; kingdom Metazoa; phylum Chordata; class Amphibia; order Anura; family Aromobatidae; genus Allobates; species Allobates femoralis. The sequence goes on along the minus strand of JARQOC010000003.1, from coordinate 255,022,081 downwards.
GGTAGTTGAACTAGGAGGATTAGAGTTTATAACGTTTATCGTGACGCCACCCGCAGCTTCTGGTGATTGAGCACCAGCGCCGCTTCAGTCCTCCAGAGAGTGGTGGTATAGCAGGCAAGATGGTACAGCTCCCTGCAGGTGGAGCTGGCCCTCCGGGGCAGGGATGCACCAGTGGTGATGGGGGTGCTGATGAGAAATGGAGTAGGGAGTTGGCCAGGCTGCTGGAAGACAGGACAGTCTCTGGGGCTGATAGGGACGTGGGTAAGGAACTGACACACACACTGCTGGTTGTTCTTTTACCTTTTACTGTTGTAGTTGCAGGTAGATGTCCAGAGCACTGCCAGGTGTTCGGGATGCACTTCTGGGTCTCCACAGTGAGTGGGTATAAGGCTTCCTTGTTGCTTTCCCCATGAGTGTGAAGCCCCCCGCCTATGTGGAACTTGGCTGGCCTCCTCTGCTGTCTCTGTTCACCTGTGCTGCCATCGAGATACCCTCTCTTGACTACCGCTGCTCCTCTCTCTGCGGTGCGTGGCTCCCTGGCATGTGACTGTGCAGATGCCCGGGAGACTAGAGTCTCCACGGTGTACTGGTATTTTCTACTGGGCCTGGTGCTCTCCAGTAGACATGGACTCCGGTGTCTGGTGTGTTGCTCGGGCGTGAACCTAACACTGGCTCCTCGGTCCCCACTGTCCTTTCTCTTCTCCTTGCCTTCCGTCCCCACTGTTGGGCCTTGCAGGACTGCTGGAGAGGCTGCTCGGAGTAACTGGCTCGGGCCTAATGCAGCACCAACCACCAGTATGTTTTCACAGCTCTTGTAGCGTCTGCACACTCAAACTAACTCCGCCCCCAGCATCAGTATTTATAGGGGATCTTGTCTAAGGGCAGAAAGTGGCGCTCCCCCTACTGTGCTGGGGTGGAAGGTGTTGTTTGTGTTTGTGTACCCTCTGTGGAAACATATCCATGCTGTAGGTGAGTCTGTGGTTACCTGTGTGAGCAGGGTGCCACACATATATATGAAGACATATTCACAAACACAAATATACACACACAGACGTATAAAATCATACACGCAAATACACACAATCATATAAACGCAGACATACACAATCATACATGTAGAGACACACATTTATACACATACAGACATATACAATCATACATGCAGAGAGAGACACACACAATCATACACACAGGGACGCACATTAAAGGACGCACACAATCATACACTCAGAGACACACACAATCATGCATGCAGAGACACACACAAAAACACATGCACAGTCATGCATGCAGAGACACACAAAACACATGCAAAGACACACAGACATATACAATGATACATGCAGTTACACACAATCATACAGAGACAAGCACATTCATACACACACAGTTGTGGAGCCCACTGGGACGGGGTACTCGGTACCGGACAGGGGTAGATGCTGGGGATGTCACGGCAGTCCTTGGTCCGGACCATGTCCCAAGCCCACAAGTAATGGGGGGGATATTTACAGGGGAGTTTGCTGTGACACCACCCACGGGTTGTGGTCAGGGTGACCACTGCTGCTGAAGAACCTCCGGGGATGATGTTTAGCAGCCGGTGATGTAACGGCTCTCCGCGGGTAGAGCTGGATTCCCCGGAGCAGTGATAGTAATAGTCTATGGATGTTGCAGGATAAGGGATAGTAGATGAAGTGATAGCTGCTTGTGAGGGAACACAGGGTTTGAGTGCAAGGATCACAGAGACTCATGGTATTGAAGTTTTCCAAGTCTTTACTGCAGATGTTGTTAGCAGAGTACTGTCCACAGAGTCTGTACCGAGGCCGGGTTGCTCCCACCCTGACCGGGTCCTCAGCTTCCTACTCCTGCTCCTTGTGTGTGGCCCTGCTGCTGCTTTAGCTGAGCTGCTGGCCCTGTCTCTCCTCACAGGTACCCCCTTTGCTAGGCAACTTGAGTCTTTCCGTGTGCTTCTGACCCCGCCGTGTTGCTTCGCTGAGGTACAGTGTAGATATACAACCTCCACTATCCCGGTGTTTACTGTGCTGCGTGTGTCAGTCACACTTTCGGATCCGGTATCCAGTCTGTGCGTTCCTCCGGGGCGAGTTATGAGGTAACTCAATCTCCCAGATGTGTTCCTCTATTCTCTTGTAACTCCTCTCCTCAGACCCTGGCTAGGCCTGGAATTGAGTAGCAGACTTTGGAGAAGCCTATTGCAGCCTCTTTACACCACAGTCTTCTCTTCCTCAGTTCTCCCAGGAACTAACTACTTCCTCTTGACACCAGAATTTATAGGGGAGCTGCTTTAGCTCTCCCTTCTGGGTAAGAGCTGCTAGTTCAGTGTCAGGTGTTGTGTGGGGAGCTAACCCTTGTTGTTGTTTCTGTGGCACATTAACCCCTGGGGTGCCACACAATCACACACACACAATCATACATGCAGAAACACATAATTATACACACACACATTCATACACGCAGAGTTACACGTGATTATACATGCAGAGACACAATCATACACGCAGAAACACACATAATCATACACCCAAACAATCATACACACAGACACAATCATACATGCAAACAAACACAATCATACACGCAGACTCACTCAATCATACATGCAGAGACACACAAAATCATGCACACAGAGACATACAGTCATACGAACAGAAACACACACAATCATACACACACAATCATACATGCAAAGACACACACAATCATACATGCACAATTTTACAGAGACACACACAATCATACAAAGATACAAACAATTATACACACAATCATACAGACACACAATCATAGACACAAAGACACACAATCAGACACACACAATCATACAGACACACAATCATAGACACACAGACACACAATCAGACACACACAATCATACAGATACACAATCATAGACACAAAGACACACAATCAGACACACACAATCATGTGCACGGCCATCTCTACTGACGTCATGCATCAGGCGGTCGGCCAGCCCTTTACAACTGCTCAGAGCGCGGCCCGGAGAACAAATGCATCCCTGCCCCCTGTCCCAGCTTGCCCCTGTTTCCTGGGCAGGGGAGAACACAAAAGAGAGAATACCGACAACTGATTCTTTTTTGGTAAAACATTTCTCTGCTTGTTTTTAAAAAATGTTTTACTTCAAAGAAAGAATAATTTGCAATTCTGTGCTGTAATGTCTGTATACTTTTCTATTTCCTCCCCTACCCAGGCGACCGGGTATGATCAGACCATGTCCTTGCATTGTCAGGTACAGTCTTTATACAGTATATAGCAGGGACACATATATAATATTATCTCAGCACAGGAGCTGTGGTATGATCAGAGCATGTCCCTGTACAGTCAGACACATCCATTACACAGCACATAGCAGGGACACATATATAAGATTATCTCAGCACAGGAAATGCGGTATGATCAGACCATGTCTCTGTACGGTCAATCACATCCACATAGCAGGGACACATATATAACATTATATAGCACAGGAGATATGGTATGATCAGATTATGTCCTTGCACAGTCAGACACATCCATTACACAGTACACAGCAGGAACACATATATAGGATTATCTCAGCATAGGAACATTTTTTTTAAACACATCAAATTTTGGAAATTATTATTCCAATATCTATTGTTCGTGGGATAACTAATTTAACAGACTTAGGCCAGGGTCACATTTGCGATGTGCCCCTAGCCTGCCGGATTCCGGTATTATCTTAGAACTTTTTCCAGCGCCGCATAGCGTTTCCGCTATGCGGTGCTGGAAACCGCTGCCCTTAGTTACCCGCTGTTTACCTGCACGACCTGTCACACAGGCAGCGGCTCGGAGGGCGTTTTACAGCGCCGCACAGGAAACCGTTGCAGACACGATTTCCTGTGCGGCGCTGTAAAACGCCCTCCGAGCCGCTGCCTGTGTGACAGGTCGTGCAGGTAAACAGCGGGTAACTAAGGGCAGCGGTTTCCAGCACCGCATAGCGGAAACGCTATGCGGCGCTGGAAAAAGTTCTAAGATAATACCGGAATCCGGCAGGCTAGGGGCACATCGCAAATGTGACCCTAGCCTTGGTCATACACAGTGCCCTGTGAATCCATGCCTGCTAGCAGTGACACAGCCCTGGCGGCACATAAGCAAAATTAAAGGTGCAGTACTGGCCTGGTGAAGTCACTTCTATCATGTCTGCTAAAGTGACGTCCACCTAGCAGTGCACCTTGCACAGTCACATTCCCAGGAGGAGCTGGTGCAGAGAAAATCCAGGGGGGAGGTAAGTGAGGCTTGGTGTCGGCTTCCCCATATTAAAAGGCAAATCTTTTTTCTTCTGACACTCCGAGAATTCTTTACCTTGAGGAGCCATGTTGAACTTCCAGTGACCAGACAGAGTGTGTGAGGGATAATACCAAATTGAACACACCTGTTCCCCATTCACACCTGAGACCTTGTAATGCAAATGAGTTGCAAGAAACTGGGGGGGTTAATTGAGAACAATTTTGCCATTTTCTATTAGGGGGTTTACTCACTTTTGATATTAATGGCTGTGTGCTGAGTCATTTAGAGGGTACCCCATATTTACATTGTTATTCAAGATGTACACTGACTACTTTACATTGTATCAGTGTCATATCTTCAATGTTGTCCCATGAAAAGATATAAATAAATATCTACAAAAATCAGAGGGATGTACTCACTTTTGTGCAATACTGTACATTATGCCAAACCTTTTACCAGCTTCTTGCAGTTCTATGGGAATTCATTTGAAGTAAGCACTATGTTATCTACATTGACTCAGAGTAAGAAAACAGGAAATCTGGAGCTTCTTATTAGGTCAAGACAACAAAGAAAGCATAAGAACCAGATGTGTCATAAATAAGATCAACATACATGATTGATAGATCTGAAGTATACCCATGTCTTCACAGCTGAGATTTGAAAGTGGATGTGATTGCTTAATACTAATAAAGATTGGCTTTTTCCTTTATGCTCAGCTAATTATTAATGATAGGGATAACTAAGGAAATAACTAACATTCATTCTCTTTCAGGGCAACCTTTTGAGTTCAAAAATAATTTTAAGTTATGTTATTTAATTAAAAGCTAAATTATGTTAAAGAAAAGTTTGTGTGTTTTTCTTATATTTAGTTCATTTACAATTTTAAATAATTTTTTATTTTCCACTTATTCTAAATTAGCATTATGCATAGAGAGCATATGTGATGAGCTTGCTCTTGGGAAACTTACAGTGTCGATGTTGCAGGTTAACTGATATGGCCACTTTACACGCGGCTACATTTCTAGCTTATCCACAGGTAACTTACTGGCTGCAGTGAAATCATGGAGACATGGTTCTATCTTGTTGCTGTGTACAAATGGAATAATGTCTCCATGATTTCACTGCAGCCAGTAAGTTACCTGTGGATAAGCTAGAAATGTAGCCGCGTGTAAAGTGGCCAATATGGATACAAATTATATCTTTATAGTCCACAAAGCCTTACAATGTCTTTGGGTTTTTATAACCAAAGAATTTGGAGGTGACACAGAACTACAAAATACTGGTCAAACACCTGTCAAATAGCATACCTGTTAATAACAACAAACTGAACATAAAGTTGTGCAAAAAGAAAAAATTGGCAACAGCTTATGTCTACATTACATTATAGGGTATACACAAATATCAAGGAGCCCATACATCTCAACATCAAGTGACGGGAAGAGACTATGAGATCCAAGACTTGCTGTAAGTCACTACTGAGGACCACAAGCAAGAATAAGACACTTGTTTGGGCCAAGAAACACACAGGACTGGTCATATGATTTGCTGGTTACACTGTTGATGATTTATTCCTAATTCAGGGTACACTTACTGGGCCTAACTGTCGCAGAATTCGGCAACAGCATGCCACTCTATCAGCTTTGCACTTAGTAGGACCATCATTTGTGTTGTAAGAGGACATGATCTAAAACACAACTCTAGGCTATTGAAAACAAAGAGAATGGATGTCACAACCATGTAGATCAACCAGACACACGAAAAATACTATCAATTAGACAAGAAAAAAGAGCGTGTGTATATCCGGGATCAACCAAGCTCTGATACAGAATAACTCATAGAAAATATCTTTATTGAAGTGGGGAAAAAAGCACACCTCTAGGCTATGTTATTACGGCTATGTGACCATAAAATTGGGATACATTGCTGCATTAGATGACATGGCTCGCAAAATAATGCAACCTCAATCCAATTGAGATAGTTTGGGATGTATTAGACCACAAGGTGAAAACAAGGTAGACAAAAAGCGCTTAGAAGTCTTGGGAACTCCTTGAAGACTTTTGTTAAGACATTTCTGTCCAGAAATCTATCTACTGTTCCCATTAATCCAACAACTAAGCAAAATATTAAAATCTGGGAGTCCTCAGTGCATGTTGTGGGAGGCAGTTGTCAATAAGCTTGACGATGGCTATGACGTCCGTCAACAGAGGAGTGAAGCCACCTCTTTGTCAACATGATGGAAGCTGCAAAATTGACAACATGAGTGGTTTAAGACCGCTCCATGTTGGTGGTGAACAACTCCAGGTGCATCAGACAGGTAGGTGGCAGCTACCTGCCTGTTAGTGCTTAGGCACATTTTTTCCCCCTAAATCCCGGTTATCCCATTTAAAAGTTTTCTCAAGTTGAATATTTAGGAAAAGACTACTTCTGGTTCCCTACTTTTGGTCCTGTAGCCACTGGTCCAAAATGTACAGCATGTTGCAGGCAGAGGCAGTAAAAGTGGCCGGAATTAATGATCCAGTAAGATTCGAAGTGGTATGAACAGACTATAAAGAATTCATCTGCTCTCAGAAGAGGTTGCAAAAACCTGGTGAAAGATTCCCTTTTACAAGCTGAAAAATTGTGAAGTTGTTTTTACAAGCAATTTGCAATCTGTTTTATAAAATTCTAAGCTTGCCAATTCCAATCAGCATGGAGATTTCCAGAAGCAAAGATACCATTTGCTTTTCTGATGTCACTGAATTATAGACGGCCTCAACTGCTACTCAACCCTGTAACAAACAAGTAAAGACCCAGAACAAATCATACTGACATGACCTCAACACAAACCACATGTCAGATCCCTAATGCTGAACTTTGAGGTCTCTTAATAAAATCAAGGCCATAATCTACTTTCTGAAACAATTACACTTGCCTTTGGTCACTATAAAAATAGCATAGGGCACAAAGACATAAACGATGTGTTGGTTCTCTGTCTATGTTACTTGATTAGGTAGGAAAATATATATGGTTTGCATTGTGGAGCATCTTTCAGATGTAATCATGCCTTGTGCAGCTTATTTAAATTGAAAACTTCAGAATACGGCTAATTTATATTTCAACATCGAAGAATATTTCAATTACATCTTTTTTCGACTAGAACTACAGATGTAGCTAATCTGAATCTGCCATTAATCATTTTAGCTAGGCTTACTGCCGTCTTGTGTAAAACCACTGATAGTACACTGGGATGATATGATGGTGTGATGTGTAATACACAAATCTACCTACACTCAAGAGATTGTGGATGAATGAACAAATATGGGTTTTATTACTTTTGATTTATTAAAAGTAATGAAGATATCCAGAATCTCTTTCAGTGATAGTGTAATGACATATTCACCATAATTATATCATACTAGATGGTGGCCCGATTCTAACGCATCGGATATTCTAAAATATGTATGTAGTTGACATACTGTGACTGACAGAACTTGTTCAGTCAACGTGAGTGAACTATATATGTATATATGTATATATATATGTATAGCAGCGCTATGGTATATGGTAGTACATTACCGCACATGTATAGCAGCACTATAGTATATGGCGGTACATTATAGTACATGTATAGCAGCACTATGGTATATGGCGGTACATTACATTACATGTATAGCAGCGCTATAGTATATGGCAGTACATTACAGCAATGTATAGCAGCACTATGGTATATGGCGGTACATTACAGTACATGTATAGCAGCACTATAGTATATGGCGGTACATTATAGTACATGTATAGCAGTACTATGGTATATGGCGATACATTACAACACATGTATAGCAGCACTATGGTATATGGCGGTACATTACAGTACATGTAAAGTAACACTATAGTATATGGCGGTACAGTATAGTACATGTATAGCAGCGCTATGGTATATGGTGGTACATTACAGCACATGTATAGCAGCACTATAGTATATGGCAGTACATTACAGTACATGTATAGCAGCACTATAGGATATGGCAGTACATTACAGTACATGTATAGCAGTGCTATGGTATATGGCGGTACATTATAGTACATGTATAACAGTGCTATGGTATATGGTGGTACATTATAGTAAATGTATAGCAGCACAATGGTATATGGTGGTACTTTATAGCACATGTATAGCAGCGCTATAGTATATGGCGGTACTTTATAACACATGTATAGCAGCGCTATGGTATATGGCAGTACTTTATAGCACATATATAGCAGCACTATAGTATATGGCGGTACATTACAGTACATGTATAGTGCGCTATAGTATATGACGGTACATTACAGCACATGTATAGCAGCACTATAGTATATGGCGGTACATTACAGCACATGTATAGCAGCACTATAGTATATGGCGGTACATTACAGTACATGTAAAGCAGCGCTATGGTATATGGCGGTACATTACAACACATGTATAGCAGCACTGTAGTATATGGCGGTACATTATAGTACATGTATAGCAGCGCTATAGTATGTGGCAGTACATTACAGTAATTGTATATGCAGCACTATAGTATATGGCGGTACATTATAGTACATGTATAACAGCGCTATGGTATATGGCGGTACATTACAGTACATGTATAGCAGCACTATAGTATATGGCAGTACATTACAGTACATGTATAGCAGCGTTATGGTATATGGCAGTACATTACAGCACATATATAGCAGCACTATGGTATATGCAGTACATTACAGTACATGTATAACAGCGCTATGGTATATGGCGGTACATTACAGCACAAGTATAGCAGCACTATGGTATATGGTGGTACTTTATAGCACATGTATAGCAGCGCTATAGTATATGGCTGTACTTTATAGCACATGTATAGCAGCACTATGGTATATGGCGGTACTTTATAGCACATATATAGCAGCACTATGGTATATGGCGGTACATTACAGTACATGTATAGCAGCGCTATAGTATATGGTGGTACATTACAGCACATGTATAGCAGCTCTATAGTATATGGCGGTACATTACAGCACATGTATAGCAGAACTATAGTATATGGCGGTACATTACAGTACATGTAAAGCAGCGCTATGGTATATGGCGGTACATTACAGCACATGTATAGCAGCACTACAGTATATGGCGGTACATTACAGTACATGTATAGCAGCGCTATGGTATATGGCAGTACATTACAGTACATATATAGTAGCACTATAGTATATGGCGGTACATTACAGCACATGTATAGCAGCAGTATAGTATATAGCGGTACATTACAGTACATGTATAGCAGCACTATAGTATATGGCGGTACATTACAGTACATGTATAGCAGCGCTATGGTATATGGCAGTACATTACAGTACATATATAGTAGCACTATAGTATATGGCGGTACATTATAGCACATGTATAGCAGCAGTATAGTATATGGCGGTACATTACAGTACATATATAGGAGTGTTATAGTATATGGCGGTACATTACAGTACATGTATAGCAGCACTATAATATTTGGCGGTACATTACAGTATATGTATAACAGCACTATAGTATATGACGGTACATTACAGTACATGTATAGCAGCACCATGGTATATGGCGGTTCAGTACATGTATAGCAACACTACAGTATATGGCGGTACAATTCAGTACATGTATAGCAGCGCTATAGTATATGGCGGTACATTACAGCACTATGGTATATGGCGACACTCCGCCCCCTCACTCCTCCTGGCCGCCACTCCTCCACAGTAAAAGTAAAAATAAAAAAATCCTCAGTCCGCCGGCTCGCTCCACCTCCGTCTACAGGACCTGTTGCTGCCTGGGAAACCGATAAACTGATCGGTCACATGACCGCTAACTGCCGGGGCGGCAGGATGGAGCAGGGGGCAGAATTGAGCAGGGGGGCAGGATAGTGACGGGGGGGTGGGATGGTGATGGGAGGGCAGGATGGTGGCGGGGGGGCAGGATGGAGGCGGGGGGCAGCATGGAGCGAGCGGGGCAGCATGGAGCGAGCGGGGCAGGATGGAGCGAGTGGGGCAGGATGGAGTGTGCGGGGCAGGATGGAGCTTGTGGGGCAGGATGGAGCATGTGGGGCAGGATGGAGCATGCGGGGCAGGATGGAGCTTGCAGTGTAGAATGGAGCGTGCAGGGCAGGATGGAGCCGGGGGGCAGGATGGTGTCGGGGGGGGGGGGCAGGATGGATACGGGGGCTCAGGATGGATGCGGGGGAGCAGGATGGTTGTGGGGGATTAGGATGGAGCCGGGGGGGCAGGATGGAACTGGGGGAGGCAGGATGGAGCCGGGGTGGCAGGATGGAGTCAGGGGGGCAGGATGGAGCCGGGGGGGCAGGATGGATGTGGGGGGGCAGGATGCATGTGGGGGAGCAAGATGGATGTGGGGGAGAAGGATGGAAGCAGGGGGACAGGATGGAGCTGGGGGGGCAGGATGGATGTGGGGGGGCAGGATGCATGTGGGGGAGCAAGATGGATGTGGGGGAGAAGGATGAAAGCAGGGGGGCAGGATGGAGCCAGCAGGGCATGGAGCCGGGGGGCAGGATGGATGCGGGGGGAAGGGGGGGGGGCAGGATGGAAGTGGGGATGCAGGATGGAGCCAGAGTGGCAGGATGGATGCAGGGGGTAGGATGGAGCCGGGGGGGGCAGGATGGATGCGGGGGGCACGATGGATGCGCGGGGGCAGGACGGATGCGGGGATGCAGCATGGATACGGGGATGCAGTTTGGAGCTGGGGGGTCAGGATGGATGCGGGGGGGCAGGATGGAGCCGGGGAGGCAGGATGGAGCCGGGGGGGCAGCATGGAGCCGGGGGGGCAGGATAGAGCCAGGGGGGACAGGATGGATGCGGGGGCATGATGGAGCCGGGGGGGCATGATGGAGCCGGGGGGGCAGGATGGATGCAGGAGGCAGGATGGAGCTGGGAGGGGCAGGATGGAGGCAGGGGGCAGGATTGAACCAGGGGGGCAGGATAGATGCGGGGGGCCAGGATGGAGCCGGGGGGACAGGATGGAGGCAGGGGGCAGGATCCCCCTCACCCCCCTCTGTTCTCACCCATCTTTTGCAGCGGTCATGTGGCAGGGCGGGCTGTGTGATGTCACATCAGCCCGCCCTGTCACATGTCCACTGTGTGTACAGAGAGAGAAGACGGGTGAGAACAGCGGGAAGCGAGGGGGAGGCGAGGAGAGGCAAGGGGGAGGCAGGTACCGGTGCCGGGCATCGCTGCGGCCGTACATGTAGCCTGGCGACAGCGACTCTGTGCGTCGCTGTCGCCAGGTTACAGCTACTATATAATCGCCTAATTTTGAATGTATGCGGCTTTTTACATATGCGGCGTTCATTGCTTGTCACGGCTAGCGGCAGCCAATGAGAGCTGGCACGCGATTTTGGCGTCAGACAGACACGATTAAGAGATTATATAGTAGATATGATGAAAACTTCTTAGGCTGATTTAACACATCCAGTACTGACAGCCCGAGTATAGGCCGCATTGGGTGCGAGTCTTCTGACCTGAATTAAATAACCTCAAGGGCATATATGAGGCTAAATTCAGGTAAGGAGACCCACAGTCATTCTAGATATTGTTCTCAGTATCAAGACCATGAATGTTGAACATGAGAACATAGACTTCAAGGGGACGGACACTTATATTTAATTGAACGGGAATCTGTCAGCAAGTTTTTGTTATGCAATCTAAACACAGCAGGCTGCAAGGCATAACAGAGAGATTTCAGCCATGTGTCTCATCATAATGTGTGTTTTTGTTTATTTTCCATGTTAGTTTAACCCCCTTCCTGACCTGTGACATTGTGGAATATCATAGAAGTCGGTGACTACATGACCTGTGACGTTCCACAACCATTGTGGTGTTCTGTAATTCTTATCACAGAAGATGGGAGCTTGATGTCAGAGGGGTAGATTCCCCACCCCCACGGTTGCTGTGATTGGCTGTTGAACAGCCAATCGCAGCAATCATCATTCTCCAGCTATGGAAGTGGCTGTCAAAGCGCTAGAGGAGGAAAGTATTGCCCCCACCAGCATTGATGGGAGTGATCTGATGGGATTGATCACTCCCATCAGTGCAGGGAACTTGTGCCTGCCATCGCTCTATAGCCTGTAGCCGCCTGCTTGCTCTATCCTCTGTCAGCTCCCCTCCTGTGCCAGCTCCTCTCCTCCACTATCCTGCCCTCTGGTGCCCCTTCCCTTCCTCTGCTATCATCTTCCTCTGCAGATCATTGCCATACTGTGGCCCATCATTATGACCCAAGAGACTACAACAAGAGGATGCTTCATCCCTTGCTGCAGATTCTAGGGTCACAGTGATGGTGCACTGTATGGCAATGACCTGACATACAATGCACAATCACCATGACCCCAGAGACTGCAGCAAGGGATCAAACGTCCTCTTATTGTAGTCTCTGGGGCCACACTGATGGTGCACTGTATGGAAATTATCTGGCATGCAGTGCACGATCTGCATAACTCCAGAGACTGCAACAAGGGATCAAGGGTCGCCTTTTTGTAGTCTCTGCGGTTCACAGTGATGGTGCACTGTATGGCAATCATCTGCAATACATTGCACGATCTGTGTAACTCCAGAGACTGCAGCAAGGGATCAAGTGTCCACTTGTTGTAGTCACTGGAGTCACAGTGATGGTACACTTTATGGCAATGATCTGCAATACAGTGCACCATCACTGTGACCCAGATGCTACAACAAGAGATCAAGCGTTCTCTTATTGTAGTCTCTGGGGCACACTGATTGTGCACTGTATAGCAATGATCTGCCATACAGTGCACAATCTGTGTAACTCCAGAGACTACAGCAAGGGATCAAGTATCCACTAGTTGTAGTCTCTGGGGTCACACTGACGGTGCACTGTATGGCAGATAATTGCCATTCAGTGCACCATTAGTTTAACCCCAGAGACTGCAGGGAGAGGACACTTGATCCCTTGCTGCAGTTTCTGGATGAAGCAGAGGTGATCGGACTTCGTGAGACCATCGTTGTGGAATACATTGGGGGGTATGGAGTAAAAAAGATGGAGTCTAAATTTGTGTTTGTGTTTTTTTTTTCTCTGTGTGGGTATTTTTTACTATTTACTACAGATTCCTAATTGCTAGATCTAACATTGGCCCGACATTATGAATCTTGGGCTTAGTGCCAGCTGCCAATTAAAAGCTGCCATTAACCCCTTTATTACCCAATTTGCCACTAGCACCAGGGCAACTGGAAGAGTCTGGGTACAGCATCAGAAAATGGCACTTCAATGAATATGCCATTTTTTGAGGCAGCTGCAGACTGCAATTCGCAGCATGGGGGGCCCAGAACGCTTTGGTCCCTCCAAGCTGATGATTCCAGCCCCAGCTGCCTAGTTGTACTGGTGACCAAAAATACAGCAAAGCTCCATATAATTTTTTTTTAAATTATTTCTATGTTGGGCTTCGCTGTATTTTTGGTTGCCAGCCAGGTACAACTTGGCAGCTGGTGGCTGGAATCCTCAGCGTAGATAGACCCAAACGTTCTGAGCCCAACATGCTGCGAATTGCAACTCACAGACACCCCAGAAAATAGCCCAATCATTAGAGGCACTATTTTTTGGTGCTGTACACCAACACTTCCAGTTGCCTTGGTGCCAGTGGCAAACCTTGTAATAAAAGGGTAATGCCAACTTTGTCTTGGCAGCTGGCACTAAGGCCAAGATTCATAATGTCGGGCCAATTTTTGACCCGGCCATTATGAATTTCTTTTTTTTTTATCAGATAGTGTTTATTAAAATTTCCAACATACCGTATATACTCGTGTATAAGCCGACCCGTGTATAAGCCGACCCCCCTACTTTTGCCCCCAAAAACTGGGAAAACTTATTGACTCGCGTATAAGCCGAGGGTGGACTCCAGCACAGGTATACAGCCCCCAGCAGTGTGGTATACAGCAGCCTCCCCAGTGGTATATACAGGCCCCAGCAGTGTTACAGCAGCAGCCCCAGTGGTATATACAGCAGCAGCCCCAGTGGTAGTATACAGCAGCCCCAGAGGAATATACAGCAGCCCCAGTGGTAGTATACAGCAGCAGCCCCAGTGGTAGTATACACGCAGCCCCAGTAGTATATACAGCCCCAGTGGTAGTATACATACAGCCCCAGTAGTAGTATACAGCCCCAGTGGTAGTATACAGCCCCAGTGGTAGTATACAGCAGCCCCAGTGGTATATTCAGCCCCAGTGGTAGTATACAGCCCCAGTGGTAGTATACAGCAGCCCCAGTGGTATATTCAGCCCCAGTAGTAGTATACAGCCCCAGTGGTAGTATACAGCCCCAGTGGTAGTATACAGCCCCAGTGGTAGTATACAGCAGCCCCAGTGGTATATTCAGCCCCAGTGGTAGTATATAGCAGCCCCAGTAGTAGTATACAGCCCCAGTGGTAGTATACAGCAGCCCCAGTGGTATATTCAGCCCCAGTAGTAGTATACAGCCCCAGTGGTAGTATACAGCCCCAGTGGTAGTATACAGCAGCCCCAGTGGTATATTCAGCCCCAGTGGTAGTATATAGCAGCCCCAGTAGTAGTATACAGCCCCAGTGGTAGTATACAGCAGCCCCAGTGGTATATTCAGCCCCAGTAGTAGTATACAGCCCCAGTGGTAGTATACAGCCCCAGTGGTAGTATACAGCAGCCCCAGTGGTATATTCAGCCCCAGTGGTAGTATATAGCAGCCCCAGTAGTAGTATACAGCCCCAGTGGTAGTATATAGCCCCAGTGGTAGTATACAGACAGCCCCAGTAGTGGTAGTATATAGCCCCAGTGGTAGTATACAGCCCCAGTGGTAGTATATAGCCCCAGTGGTAGTATACAGACAGCCCCAGTAGTGGTAGTATACAGCCCCAGTGGTAGTATATAGCCCCAGTGGTAGTATACAGACAGCCCCAGTAGTGGTAGTATATAGCCCCAGTGGTAGTATACAGGACCCCAGCAGGGCCCCCCTCATAATTTGGCGCCCCCACCTCAGTTTCTGGGCCCCCCCGCATGCAGCGCTGCGCATATACATTACCTGTCTAGCAGCTGTCACCCTCCGGTGGCGGATCGCGGCTCCCGGCTCCGGGCTCCATCTTCCTCGCTGACTTCCTGCTTTGTGACCGGGGCTCAGCGCGATGACGTCATCGCGACGCCGGCCGGTCACCTGACAAGCAGGAAGTCAGCGAGGAAGATGGAGCCCGGAGCCGGGAGCCGCGATCCGCCACCGGAGGGTGACAGCTGCTAGACAGGTAATGTATATGCGCAGCGCTGCATGCGGGGGGGCCCAGAAACTGAGGTGGGGGCGCCAAACTTTGAGGGGGACCGTATGACTCGCGTATAAGCCGAGGGGGGCACTTTTCAGCCCAATTTTTGGGCTGAAAAACTCGGCTTATACGCGAGTATATACGGTAACATACATAGGAAAAAACAAAACATTGCAAGCGGAACATATCCGACTCGCTCCGACCCCCCTCCCTTAGCTCGGTCTAAAAACCATCTCATAGAGTAAAAAAAACTTCTCAAATCACATATACAATGAGCACATACCATGAAATTATATGTCGACACCATTATAAGCACACGGAATACATTTAACATAAGAAGGAAAGCAGAGCAAAAAAAATGAAAACAGAATAAAAGTAGGTAAAAAAACATATTAATATTGACAGCAGTCACTGCGCCTATAAATTCCCTGAGGATAAACCCGGGGCATCCAACCATCCTGCCCAAATCTTCTCAAATATATTAGGACAACCTCTCTTGGTGTAAATAGACTTTTCCCGGCATAGCAGAAAATTAATTCAGTACGTGAGGGAGTTTTGTCCGAAATCCAGTATGACGCTATACGTTTTCTAGCGACAAACAGCATCCTGGCCACTGCGACCTTAAGGCACTCATCCCCCCCACCTCCTCCACATAACCCAACACACAAACCACCGGGTCCCGGGGAATGTCCTGTCTAGTAGTCAAATGTATTAAATTGAGCACTAAAATCCAGAAAGTTTGCAGACAGGGGCACGTCCACATCATATGCAGAATATCTGCGTCATTCATACCGCATTTAGGACATCCCGAGTCCGACCGCAGATTCAGAACAAAGAGGCACTTAGGAGTCCGGTATACTCTGTATATAAGATACAGCTGAGACAAACGAGCAGGCTCGCTTAAGGACAGTCTGGGAATTATCTGAAGTATCGAATCCCATTGATCTCCAGTAATGCGACCCAGCTGTTGCATCCACTTCGTTAATGCCTTGATCGGATGCCTCAACCGATCCACACACAGCAGAGCTCCATAAATAAAGGATGTCAAACCCCTGGTGGGTGCCTGTATGCCCAGCCTGCTAACTACAACATCCTGGTGTATAGACATGTCTTGTGTCCGGGTCTGCAAGAAATAGGCATGCCTCAGCTGCAAATACTGAAAAAACATTTTGTGTGATAACGGGAAATCCCGTCTCAGTTCCTCAAACGATCTGAACACTCCACCCTCCGTCAACTGCGACACCCACCATATGCCTATCCGCCTCCACTGTGCAAATCCAGAAAGCTTGCGCAGTTGTGGTAGATGCAAATTGTCTCAGATAGGGGAGTATTTGGTCAGTCCAGTGATGCCTCTCATCTGTTTTAATCTGTCCCATATTTTAACCATGAGTTTAACTGTAGGTAGCCCCGCCACCCATGACTGGAACTTCCCGGCCTCCAAACCAGATAGTGTTGATCCTCTACCCACCAGGTATTGCAGAATCCCCCTACTACCCGTCCCCTCAGTAAAGATATCGTCCAATTCCCCCACCAAATGTTGACACTGGGAGGAGATATAGTACAGCCACGGATTAGGTAACGCTAGCCCTCCCTCATCCTTTGGTTTCTGTAAATGTTCTAGTTTAAGTCTCGCCCTGGTTTTTAGCCAAATAAATTCTCTAAAACTTGCATTTATTTTATAAAACCTATTCTGAGGCAGCCAAACAGGAGAGTTTTGAAGGACATAAAGAAGTTGTGGCATGACCACCATTTTGAGCAAATTTACTCTCCCCACCACAGAGAGGCGCAGCTTGGCCCATGCTTTTACCTGCAGCTTGACCCTTAACAGTAAGGGTGAAATATTTAACCGCTCAAAGTCCGTCAATTTGTCGGTGTGATGGGCACTGAAACGCGATCCAGAGGGAGGACCGCAGACTTGTCCCAGTTGATAATCAAGCCTGAGACAGTTCCAAACAGGTCAAGGAGCCGCATTGTGTTACACAGTGAGCTACCAGAGTCCGCAAGGAACATGAGCAGGTCATCTGCGTACAGTGCAATCTTCTCCTCCAGTCTCCCATACCTGAACCCTTCAATGCCCGGATCAAGACGCACACGGGACACCAAAGGCTCCACCGCCAGAGCAAAAAGCAGCGGGGACAGAGGGCAGCCCTGCCTCGTTCCTCTATATAGACAAAAGACATCAGAGAGTAACCCATTCGCCCTTATTCGAGCTCTCGGTTCAGAATACAGGAGTCCAACCCAAGCTATAAAGCCCGGACCAGACCCCATACCCTGAAGTGTGGCCCAGAGGTAGCTCCACTCGACGCTGTCAAACGCTTTGGCAGCGTCTAATGACAGGACCACCCTCCTACCCGCATTATCCGCCCGGACTTGCATATTTAAAAACAGTCGTCTAACATTGATAGCCGTAGACTTCCGGGGCATGAACCCCGTCTGATCAGGGTGAATCAAAGACTCCACCACCTTCGAAAGTCGGTTGGCCAAGACTTTTGCTAGTATTTTAATGTCTACCGTCAGAAGAGAGATCGGCCTGTAAGACCCAGGGAGTATCGGATCCTTATCCTTCTTGAGTAATACCGTTAGTATGGCCTCCCTCATTGAGGGCGGGAGCATCCCAGCGTCCATACTACCCTTAAAGACCTCCAACAACCTTGGAATTTTTTATAAATCTCTACTGGCAGGCCATCCACTCTCGGTGCCATTATGAATTTCTAGTAAATAATACACAACACTCATAGAAAAATTGTTTTATTAGAACAAAAAACAAACATCTCAACTCCATCTTTATTACTCCCACATAACCTGCTACGATCCTTCATCCAAAGTCTACAGGGAGAGAACAATCGTCCTCTCCTTGCAGAGTCTGCAATAACACTGATCGCAGGGGCTCAGTGGGTAATGTCACCAGTGGCAGGGGAGTGGTGATGTCTCTCAATGTGTAACCATGGCTCCTTGTGGCAGTGAACTCAAAATGTTGTTACTTGTGGGGGATTTCTGCTGTTTAGGTACATCACGTCTATCCAAACAGGACATGACACCCACAGATCATGCCATCAAAATCTGTGTTCCAAAATGTCACTCCCTGCCTTCAGAGCCCTGCCGTGCACCTTAACAGTGATTTATGACCACATATAAGACATTGGTGTACTCAGCAGAAATTGCCTAACAAATTTTAGGATCCATTTTATCCTGTTGCATATGTGAAAATGAAAAAACTGAGGCTAAAAGAACATTTTTGTGAACAAAAAGTACTTTTTAATTTTACGGATCAATGTGTAAAGCGCCTGGGGGTTCAAAGTACTCACTATGCAAGTTCCTTGGGGGGTATAGTTACCAAAATGGGGTCACCTGTGAGGGAGCTCCACTATTTAGGCACACAGGGGCGCTCCATACACGACATGGTGTCCGCTAATGATTGCAACTAATTTTCCATTCAAAAAGTCAAATGGTGCTCCTTCCCTTCCAAGCTCTGTTGTGTGCCCAAACAGTGGTTTTTGACCACATATGAGGCATCAGTGTACTCAGGAGAAATTGCCCAACACATTTTAGGTTTTTTTTTGTGCATTTACCTTTGTGAAAATGAAATAATTGAGGCTAAATTAACATTTTTATTGGAAAAATTAAAATATTCTTTTTTTTTCTTCCAAGTTGCTTAGTTCCTATGAAACACCTGAAGAGTTAATAATCTTCTTGAATGTAATTTTGAGTAGCTTGAGGGGTGCAGTTTTTGGAATGGTGTCACTTTTGGGTGTTTTCTGTCATGTAGGCCCCTCAAAAGGGACTTCAAATGTGATATGGTCACTAAAAAAATGGTTTGTATATTTTGCTGTAAAAATTTGAAATTGCTGATGAACTTTGAACCCTTATAACTTCCTAACAAAAAAAATGTTTTTCCCACAATTGCGCTGATGTAAAGTAGACATGTGGGAACTGTTATTTATTAACTCTCTGGTTTAGCAGAATAGCATTTCAAAATTTGAACCTTGCGAAGTTTTCAAATTTTTCGCCAAATTTCTGCTTTTTTATAAAATAAACGCAAAAATGATAGACCTAAATTTACCACTAACATGAAGCCCGATATGTCACAAAAATCAGTCTCAGAATCGCTAGGATCTGTTGAAGTGTTTCAGAGTTATTACCTCATAATGGGACACTGATCAAAATTGCAAAAAATGGCCTGGTCAGTAAAGTCAAAACAGGCTGGGTGGTGAAGGTGTTACGTCTCCTAGCTTTACCATTGGTCAGACTCAGCAGCATATCAGGTCTCACTCCTCCCCCTATATGATTAGCAGTTTGTCTATACAAATGGGCACTGAAAGCCTAGTGTGGGTTGAGTCAGCCCTGCCAGTTCAGCTGGATGGCTCAAACTAAAATATTTGATTGTGTAAGAACAGCTGCATCCAATAATCTAAGTGATACATTGTTGTATTCATGGCCTCTCTGCCTACATCAGGCTGCTATCAGATGAGGTTGCAAAATCCTGCTGACAGAATCCCTTTAACAAATTTATTGGGGACATTATTTTGTGGCTCTTATTAATAAATAAGTCGATCTAACATTCCCTGAGAGATTTCTTAGCTAACTTCCTATGGCTTCATCTAATCAGCTAAAAATCTGGAAATTAATCTCAGCAAAAAACTTGACTCCTTACAATACCCATTGGACATTGTAAATATCAGTAGTGGAGATAGAAAAAAAGTGAACATGGTTACTGATAAGCATGAAAAAAGCCACAAGTCCTTGCAATAAAAAGTTATAAATTAGCAAATGTTGAGGACAGAAAAAGACGTAATAACATCAAATTTAGAGGCATCCCTGAAAGTGTCTCTCCTAAAAATGTGTCTGCTTTAATGAAAGATCTAATCCACAAGACACTTCTATCAACAAGTGAACTGGACCTAATGGTGCTGTCACACAGCACGATCTGGCCAGCGATGTCGGAAGCGATGCGCGGGTGCCCGCTCGCTTCCGACATCGCTGGCCAGCTGTCACACGGCACGACGTTGCCTGTGACGCGGCGCCGATGCGGGCGGAGCCATCGCTCGCTGGGCTGGGCTCAGCCCAGCGAGCGATGGCTCAGGAACGCTGCGATATAGGTTGGATCGCGCCGCCAACAGTGTCAGACGGCGCAATCCAGCCTAATCGCTGGTCACAGGTTCAATAGGAAGTGGTCCAATTCTATAGTGGCCGCGCTCCCCGTGGTAATGATTTTAAGAACTTCTTGTCCACAAAAAATTTTATTCCTCAAAACATGCGAGAATATAAAAAACGGATACAACGTGTTTCGGCGGAGACAACTGCCTTCCTCAGGTATCATGTTCATAAACCTGTCAACCTGCGACCAGCGATAATTTGCAGTTGCGTCGCGCTGTCACACAGCGCGACGCACTTGCAATATCGCCCGTGACATCGCTGTTTCGTCACTTTCGACGATGTCGCGTGCGACATCACCACGTGTGACACTACCTTAACAGTGGACAAGGAAGGCCCATAGGCTCCCAAAGATGAAATTCCTCTCCAAAGAGGTTCCCAGAGAGGGCATTGTCAGATTGCATTTCTATCTTTCTAAAGACTGACTAATAGGATTCCTGAGAAAGAACAGCACTCTTCTTGTTCCATTTGAAAATATCAAGATCTTCATGGATCTCTCCAAGGAGACATTGAAAATAAGGAAAACATTTGCAGGAATTACAAACATTCTGAGATAAAGGAATATCCTTTACAAATTGTGATTCCCTCCTAAACTAATAATAACTTGCACCCACACATTTATAATTCACGACGCAGAAGAAGGCCAGAGTTTTCTTTCACAAATTGGATTACCCGTAAGAAGATGACAAAGCAACCATAAATGAAGAGGAAGAAGGTGACACCTGAATTTTTAAATCTGTTTTTGTCTTTCGAAATGAATTTATGTTTTTTAATTAACTGGAGTTTTATTCAAATTTAAAATTGCAAGTTGGAAATATTTTTCTCCCCAAGGTAAAGGCTTATTAGCCTGATCAGATGAAGATTAGCCAGATCTGACCAGGATCAGATGAAGTTATTTCTTTACAGGTTTTGGATTCTTTTGTTTTTGCTGTTTGGCGATATTATGCTCATATAATCGCAACTCTCACATGTGCACCTATTGCTTTATAACTAAGATTTCCAGTTCTAATGTTCTATATGGTTCATGATATAAACAAGCAGAATCTCTAAGGCTGTGTGCTCACTGTCCAGAGGAGCTGTGTGTTGGACGCAGCTCCTCCGGACCTGAGTGAAGCCGCGGGTGGCCACAGGGAGACTGCAGCTGCCCTGTACTCACCATGTGCGGCGGGTGCGAGGCGGCTTCTCCCTGCAGTCACCCGATGGCAGCCGCTTCCGACTTCACAGCATGAAATGAACATGCTGCGGAGGAGCGGAATGCCGGCAACCCGCACCGCAACTGTCAGATCACTGCGGTCGGGTTAGGCACAGAGAGCATGTGATTTCTTGAAATCCCATCCACTATGCTTATACTGTACTACGCAGCGTTTTGGACGCAGCAGCAAGACCGTGAGCACACACCCTTATTTTATTCAATGTCGATTAAATGTGTGTCACTAAATGTTAAGGGACTCAAAAACCCTATTAGGAGGCATCTTTTATGGAAGAATGCAAGAAAATCTAATTCAAATATTACTTGTTTCCAAAAAAATAATTTCTTTTCTAATAACCCTCCTTATTTTCCTCACAAAAACCTTCCAAACAATATAAATTATCTTTAGACAAGAAAAGAGCAGGAGATCTTATAACTATTAGATACAGTTGACTTCCAGTTTACAATACAGTAGAATCCAAATATGATAATGATCAATACCATATTCTCATATGTAAAATAAGTAATCGCAACTGTACCATAGTTAATTTATATGCCCCAATAATATAACTACCAGGGGAGAAGTGGAAGCAGTCACCCTGGGCCCTGAGCACAGAGGGGCCCACCTGGAATTACAATGCCCTTAACGATATAGGCGAGCTGCAGTAAGACATGCAGTGGAGCAGGAAGTAACAATCTCTCTGCTTAATCGGTTTTGTTTAGAAGACACAGGTATCTTTAAGCCCGTGGTCTAAAGAATGGCAGGTTGATATAGAGCGATGGCGCACTCGCAAGACATCTTAGTGCCAGCGTGGTGACATCATCACGCCACGGTGGGCCAGTGACACGCTGAGCATTCATCAGTGCTTTGGACATCAGGATACTTCCTGGTTTAGGTGAGGATATGATTTTTTTTTATTTTATCTAAAACTTGTGAAGTGATGTGGGGGCATCATGAATAATAGGGTAGGGGGGTCCCCTCAGACATTGAGGGGACTTCAAACTGTGAGGAGCTATTATTTTGTTTGAGTACTACTGTGAGGACTATTATATAGTGTTGCAGATAATGTTGGGGCCATTATAGAGTGTGGCTGATAATTTGGGGGCCATTATATAGTGTAGCAGTTAATGTAGGGGCCATTGAAAAGTGTAGCAGCTAATATGGAGACCATTATACTGTTCAGATACTACCGTGAAGTCCAGTATATTGTGTGGCAGCTAATATAGGGGACATTATACTGTTCAGCTACTACTGTGGGGTCCATTATATAGTGTTGTACCTAATATGGGGACTTTTATTCTGTTTGAATACTACTTTGCAGGCCATTATACAGTGACAACTTATGTGAGAGCCTTTATACAGATTGAGGGATACTGTGGGGGACCCTTAAACACTTTAAGGGCCCTCATAAAGCGTGTGAACTACTTTGGGGGAATTCTAAAGTCTGGAGGCTACTGTGGGAAGCCATCGAAGTGTGGGGACTACAGAAGGGTCTAAGATACAGTGCAATGGTGGTTTTACAGTGTTGGAGGTAATGTGGGGGCCATCATACAGAGTTGACCCATTATGCAGTTTAGAGGCCATTGAGCAGTCCATCTTACATTCTGGAGGCTACTGTGTGAACTACTATTTCAAGAAAATACGGAAAAAAAATATATAGCAAAAAAGAGGCCTGAGTAGCACAACAGAGAAAAACCCTTAAAACAATTCCTTTTTTCATAAATGTTAAAAGACTAATAGTGAAACACATATATATATAGAAAATAAATGATTGCATCTGAAAATACAACTCGCCTCGCAAAAAACAAGCCGTCATATGTCTATGTTGATGGAAAAATATAAAACTTATGGCTCTAGGAAGAAGGGGAGCAAAAAACAAAACCCGAAAACTAAATCAAAATTTGAAAATAGCTAAATTTTTGCCAAGTTTCCAATTTTTTTACAAATAAACACAAACAATATAGCCAGTTTCACACTTGCACTCCCCGCTGCTACGTATTGCGGATGGGAAGCGCAAGGTGAGCGCAGACACTGTGCGTCCCTATGTCATCATGGGGACACTCGGTGATGCGCTCGGCTACGGATGGGCATGCGCACCGATTCACTTCCGTGTGTTATTTACAAGTCGTGTTTGGGGTGCGGACGTGAATGTGTGATTTGTACGCAAGCATCCGCATGCAAAACAAATCACACAGGGAAGTGAAAGGGTGCCTACTGCAATACGCAGCCGAGGGCATTACCGTGCTTCCCCATGATAAACATAGGGACGTGCGGAGTCTGCGCTCAGCTTGCGCTTCCCTGCCGCAGTACGCAGCGGCGGGGAGCGCAAGTGTGAGACCGGCCTATCATCCTACATTTACCACTAACAGGAAGTCCAATAGGTCATAAAAACAATTCCAGAATTCCTGAGATCCGTTGAAAAATATTAGAATCTGAGTGGTTGATACCTTTTAATGGCTAACTGAAAAGATGGTAAGAAAAAGCAAAGCAAACTTTCGAGACTCTAAGGTCTTTTCATCAAGCTAGTAATGACACAAATTCTGAATGTACACACATATAAACACACAAATAGGAGGCTGGATATGCAGTAAATATACTAAGTGTGGTGAAGCATGACATATAATGGTCAGAGATGGCAGGTGGGAGACAGCATCTGTGGCAGCATTATCCATAGATAAGAAGCAGTTTCATGCCCCTTGATTAATTGTTGATCCAAGATTTTAAGAGTGGTCTGTGATGGGAGGGGGTAGAGTAAAAGAATCTGGGCAATATATACCAGAGTTCAGCCTTTGACTAGTCCAAGATTTGAAATTTCCTTAATTGATGTAAAAAGACATAAATCCCTGTGATACATTTATTCCCGCTCTGAATGTGTCAAAGGTAAACATTACTTTATATTCCCAGTCTTTTCTGATTCTTTGAGATTTGAAGTTACCTTTCAAAATTAGCATTTTCATGTCCATTAAGGTGTGAACAGAGCTTCAGAAGTGTTTAGGCACAGGTAAATCTGTCCTTCTTTCTTTTATTGTGTGGCGATGAGAGTTCATCCTAGTTCTGAATTGTTGCCCTGTCTACAATACATACAGATTCCCACTGACACATTTAGTACATATAATTAAATACACCACATTTCTTGTGATTCAGCTGAAGTTATCTGGCATCTTGTAGTCCTGATGTGAGCCAGGAATCTTTATCTTTCCATTAACATTTTAAATGGACAGGTTTTGCACCTGTTCTGGTTGCAGGGAAATGTTCCTGTTGCTGTTGGAAAGCACAGAGAGCTTCTGACAATGGCATTGTTCACACTCAATTTGCGTTTTTTTTAGCTCTCTTAAAAGCACTTGCGTTTTTTTAAGAGTGCTAAAAAATGTCCCTTGTGTGTCTGAAAGGATTTGCCACGTTTTTGGACTTAGTCATTTTTTCATTAAAAACGCATGCGTTTCCCATAGGGCCCCATGTTAAAAAAACGCATGCGTTTTTTTACAGCACCCAAAAACGCTGCATGCAGCGTTTTTTGCACTGGGGGACAAAAACGCAAATTGAGCTGAAAAACGCTTGTACACTCAAATGTACCCTGCGTTAACGCACCTGCGTTTTTTTTAACAGCCCAAAAAACGCATGGATGGGCAAAAAAAAAACGCATGTGTGTGAACAATGCCAATGATGCTTTATAGATTTGGGGGCTGCCTTAGGCTGTGGTCACAGTTGATATGCGTTTTTTTAGTGCCTTTTAAAAACGCATGCTTTTTTACATGCGTTTTTCATGTCATCATGAGTTTTTTAAGGTGTCTGATGGCTCCCTGCGTTTTTGGCTGCGTTTTGGAATCTGCACCCAAAAATAGTGCATGTACTATTTTTTGGTGCGTTTTGAAAAACGCATGCGTTTTTGTAGAAAACGCATGCGTTTCTATAACATGTGCCTCTATGGAAAACGCATGCAAAAACGCATGGTACATTAGTACCTTTTAGTGCCATTCAAAAACGCATGCGTTTCCCATAGGAGCCCATGTTAAAAAACGCATGCGTTTTCTAACATGGGCTCCTATGGGAAACGCATGCGTTTTTGAATGGCACTAATTGTACATGCGTTTTTGCATGCGTTTCCCATAAGGCCCCATATTAAAAAACGCATGCGTTTTTGGAAAAGCTCCAAAAACGCATGGGACTGTCATACATGCTTTTTGGCTATTAGGGCATGCGTTTTTTAACATGGGGGCCTATGGGTGCGTTTTTTACATGCGTTTTTGAAAACGCAGGTCTCCAAAAACGCATGTGAAAAATGCTACTGTGACCCCAGCCTAACACACAGAAATGGGCTATAGCTTTAAGACGTGCATTTTTTTGTAGTAGTGGTTGTAGTTTCCATGCAGCTCTTCTTAACACCTTCAGATTTGGATTGTAGGTGACCACGAAAGGGACACGGTTGTTTTCTTCTCTAGTTTTGTAATGTAGGAGTTGATTCCTTGATATTCTGGTGGCTCTCGTAATATGGTTTTCAATTGTTCTTGGATTGTAGGCCTCATTCAGAAAGGTTTTCTGAGGTCCTCAAGGTGATTGTCTCTATTTGTAGGGATTGAACATATTCGATTGTATCTGATGACCTGATGGTACAAATTAGAGGTTATTTATGTGTTTTGGATGAAAGCCATCCCATTGAAGATATTTTGGATGGTCAATTGGTTTCTGGTACAGGGATGTCTCTATTTCATTGTTCCGTAGCTTGATGATGGTGTCCCGAAAGCTGATTTCAGTGCAGGAGTAGTTGAGTGTTAAATTGATGGTGGGATGAAACTGATTAAAGTGTTCATGGAACGTCTTCAGCTGTTGCTCAGACTCCGTCCAGTCATCCTGTTTGACGAATCCATTTAAAACTTAGAATTCTGCAACCTGCGGGCATACTGTTAACGTACTGTAAGGGTGCCGTCACACGGGTCAATTTTATGAACGATATTGTTAGCGAGCACATGCACGCGCAATCGCTAACAATATCGTTCAGATCGCTGGTGAGCTATCACACAGGCAGACTCACCAGCGATCAATAGACCAGAGACATCGTGGAAACAATTTAAATTTCGTTTCCACGATGTCTTGCTCCCGCTGCCAGCCTGCGGTAAGCGGAAGCAGGCTGGTCTCCAAGGTAAACTGCAGGTAGCTAGGCACTGTGCGCTGCCTAAATACCCGATGTGTACCTTAGTTACCAGCTTTCTCCGCTCACCGGCTGGTATCTAAGGTAGACAGCGGGTAACTAGGGTCCCTAATTACCCGCTGTGTATCTTAGATACCAGCCGGTGAGCGGAGGAGGCTGGTAACTAAGCTATACATCGGGTATTTAGGCAGCGCACGATGCCTAGATACCTGCAGTTTACCTTGGAGACCAGCCTGCTTCCGCTTACCGCAGGCTGGCAGCGGGAGCAAGACATCGTGGAAACGAAATTTAAATTGTTTCCACGATGTCTCTGGTCTATTGATCGCTGGTGAGTCTGCCTGTGTGATAGCTCACCAGCGATCTGAACGATATTGTTAGCGATTGCGCGTGCATGTGATCGCTAACAATATCGTTCATAAAATTGACCCGTGTGACGGCACCCTTACAGTACGTTAACAGTATGCCCGCAGGTTGCAGAATTCTAAGTTTTAAATGGATTCGTCAAACAGGCGCTGCCTAGATACCCTCAGTTTACCTTGAATACCAGCTCCCAGCGCTTGTGAGAGGCGCTGGGAGCTGGCTTATTGGTCATCTCCCGGTGTCACACGCAGCGATGCAGCGTGTCCACTGGGTGACCAATGATTGATTTGAGGACAGGACCTCAAATCAAACGATGAACGATCAGCCGACTGATCGTTCATCTTTTGTAGTGTCACACGCAACGATGTCGTTCCGACATCGTTCAAGCGTCACAAAACACGTGCCTTTTGAACGATATCGGCAACGATATCGTTACGTGTGACGGTACCTTAACACTTTGCTCAGGCTGCCTATACATTCCTATGGTTAACGGTGTTCCAGCACAGCCGGACGCTTGACACTGAAGGACCGGATATGCACTATTCCTGAGCACACAGGAAAATGCTGCAAACTGCGTTTCCTGTACACTCTGCTAAAGCGCATATCTGGTGCTTGTGTGTGGAGTGTGGAGATGCATAGGCAGGCGGCCAAAGCATTACATGTTGATAACGCTATGCGCTAAGCCTGCCAGAAACTAAATTTTAAGCTGATCCGGCAGGCTGAGGGCAGAAGCAGGTGAGACCCTAGCCAAACTCATGCTCCCATTCACCCTTTTTCACACGCACATGGTTTTGGCTTAGAAATACTGAGGTACTGTAACATACTGAAGAAATGCTGAATGTTTGAACATGGCCTAAATATGTACATGGCTCTACTGATCCAATTCACAAGTCTTCTGGCTCATATATGAAATTTAAGCCATCTGATGAGCTGTCAATAAGTGCAGGTGCATTCTCATCTCTCTCCTGTCTTCAGCAGCTGTTTGCTACACACGAGATCACACAGTAATGGGCAGCTGGCAAAAAAGGGATGAGAGCTTGAACACATTGATCATGCCCAGCACCCGCAAACTATGAGGGCCTTATCACATAATACTTTTGGTACGTCTATGGGTGCGTTAACACATGCGTTTTTACCGCATTTTACGTGTTTTTGCACCTGAAAAAACACATTCATCCAAATAGAGCAAAAAAATTATGTTAAAAGGCCCTGACACTGCAGGAGCCAAGCACCCGCACACACTGACACAGCAGGAGCAGAGCACAAGCACACACAGCTCCCAACAGAGAGTACAGCTTTAGATTCTCTTTGGGCTCAACCTTTACATACCCCTTTTCTCTGAAAATAAGACACTATCTTATACTCATTTTTGCTCCCCAAGTTGCACTAGGTCTTATTTTCAGGGGGGTGTATTATTTGCCATGAAGAATAATTCACATTAAATTTTGAACTAAAAAATGAACATTTTTTTATACACTGTACAGCAGTTGTCATCAGAAACCAGCATAACCAAACTTCAGCCTTCATCATCCCCCAATATCCCCATCATCCCCCAATATTCCCATCATCCATCTGCAGCCCCCATCACCCCCCAATGTCTCCATCATCCATCTGCAGCCCTATCATCCCCCAAGATCCACTTGCAGCCCCCATCATCCATCTGCAGTCCTCATCATCCCCCAATGTCTCCATGATCCATCTGCAGCCCCATCATCCCCTAAGATCCCCTTGCAGCCCCATCATCCATCTGCAGCCCCCAATATCACCCTGCAGACCTATCATCCATCTGCAGCCCCCATTATCCTTCTGCAGCCCCCATCATACCTCAATATCCACATCATCCATTAGCAACCCTATTATCCCCCAATATCTTCCTGCAGCCCCCATAATCCATCTGAAGCTTCCATCATCCCCCAATATCCCCCTGTAGCCCCCATCATCCATCTGCAGCCCTCATCATCCCACAATATCACTCTGCAGCCCCATCATCCCCCAATATCTCCTTGCAACCTCTATCATCCATCTGAAGCCCCATTATCCCCAATATCCCCATCATCCATTCACAGCCCCATCATCCCCAATATCCCCATCATCCCTCTGCAGCACCCATCATCCCCCAATATCACCCTGCAGCCCCCATCATCCCCCAATCTCACCCTGCAGCCCCATCATACATCTGCAGCCCCCATCATCCATCTGTAAGCCCTGTCATCCCCCAATATCCCCATCATCCATCTGCAGCCCCCATCATCCCCCAATGTCTCCATAATCCATCTGCAGCCCCCATCATCCCCCAAGATCCCCCTGCAGCCCCCTTCATCCATCTGCAGCCCTCATCATACCCCAATGAGTCCATCATCCATCTGCAGCCCCTGTCATCCCCCAAGATCCCCCTGCAGCCCCCATCATCCATCTGCAGCCTCATCATCCCACAATATCAGCCTGCAGCCCCATCATCTATCTTCAGCCCCCATCATCCCCAATGTCTCCATCATCCATCTGCAGCCCCCATCATCCCCCAAGATCCTCCTGCAGCCCTCATCATCCATCTGCAGCTCCATCATCCCACTATAGCACCCTGAAGCCCCATCATCTATTTGCAGCCCCCATCATCCATCTGCAGTCCCCATCATCCATCAGCAGCCCCCATCATCCCACAATATCACCCTGCAGCTCCATCATCAATCTGCAGCTCCCATCATCCCCCATATTTTCCAACAGCCCCCATCATCCATCTGAAGCCCTAATGATCCTCAATATCCCCATCATCTATCTGAAGCCCCATCATCCCCCAACATCTCCCTGAAACCCACATCATCCATCTGAAGCCCCCTCATCACCCAATATCCCCATCATCTATCCACAGCCCCATCATGCATCAGCAGCCTCCATCATCCACCAATAACCCCCTGCAGCCCCATCATTCATCTGAAGCCCCCATCATCCCCTAATATCCCCGTAATCCATCAGCAGCCCCCATAATCATCATTCCCAAATATCTCCCCGCAGTCCCATCATCCATGTGCAGCCCCCTTCATCCCACAATATCCCCTGCAACTCCATCATCCATCTGCAGTCCCCATCATCCCCCAACATCCGTATCATCCATCACCAACCCCCATCATCCCCTAATATCTCCCTGCAGCCCCCATCATCCATTTGAAGCCTCCATCATCCCGCTATATCTCCATCATCCATCAGCATCCCCCATCATCCCCCAATATCCCCATGCAGTCCCATCATCCATGTGCAGCCCCCATCATCCCCCAATATTCCCCTGCAGCCCCCATCACACACATGCAGCCACACACACATGGTACCACTATTGCTGGAGCTTGGCCGAGCCTGCCTGCCTCTGCTGCCTCTACTGCTTTATTCATTCCTCCACGTCCTCCTGCATGTACGGTATCCAGGCATCGCTAAACTTTGATGTATAGTAGTAAGCCACCAGCCAGTCAGGCGGCGGCTGCTGGTGTCTGAATGGTTACCGAATTACTGTACATCTATGCTGGGTGGCGACCGGCTGCAGTCCATACAGGAGAGATACGGTAATTCAGCAGCAAATAAAATGCAAGCAGCTGCCGCCTAATTGGCTGGTGGCTTAATACCGTACATCTCCACTGAGTGGCACCTGGATACATACATACAGGAGGACGTGGAGGAATGAATAAAGTGGTGGCAGGCTCCATCAGGCTCCATCAATAGCGGAACCGTGTGTATCAATTTTACTTTTGCTAGCTCTAATTTTCGAGAGATGCCTTATATTTAGCAGCCTGGCAACACAACAACTAGGTCTTATTTTCAGAGGATGTCCTATTTTTGGATAAATATGGTAGATACTTATAGAGAACCCCCCAAAATGTCTTAGAGACAAATATTAGGCAAATAATGTCATTACATGAAGACTGGGAAATCTCCAAAAAAGTAAATACTCTAATCCCCATCCCCTATAAAAAAAAGTCATACATTTGCATACAGGAGAACATCATCTGTTTTATAACATTATAGATTTACATACCACTGTGTCAAGGTCTAGACATTATTCCTCATGAGAAAGTAGAAGGTCACCGAATGTTTTTAATAATAACTGATGGTTTATTCGCATTACTCAGGAGCAGTCTGAATGTTAAAAAGAATCAGTCTTATCTTCTTGAGATGTAACATTGAACAGACGCAGGTGAGTCATATTTTCCTTTAATCACTTTCATTGTCCATTGAACATCTTTGATATTATTAGAACGCTAAATTTCTATTCTATAAATTCCTCTTGTCACGCATGTGAAGCCATAATTACATTTGCCCTAAATCATAGAGAAAAACAAGATTAAAACATATGAAATCATTTTAGACATTGCGAGATGCAATAAGAAATATATTAAGAAATCCGGAAATAATTTGCTGAACATTTTATTTCCTGTTTTAATTTTGTTTTCATCTCTTTACTTTCATGCCCTGATTTTTAAAAAAATAATTTTAGACAAGGTCTAGCCACTAGTGATGAGCGAGTACTAAAATGCTCGGGTGCTCGAAGTTCGGGCCGAGCATCCCAAGATACTCGTGTACTCGGCCCGAGCACCGAGCCCAATGTTATCCTATGGGAGTATTTTTATGACATGACCCCCGGCAGCATGGAAAAACCCTAAAAATGTCACAAAAGTATCAGAACAGTGCTGAAATGACATGGGAACAGCATGGGGAAGACCCCTGGAAGCATTTCAGACCCCAAGGTCACTGCTGTGAACAATGGTGTCAGACCATTACGCCACTTTTACGGACTGTCAAGAAAACGTTACAAAATGAAACCAAAACGGATTTTCATGGAGAAAATATTAAGGGCTCATACCCACTTGTGAGACAGAGTTGGTGTATGTTAGTTTTTTGGATTATATGAAAGATTTTTCTTTTTAAATTGTCTGGCACTCCCATGCCCCTGGGAAGAGACGTAAATGGAGGCCTCTGTAAATAATGTGCCCATTGTAAGCAAGTGTGTCTCTTTTAGTATTGCCCTAGGGCAGGGAAGTCAGAAATTGGAGACACCAATATGCCCCTGGATAGAGGTGTGCATGAGGGCTTTTTTAAAATATGTGGCCATTGTAAGCCAGTGTATCTGCTGTAGTATTTCCCTAGGCAGGGAAGCCAAAGGTTTGGAGGCACCAAGATGCCACTGCATAGAGGCGTGCATGAGGGCCTTTTCAAAAAATGTGGCCATTGTAAGCCAGTGTATCTGCTGTAGTATTGCCCTAGGCAGGGAAGCCAGAAATTGGAGACACCAAGATGCCACTGCATAGAGGCGTGCATGAGGGCCTTTTCAAAAAATGTGCCGATGGTAAGCAAGTGTGTCTATTTTAGTATTGCCCTAGGCAGGGAAGCCAAAAATTGTGTAGCACTTCAATGCCTCTGGATAGAGGCGTGCATGAGAGCCTTATAAAATAATGTGTCCATTTGAAGCAAGTGAGTCTGCTGTACTATTTCCCTAGTCAGGGAAGCCAAAAATTGGGTAGTGATGAGGCCAGGGCTGTGGGGGGGGTACTCGGTCACCGGGTCTGCTGAGTAGGGAGTCACAGGTGGACGGTATCCCGGTGCCATGCCCTGGGGATCATTTAAAGGGGGGGTGAGGGAATTATTTACAGGGGGACGTGACGCCACCTGTAGGGTCCGGTAAGGTGGTACCGGCGCTGCCAGCCGGCCGCTGAGGTGATGGAGGGGGCAGCAAAGTGTGGTACAGCTCCCCACAGGTGGAGCTTTACCTCAGGGCAGCAATAAAGGAAGATGGTGAGGGAGAGCAGTGAAGGAGGAAGATGGTGGGTTATAGCCGATGAACAGTCACACATACACACAGGGATAGTTGTTCCGGTACCTTTTACTGGTAGTCACAAAACAGGTGCAGTTATGAGTAATAACCAGGTCCCTGGTGCAATTTAGGATCAACTCCTTAGAAAGATATGAGGCCTCCTTTATCTCTATTCTTTCTCTTGAGGGATGAGTCTTGCCTGAGTTTGAGCTCTCCAATTCTCTATTGTCTAAAACTAACAATCAGGCCCTTCTGCGGGAACCCGGTTTATCCTGTGGCCCCTGGTCCTCTGGTTAGTTTTTAATGTCTCTAATCTCTTCCTTCAGGGCTAAACTTCTCCTGAAATTGCTGGGCTTTTACTGTGGCTATACAAGCCCACAGCATCGGACTCCAGTGTCCGTTTGTCCTCAAGGGGGAATATCTTTTAGTCCCTCTTCTTATTCCCTACCTCTTCTCCTTGCCTCCGGCCCCTTCCCTGGGGTGTGAACAGCTGACAAAATGGTCCCTTCTGGTCCTGGATATCTGTCTTTTCCAGAGACCAGCAGCTCAGCCTCCTCCTCTTTCCTCCCCTCACACGAACTAACTGCCTAGCAACTGTCTCCTAGGACCAACTGTCTCCTCCTCTCAGCCTGGATCTCATTAAAGGGGAACTGACTTAATGCAGCCAGTAGAGCTCCCCCTTCAGGTCTGGAGTGGAAGGTGTTGTGTGCTGAACAAACCAAGGTGTCAATCCTATCTTGCACCAGTGTAACCTGTAGCAATCCCCTACAGGGGTGCCACATTAGCACTTCAATGCTCCTGGATAGAGACGTGCATGAGAGCCTTATAAAATAATGTGCCCATTTGAAGCAAGTGGGTCTTTTGTAGTATTTCCCCTAGTCAGGGAAGCCAAAAATTGTGTAGCACTTCAATGCCCCTGGATAGAGACATGCATGAGGGCCTTTTTAAATAATGCGCCCATTTGAAGCAAGTGGGTCTTTTGTAGTATTTCCCCAAGTCAGGGAAGCCAAAAATTGTGTAGCACTTCAATGCCCCTGGATAGAGGCGTGCATGAGAGCCTTATAAAATAATGTGCCCATTTGAAGCAAGTGAGTCTGCTGTACTATTTCCCTAGTCAGGGAAGCCAAAAATTGGGTAGCACTTCAATGCCCCTGGACAGAGACGTGCATGAGAGCCTTATATGGCAATTCCAAGACTGCTGCATCCCTCTGCAAGACATCTCACAATTTTGGACTTTTCAGAGCCCGTCAAATCTCTCTTCTGACCCATTTTGCCTAAGGTAAGACATTTACCTAATAATTAAGCACACCTTATATAGGGTGTCGATGTCATTAGACCACACCTCTCCTCATTACAGAGATGCACATCACCTGATTTACTTAATTGGTGGTTGGCTCTCAAGCATCGTCTCTGTGCTGTTCCCATTTAGCTTCAGCAGACCTCTAGCTATGGTGCAACAGAGCGTCTGTTTTTTTTTTGTTGTGTTACTATGCCAATCACAGTAATGCCAATATCAAAGATGGCTATGACATTACTATAACTGGCAAGCAACCCAGCATTTTTATTTGTTGAAAATAAGGCATCAAACATGCTGGGCAGGTCCCTTGAATGTCATGATGCAAATACCGAAATACTGGCAGAGTAACAAGTATTCCGAGAACCCTAGTATTTACTCGAGTAATGAACAG
Organism: Allobates femoralis; assembly: GCA_033576535.1. Lineage (NCBI taxonomy): Eukaryota > Metazoa > Chordata > Amphibia > Anura > Aromobatidae > Allobates > Allobates femoralis. Next base: position 254,987,183 of record JARQOC010000003.1, on the reverse strand, counting down.
TGTGAAATATATCCTCTCATCACTAATTATTTGACTTGGATTTCCGTAGCAGCAATTGCCAGGTTTCATTTTACACATTATGTTTATTTTCAATTTATTAAAATAAATAATTATCAGACAATTAATACTTTATATCAATTGCTTTTACTAACAGAATATTACCTTCTTAAGTGTTGACAAGAATACCCTGATACATAATAAATCAGGTTTCCAAAACAGCTATTATAGGCTTTATGGGGTGAATAATTACCCCAGCACGACTGCAATCAAATAGCGTAATTGCATTATTAAATTAATATATTTTTCATTTCCAGTTTTTTTCGTTTTCAGCATATTAAGATTTGGTTGTCATTAACCCCTCTGTTGGTTATAGAGGGTTTACACACATGGCAGCAATATTTATATGCCAGTGGCATCATACTGACACTAACAATATAAAACTGTTATTCCCTAATGAGCTACAGTTATTTTTATAGTATTGTACACTTGTCATAATGGCCATTTCCTTCACTTATGGTTTTTCAGATTCTGGTAACAGCATACTTACCAACTCTTACAGAACAGAAAAGGGACAAACTAAAAGAGGGGGGTGGCAGCGAGGCGCACTCAGCAGATACAGAGTACAGACCTAACACTGGGACAGTCTTGTTGTATCCGAGTTGGTTTGGAATAGAAATAAGCAGATCAAATGACGGGACTCGGGCCCAGCATCCAGATCAATGGTACTTAGTGGATAGATGGGAGACCTGCAAGTCTCTAACTTTCCAGCCTCCGTAACTCAGGGCTGATATGATGTCATTTGTACATCATGCTCATCTCTAGTTGTGACCTATTTATTTAGTTTTTCTTCATTCATTCACAGTTGTAGCAGCCAGAACTTTCTCATTTTTATGTAAGCTTCACTATATGAGATCTTACTTTTATGCTTATGTAAGTCCATGTTCACACACTGCGTGAATACTGTTTTTTTTGTCTCCTGCACATATCCTGCTACGCAATAAAAATATTACCTGGTTATTGCATTTGTGCTGCATTTTTATGCTTCGTTCCCCTTATTTGATGAGTTTTTGGTGCAATTTGAAGCAGTGTTTTTTATTTGGTTTTATAACACAGAAGAAGTTTGATTCTGCACTTAAAGGGAACCTGTCAGGTGGTTTATGTCCCCCCCAGGCAATCACTATCTGTCCTTGCAGCTTCATAGTGTTATTCTTATCATCCGTGTCTGAGCTCATAGTGTAATGTGAAAGGTGAAAAAAAGCATTTATACACTTACATTTCAGTCTACACCTTGGAGAAAGGAGACTGTCTGGCAGGAAAATAGTTAACTCACTATTAAGTTGAATCGCTAAAAGACCTGTGTAATGTAACGATTATGTGACCATAGTTGGCGGAGCCAAATGAGTAAACGTATTATGTCCTTTGGGGATTTAGCTCCACCTATTGTAGTCACATGGTTGTGACATCACATCAGGTCTCCCAACATGTTCTAGCACAAGGCTAAGATGTTAACTATTAACCTGCCAGATAAACTACAGTCTCCAAGATGTAAACTTTGTCTCATTTACATGAGAAAATTACAATCTGAGTTCAGTCAGTGATGATTAGACTGGTATTATAAAGCTACAGCTATAGACAGTTATAGCTGGGGGGGGCATAAACTAGCTGACAGGTTCCCTTTAAATTAGAAACTCAAATTTTCATGAAATCACATCCTCTTTGCTTTGACAGTTAAACACAACATAATTTATATTGGACTGGTGAACAGGACAGGAACCACCTGGGAACATCCAGCATTATAGGAATAAGTCCGGAAAAAGTCTACAATTAGAAAGAGGACAGAGCTTTGTACATTATGATATAGTATGTAAAACTAAATATGCAAGATTTCTTTCTTTTTTATTTTTAACTGGACTACTTTGGAATTGATGGACCATGTTAGGCCTACATGGTATCTAGTTTGTTAAAGGGATGATCCTAAGGCCAAAGTCATTTTCATATAAATACTTGTCTATGTAGTGCCACAATCTAAACTAATTTCTAATATACTTGCATTAAAAATTCCTTACCGCTTACTAAGTACAATATCTAACTGCTATGGCATTTTGTCTCTATTTCCTCTCTGATGATGCTTTGTTTGAGTTTCCCGGTGTATGGGGCAGCCACTTCCAAAATGTCTGCACCCTCCTTGAAATGAAGTGTCATCAATGAGGCTCGTTTCAAGGGTTGAGCTAGACCCTTCCAGATAAGATGTATTTCCTGTATACTGTTCACAAAAACTATAAGTTCTCTGTTGTTTTCTCATATCAGTAGTATTGAGCCAGGAACAGAACAGAGTGCACTGTCAGTGTACATTGGCAGAATACCTAGCATGCAGAAACATCACTTGCGGGGTGAGAGCTGGTCTCTGCATGCTGGTATCTTGACAACATTGGATAGAAGACATTGCACGGAGAAAGTAAGTGCAATTAAGGACAAAGCACTGACCTGTTGTGACTCCTGGACTGCCCCCTGAAATCACGGCAGTCCTTCTAAATACCAGAGGATTATACGCTTTGGCTAACAATGTTTTATTTAAAGCATTTCCCCACCAAATCCAATCAGCAAAACAGCCATGATGCTTTCTGGTTTAATGTTACTCTCTTTCTCTCAATGGTTATACCAACACAGTGGATAGTGTTCTACCAGTAAGTCCTCAATATAGTATAAATGACTATCATTTGCCCAGCAGCTATTTTGAATGTCCCTCCCGTGTACAGTAGAGCTTGATCAGACAGCTGCTCTTGTGTGCTCTATGGGAGAGTTGCTTTTATATATGCCTGGCAGCTGTATGAAGAACAAACAGAGAGCAAAAAGAGTGTCAAGGAGAACAAAAAGATTGGCAGGTTAAAATAGTACATGTTAGATCCATATCCTCCCCAGACAACCATCTAGAGGGGGGACTGTGTTCTGTACTGCAACTCAATTCTATACCATATTCTTGAACTGTACAAGGAATGGTGGCTTGTACAGATTTGTACCTGTGTTTGGATAAACAGTGGGCCAATGGTGAGCTGTGGCCCAATTGTGTTGTCAATAGTATAATGTTTGGGATCTAGAGCATGAGCCCCCCACTGTTTTCAAGAACAAAGGGCCCAAAGTCCTTTTGTAAATGTAGTGGTAAGGAGCATGTGCAACCTCTATGTCCATAAACTGTGAATTAAATAGTGGTCGCACATACTCACTACCACTCAATTTACACAGTCAACTTTACAATCCCTGTTACTTTGTGATCCCAGCAGTCAGATCCTTAGTGAATAGTGATGAGTGAGTATACTTGTTACTATTAGCTACATGCATGGATAGAGATAGTACAGTATTCAGGATACTTGGTACTCAGTGAGTTTTTTGGATTTTACTCGTGTTAGGGCCTTTTCACACTGGGGTTTTCTGAAAAATGCGGCAGTGGCGGTAAAAAAAACGCATCTGTCGCATTTTCCGCCTAACGGCCACACTTGCGCCAGACCCAATGCATTGTCTATGGGGCTTGGGGTAAGTGTGCGGCAGGTGCGGCCAGTGCGGTTTCGGCAGTCGCGGCAGTTGCGGCCGTGAAAAAAAATGCCGCTGACCACGTTTTTTTTCACGGCCGCAACTTCCAGAACTGCACTTGCCACACCTGCCGCACACTTACCGCAAGCCCCATAGACAATGCATGGGGCATGCCGCAAGGGCACCACAAGTGCGGCCGTTAGGCGGAACATGCGGCAAATTCGTTTTTTTTTTACTGCGACTGCTGCATTTTTCAAAAAACCCCAGTGTGAAAGGGCCCTTATTCGAGTGAGCTGAAAAGCATTTTTCCTGACTGATTTTCAGCCAATAAACATGCTTGGATTGCTTGTCAGTCACAGTAATGCCATATCCATCTTTGATAAATGGTATTACTGTGATTGGCAGGAGCAGTATATTGAAAGAAAAAAAGATGCTTAAACCGAATAGCGATGAGGTCTAGGGGGGCTGTAAAAAGGTAGAAATGACTGAGAACATGCTCAAACTGCATGGGAACAGTATACAGACATGATGTACACTGTCTGTATACTGTTCAGCCATACAACTGTGACAGAACCTAGTGAACATAGATAGAACAGGTTGATCGGGCTTATCAGACTCCTGTTGCTGCTCGAGGGTCACTCAGTCTCCTGCTGAATCACTTCCAGGGCTGCCTATTAAGCTACTTGCATATTCACTGCACTGTCAGACAAACAGTCAATCACAGACGCTCACACTCTGTGAGAGCCTCTGTGATTGGCTGTTGCAGTCAGAGTACATTTCCACAATCTATACGGTGATTGTGCCTGGTTGCATAGTCCAATGAAAGCAGATAGCTGTAAGCGTCGACCCTCAGCTGCCTAATTTTACCTGGGTTGGCAAAAAAGAATGTGTGGGCTTTTTAATTGCCAGCCAAGGTAAAACTAGGCAGCTGAGGGCTGGTATTCTCAGCGGAGTTAGGGTCCATTTTTAGGGACCCCATGCTAAAGAATACCAGCACGCAGCCACGCCTGAAAATGGCGCATTTAACCGCGGAAAAAAACTATAAAATCTTGATGAGGTATTATCTGTGCCCTACAAACTTGCACGCTATCTTCCCTTTGGTTTCCGAAATGTGTTGGAGGTGCAGTATTGCTAAAAGGATGATGCGCCACGTGTGGTAGAGTTGCCCGGGAATCCAGAACTTTTGGTCACAGGTGTTTGCTAACTACACTTTGATCACAGGCAGATGGGTGGTTGGTAGCCCAGAGATGGCACTGCTATCTATCTTTCCACAATCAATTGGGTTTCACAAAAACGATGTTTTTCTCTTTTGTCTGTTAGCGGCCTATTCAGTCTTTCCAAGATTCTGGAAGTCTGCTCAAATTCCCACCATACTAGAGTGGTATGGAGAAATGACAGAAATCTTCAGAATGGAAGAGTTGACCGCTGAAGCTTCGAACTCCATGGAGAAATTCTGCAGGATCTGGATCGAATGCATCCTTTTGAAAGATGCCCCAAACTACCGAGATATTTTTCTGTGAGCCTGAGAAATCTTTGGATAGACGTTGAGAAGAGAATTAAAATGAGATGGGGAGTTCCCTTTCCTCCCCACCCTTCCTTCCCCCCTCCTATGGTCCTTTAGTTACTCAGATCTATGAGATAATATCACTTCCTTTAACACCTATTCTGCAGCCCTACTTCTTGCTCCACCTCGCTTTTTTCTTTCTCCCTCATACTTTGGACTTTTCTCCTTCTTCCTTTTTCTCTAAATGTAGGAGACATAATCTTCTTATTTTGGTTGCTCCCTCCATCTGGGGGGAACAGTGTGAGAACATCATATGTGTTCCAGGAAGTGCTTTGCACGGAGGGCATTACAGCACCAAAAGTTATCTTGTAACCTCCTGCCCACACTTCCGAGACCTCTTTGGGTCCATGTATAGTATAACTTTAGATGCTTTTTGTTATATATTCCCTGTTATGAAAGTAGGAACCTTGAAGTTTGGTTGGATTTTTAAATACATAATGTGTTCTGATTGATTTCGATGTTACTATATTGGAATGTACATGTTTTGATATGGTTAATGAAAAGAAATTGAATTTGAAAATGGAGCATTTATCGTAGAGCCATTTCCAGGTGCTGTACCAGGCTCTTCCAGCGACCCTGGTAATGGGTGGCACGCTGGGTGATAAGGGGTTAATACCAGCTTTGCTTTACCAGCTGGTATTAAGCCCTGAGATTCGTAATGTCAGGCCAAGTTAGACCCGGCCATTATGAATTTCCAATATAGGGTTATTAAAAAACACCACACAGAGAAAAAATACTTTATTAGAAATAAATACACAGACACTATTAGGGATGCCATCTTTATTACCGCCATGCACCTATCCACGATCCTGGTCTTCTCTCTCCTTCAAATGATGCAGCTTTGCTATATCAGTTAGCACGGTGAGGAAGAACGCTTCGCTGCCCGTGCTCGCTGATCAACTTAATGAGTGAGCAGATACTGCGGTGTGGTAAGCGGTGACCTCACCGCTGCCACTGTTACCATAGTAACCTAACGACTATAGCAACAGTGATCTCTGATCACGGCTGTTAAGTCCCTGATTACTTGTTCATGCTGTTCATGAATGTGCCGGCTCCTTAAAGGCTCTTGCAGGCGCCGAAGCAGTTAACTCCCTGCTTACAGGTGCTGCTCTCACTGCGGCTCCTGAATGAGCCGCGTGAATAGGAGCTGTGGTGATAGCAATGGAGAGTTAACTCCTGCGGCTCCTGCCTGAGCCACTCATTTAGGAGCCGCGTGAACCAGTGATTAAGTACAGGGCTGCCACAAGGAATTTCGGGGCCCCTTACTGCCAAACTTTTGAGGCCCCCTGAGACTCCGCCTACCCCCCACCCCAGCTCCGCCTCCACCCCAGCTCCGCCTCCACCCATGCTCCGCCTTCACCCAAACATGCATTATATTTATAGTGAAAAATTGGAACAGCACCAAATATTACCTCAATTTAAGTGCAAAGCTTTCCCAACCAGCAATCCAGATGGTTCCTTACAATAGGGTTAAAAAAAGGAAAAACAGCACAAAATTTTTTTAAAAAAGTGGACTTTATTGCCCAATGTGTGGACACGCCATTGGGCAATAAAGTCCACTTTTCTCTATATTTTTGTGCTGTTTTTCCTTTTTTTTTACACTCTCTATTATATATTACACACATACACAGTTGAGACTGCTGTGAGCTGAATACACAATAGCTGTATATACAATAGAGAATACACAATAGAGATGGCTGCGGGCCATATAGACAATGGAGACAGCTACTGGCTATACACACAATAGAGAATACACAACAGATACGGCTGCGGGACCTATGCACAATGGAGATGGCTGCGGGACCTATGCACAATGGAGACAGTTGCGGGACCTATGCACAATGGAGACGGCTGCGGGACCTATGCACAATGGAAATCGCTGCGGGACCTATGCACAATGGAGACAACTGAGGGACCTATGCACAATGGAGACAGCTGCGGAACCTATGCACAATGGAGATGGCTGCGAGACCTATGCACAATGGAGACGGCTGCAAGACCTATGCACAATGGAGACCGCTGAGGGACCTATGCACAATGGAGACGGTTGCGTGACCTATGCACTATGGAGACCGCTGCGGGACCTATGCACAATGGAGACGGCTGCGGGACCTATGCACAATGGAGATGGCTGCGGGATCTATGCACAATGGAGACGGTTGCTGGACCTATGCACAATGGAGACAGCTGCGGGCCCTATGCACAATGGAGACAGCTGCGGGACCTATGCACAATGGAGACAGCTTCGGGACCTATGCACAATGGAGACAACTGCGGAACCTATGCATAATGGAGATGGCTGCTGGACCTATGCACAATGGAGACGGTTGCGAGACCTATGCACAATGGAGACAGTTGCGGGACCTATGCACAATGGAGATCGCTGCGGGACCTATGCACAATGGAGACAACTGAGGGACCTATGCACAATGGAGACAGCTGCGGAACCTATGCACAATGGAGATGGCTGCGAGACCTATGCACAATGGAGACGGCTGCAAGACCTATGCACAATGGAGACCGCTGAGGGACCTATGCACAATGGAGACGGTTGCGGGACCTATGCACAATGGAGATCGCTGCGGGACCTATGCACAATGGAGACAGCTGCGGGACCTATGCACAATGGAGACGGCTGCGGGACCTATGCACAATGGAGACAGCTGCGGGACTTATGCACAATGGAGACGGCTGTGGGACCTATGCACAATGGAGATGGCTGCGGGATCTATGCACAATGGAGACGGTTGCGGGACCTGTGCACAATGGAGACAGCTGCGGGCCCTATGCACAATGGAGACAGCTGCGGGACCTATGCACAATGGAGACGGCTGCGGGACCTATGCACAATGGAGACAGCTGGGAGATGTATGCACATTGGAGACTGTGCAGGACGTATACACAGAGGGCAAGAGACAGAGAGCCAGGGTGACAGACAGACACACAGACCGGCAGAGAGGGAATGACAAAGAGAGAGCGCGAAAGACAGAGAGAGAGACAGAGAGAGACAGACAGAGAGAGATACAGACACAGAGAGATGAGCATCTAACTCACCAGCAGCAGCTCCCTCCTGAGTCCTGACTCCCAGTCACTTGGCACCAGCCCTCACCTTGTAGGTGTTCTCGGTGATTCTGAGCTGGCCACTGCCTCAGGGTCCCGGGACATGGCTGCAGCCTGCAGCTGTGCGGGGTGTTGGTGCCAGCTCCAGGGCCGCTGCTGTCCATTCTCTGCCCGACTGCCGTCACTTGCAGAACTTATGGCACTGCTGCACCTGGGCCTGCGGGAGGAGTGGTGAGGAGGAGCGGTCTCAGGGGAGAGCGGTCTTAGGGGGGGCCCGGAGACTGGCTGGGGTCCCCAGTCATAGCCACCAGCGGGCGGTGGGTGCCGCCATGTTCTTTGTGGCCGGCGGTCAGCAGAATTTGAGACTTCAACAAAATGGCCGTGGCCAAATGGAGATCTACAGCCATTGTGTAGAAGTCTCAACCTCTACCGACCGCCGGCCACAAACAACATGGCGCCGCCCACCGCTCTCTACTGCAGCTACATCCCTGCAGCTCTGGGGCCCGGCAGTGACGGATAGGAGGAGAGGGGGGGCCTGTGCAAGATGTGGGGGGAGCATGCTCCAAATGGCCATGCAACCTGGAGTTATGGCCAGGCCCCCCTGCTGGCCACGCCCCCTGCTGTGAGACACGGGGACCCTTAATCATTAAGAGTTATAACCCGTTAACGGCGGCCATGTTTAAGTAGTTAACAGCGGTGATCAGAGATCACCATTGTTTTGGTAACTGCTTGTTAGATTACTATGGAAATATTGACAGCGGTGACATCACCGTTTGCCACGCCGCAGTCTCTGCTCACCCTTTGAGTGATCAGTGAGCATGGGGAGTGAAGCGTTCTTCCTCACTGTGCTAACTGATATAGTAGAGCTGCATTATTTGAAGAAGAGAGAAGACAAGGATTGTGGAGCGGTGCGTGGGAGTAATAAAGATGACGTCCCTAAACATGTTTGCGTATTTATTTCTAGTAGAGTATTTTTTCTCTGTGTGGTGTCTTTTTATAACCCTTTATTGGAGATTCTTAATGTCCGGGTCTAACTTGGCCTGACATTAAGAATCTCAGGGCTTAATACTAGCTAGTAAAACAAAGCTGGTATTAACCCCTTATTACCCATCACCAGGCCACTGGGAGAGCCAGGAAATGGAGCTATGATAAATGCACCATCTTCAGGGGTGGTGATGGGCCCTCACTCCCTGAGAAAACCAGCCCTCAGCCGTCTAGTTTTACCTTGGCTGGCAATTAAAAATAGGGCAGAGCCCACACATTTTTTTTGCCAGCCAAGGTAAAATTATGCAGCTGAGGGTGGCAGCACGCAGCTTATGCTTTCACTGGGCTAGACTTAAAAATAGTGCAAATCCCCACACTGTTTTTAAATTAGTTATGTAAAATCCTATGACGGCAAGTTGGTTGCCATATACTAATGTGTATGGCAATCAAGCACAATCACTATCCAAATTGTGGAAATACACTCTGACTGCAGCAGCCAATCACAGAGGTGCTCACAGAGTGTGAGCATCTGTGATTGACTGTTTGTCTAACAGTGCAGTGCATATGCAAGTAGCTTAATAGGTGGCCCTGGAAGAACAGTATGGAGACAGTGTACATCATGTCTGTCTACTGTTCCCATGCAGTTTGAGCACTGTTTCAGCCTTTTTACAGCCCTCCCACACCTCTTGTTAGGGTCCAGTAGAAAATTACTCGCGTTTCCCATTGACTTGCATTGTACTCGCTATTCGGAACGAATACACGAATATTACAAAGTACTTTTTACAAGTATAGCGATTATGAATAATACGGTACTCGCTCATCAGTATTAGTGATCATACATTTATATATTTTGGCTATTGGAAAACCATTTTTAGTTTCCTCTATGATTTATCTACCCTTGAAATGCATAATGTAAGACAGTACATTTTGTGGTAAAAGAATAAACCAATATACAAACTGCATATCAAATACAACAAAGTTTTGCACACTTTCTTTTGGTTATTGACATTATCACTTTATTTTATACGCCGGTTCGATCCTCTCCTCGTAGCCTCAGTAATCAAAACAGATGCCTGCTGGCCAACATATTAAATATCCTACACAAAAGGGAACATTAAGGTCGAATTAAAGCAATAATGTTACCCTAGTAACCAGTAAGAAATGTTACTACTGAGAGGGGAAAAATCTAATAACCAAATTATGTGAAAACCAATCTTCCTTTGCGCTGCATGTGGGTTTTAATTTCAGGACAATCAGGAGCGGCTTTGTGAAACTAAAAGACAGATAAAACAGTGTTGTATCTTTACGGCGTGTAAGGGAAAATAAATCTCCTGGACAAGGAAGACAAAACAATAATAGTGATATACATAATTCTCCTATAAGTTCCTTCTCACAGGGGAAATACTAATTATTTTGCTATTATTAAATGTAATTGAACTGAGAGCTTTTCTGTGTGAGAATGTTTTGATGTGTCATTAGAAATACTATGTCCGTACTGGTGTTTTATTAAATTGGGTTATATCAATTTCATCAGTAAAGAGGGTTCAGACCACCCGCTTTATGTTATTCAGAAGGATGGAGGCTCCATAAAGGCTGCATTTTATTATGTTACATTGTATAAATATACCATATCTTGTGGAATACTTAAAGGGGTTATCCAACCCTGAATTGAAAATAAACATAAAAAATGCTATAAAATAAAGTATAAATATCTTACCAATTCCCCACTGCACCTACTACAACTAAATCCCTTAGGGTGGAAACACACTATCCTACCTACATGACTCGGATCAGTGACCCTGTGTACTTTTTACTTCACCTCCATGTCGTTACATGCAAATCTTCCTCTTTCATTGTGAGCAGTGAGTGATTCAGTAGACATAGAAGCGGAATGGTTATGCTGATTATGGTGCCTTCGCCACTCACTATCTTGGTTAATTCCTCAAAGTTTTGTAGAATCAGACATCTATGTGTACTTGTCAGTTATGTGTGGAAGCTGACCAGATTACTGATGGCCATGTTGTTGCTGGTATTCAACTACTGCCCTCTACTTCTCACAACAATTTACCAACATTTGTTATATGGAATTACAGTGTGTAGGCATATCGTACACCACTCTGTGAGCTGGCAATTGCAAGCATTGCTGCAACACTGCCAGAATAGCGGCAGCTTTAACTGACTTGTGGAAATGGGTGCACACTGGCACCTTCACAAGTAGCTCAGGCAAATCTGGTTGAAGTTTCACTAATGGCCACTTTACACGTTCCGATATTGGCGTCCAACTCCGACCAAAAGTCACGTGGTTTGTGCGTTGGCCCCAATATCGTTCGTGCGTTGTATGGTATAAATGTCCAATACGATGCACGAACGATGCCAAAACGATATCGGCGATCAAATGAGCCTGCTCTCCAACGGCCCGATATTGGATGGGCGTTGTGGCCGGATCGTGCTGTGTAAAAGCCCAACTACGATGTGGAGTACAACTTCCCCTATCCTGTCCCATGTTAAATGGTTGTTCTTGGGTCGGCCGTACAAGGGGGCGTACACATCGTAGTGGCGTTGCCTGCCGATATCGCGTTGTGTAACATCTCCTATGCGATCTTGGAAGTCTGCCCAGAAAAAGCACGCTCCCGCGGCGTTGTATCCAATATCGGACCAACGTTGGGATGTGTAAAGTGGCCATAAGTTAAATGCATAGGCTAGGCATGGTATGGGTGTGAGCTTGCCAAGCTTCCGGGCCGCCACCAATTTACGGCCATTTTGACACACAACTATGCCTGGTTGCAGGTTCAGTGGCGAGAACCACAGATATCAGAGCTTTCCACAACTCAGTGGGAATGTGCTGTTTGTCACCTAAAGAAATTAGTTTCAGCAAAGATTGTTGCCACTTCACTGAGGAAATGCTGCAGTGCATCCAGCATGTGATGGATAAGATGATAATTCGGTGATGGATTAGATGAAGGAGGGAGTACAGGAATTGGTGTAGAAAGTGAGGGAAACAATGATGGAACTAGGACTCACAATCCTAGGCATTGGTAGCATGTGTGCCAACCCAGGGTCTGACTCTGTCACAGCCTCCACAAAGCTCACCCACTGTGCTGTGAGGGAAATGTAGTGTCCCTGGCCATAAGTGCATGTCTGCATGTTGGTAGTTAAAGTAGACCTTCCCAGTAACTGAGTTGGTCAGGGACAGCACACCAGGAGAGATATTGGCAGCAGGGGACCAAGTATAGAAGTATGAGCCACTGCCATGAAGTTGCAGAAAGCCTCAGTGTCCACAAGTCTAAATGAAAACATTTACAGGAAAAGCAGTCTGCACATGTGCCCATATAGTGCTTGGATCTGTGGGAGGGTGGCTGGCCAGTGGCGTAACTTCAGGTCCAGGGGCCCCGGTGCGGAAGCTCCAATGGGGCCCCAAATTATTGCAAATCTTTAATAGTATTAGTCTTTTTCTATAGGCCAAGGGGACTTTTGGGGCCCCCTAGGCTGCAGGTCCCGGATGCGATCGCAACCCCTGCACCTATTGTAGTTACGCCCCTGTGGCTGGCTATTTCCTTTTGCAAGGCCTATAGCAAGGACAAATGAATGCTGCATATAAACAAGGAAGGAGATGTGGTTGCTGATGGTGGCTGCAAATGTAAAATGGTGCAGAATGGATTCCTTTGAGACTGCACCCTGGACAGGAGTTTAGCAAGCACATAGCTCAGGGAAAGATGCAGTGGTGTCACTTGCAGACATTGATTGTAGTCCCAGGAATTCAGCCCACTCAGTCAGGTGCTTTTATGCCATGTGCCTGAGCATTCTGGTGGTGGTCAGGCTGGTAGTGGTCAGGACCCTGCTTTCCTTGGTGTGGTACAGATTGAAAAATTACCTTTTCACCATTCACATTTTATTAAAAAATCTCCAGACTAAGAAACCCTACCCCATGTTGCGCTCTAGAGAATAGTTGTCCACTTTCTCAAATCACCACCCTACTGCCCCTTCCTGCCTGTTATGTTGCTGTGGATGCCTTTCCCTTTGCACTGCTGTCCTTGCTCAGCATTGCACCTTCCCGGGTTGGGTTAGTGATTTCATCTGCCACCACCTTGTCTTCCAATTCTGCATTCTGGTGTTCCTCCTGAATTGTAAACTTAACAACATCATTTGTTGGCAACTGTGTCTCATCATCATTTGCCTATTAAGACACTAATTGCTCTTTCCCACTGTCTTCTTCTTCTGACTATGGCTGCTGAAGATCCTTACTGTTTTTATGCAATTTATAGTGTGACTGCTACTCTTATCATGAAATTACAAAAATGAGAGGCGCAATCTTGAATAATACCCGGTGGTCTAATGGGGATATATTGTTAGTGGCGGTAATCACCAATCACCTGGACTGGTTGTGCTGTCCGTGCACAACCACGGTGTCACGTGTAGCTGCTGATTCCTATGTATCGCTCCAAGCGTCGCCGCTTCCAGCCGCCTCCTCAGGTCACGTGTTCCGCCTAGGTCTTCTAACCAGGGATTTTTCTGACATCAGGGCAGGTTCTTTGATTCTCTAACTAAGCTTCCTCACTACTGTGCAGCTCCAGCCAGATCCCATAAGGGATAATGGTAATGAAAGGCAGTAATTCTGGTATTATTTAGGAGCGCTCAGTAAAGAGAAGCAGATACCAATAATTAAAGTAGACCTGTTTATTCTGGCTTGTCCACTATGCGCGTTTCAACAGCGGCTTACTGTCTTCATCAGGTGAGGAAGACAGCAGGCCGCTGTTCAAACGCGCGTAGTGGACAAGCCAGAATAAACAGGTCTACTTTAATTATTGGTATCTGCTTCTCTTTACTGAGGGCTCCTAAATAATACCAGAATTACTGCCTTTCATTGCTACTCTTATCATGTCTTTTATGTACTGTATTAGTGTTGTGCTGGTGCTGGTTATCTCTAGGGGTCACTCCAATGTGTAGGGGAACTCAGAGTTTAGCAAGTGAGCTGAAAGGGTTAAGAGGTTAGCCTGCACACTAAAGGGGATATATAGAGTGTGTGGGGAATTTCCCTGAAGGAAAAGGATGAGGAGGAGAGTGTTTGGTGGTTAGAAATTATGTAGAGCTCTGTTCAGTTTGGTACAGGGGTGTAGAAGGTCCCATTATGGAGAGATCATAAGAAGTTCATAATGGCAGATGATGGACAAGTGGACAACATGTAGAGCAAAGAGGGGACCAGGTCCTGAGCACAGCGCAGGCTGAAATGGAGCAGTAAGGACATTTGTAGCCACATGGTTCCTGGCAAGTGCATATATTGAACGGGGGAAGGAGGTGTGGCTATCCTCAGAACGAGGTTAAGCTACAAACAGCTCATTGAGTTGGAACTACATATACTATCAAACTAGCTGGGTCATTTAACTAACTCCATAGTGAACCATATCAACCAGTTAAGAGGGACTGTCGGGGTAGAGCCGTGCCTAATCTTCCTCTGGGGAGCACGTAGGTAAGCTTGCAGCATAGTGATGGCACCAGTCTTTATAAAGATGACAAAAATGGAAAAATCATATGAGAATGTGTCCTATGTTGAACTTTGTGGAATTTTTACTCAATGCCATCTCTAGTAAAATACCTGTTGCACAGGGTGGACCATTTATATGGATACACCTAAATAAAATAGGAATGGTTGGTGATATCCACTTCCTATTTGTGGCACATTAGTATATGGGAGAGGGAAATCTTTTCCAGATGGGTGGTGACTATGGCGGTCATTTTTAAGTTGGCCATTTTGGATCCAACTTTATTTTTGTCAATGGGAAGAGGGTCATGTGACACATCAAACCTATTGAGAATTTCATAAGAAAAACAATGGTGTGCTTGGTTTTAATGTAACTTTATTCTTTCATGAGTTACTTACAAGTATATGATCACTAATACACTGTGTTCCAAAATATTATGTAAATTGGTTTTAAGTGTCATAGGGTTTTATTTTTATTTTTTTCAATGAAACCCATTGATGGTATTGTATCTCAGGGTTCTTTGGATCATTGAAATCAATCTCAGATATCTGTGATAATTAGTTTGGCAGGTGAGCCCAATAAAAGGAAAACTGGGTGTTCCACAATATTACGCAGGCCACAGTTTTCAAGTAACATGGGAAAGAAAAAAGATGTCTCTGCTGCCGAAAAGCAACAAATAGTGCAATGCCTTGGACAAGGGATGAAAACATTTGATATTGCGCGAAAACGTAAGCGTGATCATCGTATTGTGAAGAGATTTGTGGCTGATTCTGAGCACAGATGTGTTCGTGCAGATAAAGGCAGAATGAGGAAGGTTTCTGCCTGGCAAGTTCATCAGATTAAGAGAGCAGCTGCTAAAAAGGCTTTACAAACCAACAAACAGATATTTGAAGCTGCTGGTGCCTCTGGAGTCCCTCGAACCTCAAGGTGTAGGATCCTTCAAAGGCCTGCTGTGGTGCATAAACCTACTATTCGGCCACCTCTAAACAGTGCTCACAAGCAGAAACAGTTTGAGTGAATCCAGATATACATGAAGACAAATTTTCAAACAGTCTTGTTTACTGATCAGTGCCGAGCAACCCTGGATGGTCCAGATGAATAGAGTAGTGGATGGTTGGTGGATGCCACCGTGTCCCAACAAGGCTGCGACGTCAGCAAGGAGGTGGAGGAGTCATGTTTTGGGCCGGAATCATTGGGAAACAGCTGGTAGGCCTCTTTAAAGTTCCTGAAGGTGTGAAAACGACCTCTGCAACGTATTTAGAGTTTCCAGCTGAGAACTTTCTTCCATGGTTCAAAAAGCAAAAATGTGCCTTTAGGAGCAAAATCATCCTCATGCATGTCAATGCACCATCTCATGCTACAAAGAATACCTCTGTGCCATTGGCTGATATGGGCATAAAAGGAGATAAACTCATGGTGTGGCTACCATGTTCCCCTGACCTCAACCCTATAGAGAACCTTAGGTGTATAATCAAGCAAAAGATCTATGAGGGTGGAAGGCAGTTCACATCAAAACAGCAGCTCTGGGAGACTATTCTGACATCATGCAAAGAAATACAAGCAGAAACTCTCCAGAAACTCACAAGTTCATTGGATGCAACAATTGTGAAGGTGATATCAAAGCAGGGTTCCTATGTTAACATGTAACTTGGCCTGTTAGGATGTTTTGGAGTTAAATAGCTTTTTATCTCAGTGAATGTGACCTCCTAATGCTGCAAATTCTTTCAACAAATTAGCATTTTCAGTTTTTTCAAACACATCAAATGTTTAGAAACTCTACCGTGCCTAATAATTTGGAACAGCGCATTTAGAGTTTTTTTTTACATTTTGAAGATTATATTGATTATACTGTTATCATTGGGAGGTTTCTTCAATAAAATTTGATGTATACTCTAACAGATGATGACTTTTGTTACACTGACAGTCATTTGCACCGACCATTTAGGAAAATCAGAAAAAAAGAACATTTGCATAATAATTTGGAACACAGTGTAGGGATGAGCGAGTCCACTCGTTACTATTCGTTACTCGCCGAATAGTAGGGTACTCGGGCTACTCATTACTTTGCGAGTTTCCAAGCGATTACTCGCACAGTAACGAGTCCAATGTAAATCAAGGGAAATGCAATTCCTCTGCTGTTGGACCCTATAAAGAGGTCTGGCAGTAGAGGAAAAACCTGCAATTCCCTAATTCATTGTTTAGAAGCCTGCGGTAAAAAGCTGTAAGCTGTAAAATCAAACCGGATTCTCCCAGATTGCCCCGGTTTGGGGCAATCCGGTACCATAGAGTCCCATGTTACGGTGCGCTGGATTGCACCGGACCGGGTGAATCCGGTTTTGACCGATTTTTCGAATCATACCCTAAACCGGATTCTCCCAGATTGCCCCGGTCCGGAGCAATCCGGTGCCCCGTAACATGGGACTCTTTGGTACCGGATTGCTCTGGACCGGGGCAATCCGGGAGAATCCGGTTTGAATTTACAGCTTACAGCTTTTTACCGCCGGCTTCTAAACAATGAATTAGGGAATTGCAGGTTTTTCCTCTGCTGCCAGACCTCTTTATAGGGTCCAGCAACAGAGGAATTAATCGCAATACTCGCTTCACCATTGACTTAAATAGGACTCGCTATACTCGTAACAAGTACCGAGTATCGGGACCTACTCGTTTCAAGTCTAGAGAGTGTGAATATTTCAGTCCTCACTCATCCCTAATCACTAATAAAATGTGTTCAAAGTGCTGCACATTGTCTTGGATTGTCAATGCATCCCTCTTCTCCAACTCTGGACACACTGATAGCAACAACGCAGAAGAAATACTAGCACAGGCTTCTAACATCAGTTGTTTCAGATGCTGCACATGTCGTGTCCTCACAGCATAGACAACTGCCTTCAGATAACCCCAAAGATATAAGTCTAAGGGGGTCAGATCGGGAGACCTTGGTGGCCATTCAACTGGCCAATGATGACCAATCCTCTTTCCAGGAAACTGTTCATGCAGGAATGCTCAGACCTGACACCCATAATATGGTGGTGCACCATCTTGTTGGAAAAACTCAGGGAATGTGCCATCTTCAGTGCATAAAGAGGGCAGCACATCATCATGTAGCAATTTTAGATATGCAGTGGCATTGAGGTTTCCATTGATGAAGAATGGTCCCACTATCTTTGTACCCCACATACCACACCATACCAACAATTTATGTGTTCCAACAGTCTTAAGGCCCCGTCACACCAGTCCACATCGCCGCCGATTACATAGGTGTGGCCTATCGGCGACGACATCACCTCTATGTCGCCTAATGTAAAGGGGCGATGTCGGCGGCTGTGACAGCCCGCCTGGTTTCCCATCAGTGATGAGAAACCAGGCGGCCGATCTGGGGCGATGTGCACACATCGCCCCATATAACTGGCCGCCGGCGAGCTGACAGGCGATGGGAGCCATAGGTTCCCATTGTGCTGCATCGCCGCTGGGGTTTTGAGACACCCCGGCGGCGATGCCACCTGTCAGCTCGCCGCGGCATCGCTGGACATGTCTCCCCGCGTAAACAGGGGCGGCAAAGCTGGCGGGGCACCAAAAACGTGCGCGCTCCCGCCCGTCGCCGTCGACATCTCCGGCGATATCGCAAGGTGTAACGGCACCTTTAGAGGGCTTTATCCACTGTGGATTAGTGTCAGACCAATAGCGGTGGTTTTGTTTGTTAACTTTGCCATTCACAAAAAATTTGCCTCATCACTGAACAAAATGCTCTGTGAAATCTCAGGGTCCTGTTCCAAAATTTGTTTTGCCCATTCTGCAAATTCAATGCGCTGATCTGGGTCACCCTTGTTGAGATGCTGCAACAGCTGGATTTTGTAAGGGTGCCATTTGTGAATAGCCACTATCTGCCGAAGGGATGTTCGACTGATGCCACTTTCCAGTGACATGCGGCGAGTGCTACGCTGAGGGCTCTTGCTGAATGAAGCTAGGGACAGCCACTGATGCTTTTTCATTGGTGATAGTTCTCTTGTATCCACATTTTGGCAAATCCAACACTGAACCTGTTTCACAAAATTTGGCAAGCAGTTTGCTAACTGTAGCATTGGAGATGGGTGGTCTCGTAGGGCGTCTTGCATTGAAATCTGCTGCAATGACCTGGGTACTGCGCTCACCAGATATCAACACAATTTTTATCCACTCCTCAAGTGTTAACCTCTGTGACATGTCATTGGCTGTAAACAAAGAGAAACTTGAAAATAACTCATGAAAAAAATTAAGTTAAAACTAAGCACACCATTGTTTTTGTTATGAAATTCTCTATATGTTTGATGTGTCACATGATCAAACATTCTCATTTTATTTAGATGTATCCATATAAATGGCCCATTCTGTAGATTACTCCTTTGTAGCAAGTCACTTTGAATCCTGCAGCTAAAGCTGGCCCAAAGTCAGGAAATACTAAAGGAATAGGATGGAGAAGAAGAGCCCACAAAAAGTGTTTCTATGGCATGTCGAGGTGACCGTGGTCAAACCCTCGACCAAGCTGAATCCTGTTACTTTTGCCATGGCTGTGCCTTAAGCAGCTCTAGCCACTGGATATTGAGCGGTCCCAGTCATCTGGTCCTGGCTTCGGTGGAGTGGCGTCCCTTGCCTCCTGCTGGGGTCCCCTGCATGCCCATCGTGGTGCACTTGAGATGTAAAGCTGCCACTTTTTATTTGGGTAGAGAGTGCATTTCACTTCTCAAAACTTAGCAAAATTATATATAAATTGTAAAATTTTGGTCTATATACCCTTTAGTTGAATATTCTCTTTTTTTAACTATTTTAAATATCACTTTTTATTATTTATTAACATTATTGTTAGAAATTACCTGAAGAATAAGGGTGGAAACACATTGGAGTTTTAAAATCATTCCATTCCTCATCCAGGAGAGTCGGACAAGTGTCATCCGTTTTTTGTGGCATGCAACTGCTATTTGAGTGTCCAACACCCGAGTGATAACCCTGTGTAATCCATGTGTTAGGCTGGCTTGACATTGCGGCGTGTTCGGGTCCGGGGCTGTCAGGGGTGACAGCCCGGGACCGGATTTTTGCTCCATAGGATACTATCGGGCTGGACGGAGCTGGATGGAGCCGGATGGCAGTTATCTGCCATCCAGCTGCCATCTCGCCGGATGAATCCTGGAGAAGTGGGATTTTTCGTCCGGATCCAAAAACGTTGCATGCAACATTTTTGGATTTGGCAGAAAAAAAACACTTCTCCAGGATTCATCCGGCGAGATGGCAGCCGGATGGCAGATAACTGCCATCCGGCTCCATCCAGCTCCGTCCGCCCGATAGTATCCTATGGAGCAAAAATCCGGTCCCGGGCTGTCACCCCTGACAGCCCCGGACCGGAACACGCCGCAATGTGAAGCCAGCCTTATCCGTGTGCAATTTGTGAAACTCATGTGATAGTAATGACAATTTCTTAAGAATATTGGCTGCAATGTGTCAAAATTGGGTTTCAAATGATGAGTGGCAATCAGGGCTCTTTGTAGGCAGTTTCACATGGACATATGTGTTGAGTGAGATGACCACATTTCCCCTGAGTAAGCAGTGATATATATGTCCAGCTGCTGAGACAATGTAGATTAACCTGACCCTAAATACCACAGAGCGGGTGTTATCCCATTGTGTCCTTTCCAGATGATATGGGACACCATACCCAATCATTCCCGTTCTGAGGAGGCGTAGACGAATGTGGGTCAATCCGCTTATCCTTCAGCGTAGCTATCGTGCCTATTTTCTGTGCCTGTCTGGGTAAAAGCGTGCGTGCTCCCGCCAGTCGCCGCCGACATCTCCAACGTGGTGGCACCGTGTGACAGGCCCCTAAGGGTTTATATCTGAAAATATTTTTTTATCGCTATGAGGGTAAAATAAATACCATAGGGATCTGAATATAGCCTGGAAGAACAATTCTAACTAATTAGGATGTCATAAAGGATATTCTTTACTATTATCTGCTGACACAATGATACTAGATTTACATCATGAGCTTAGTGCAGAACTTGATCCCTCAGCTTTGCATATTAATACTGGTGTCCTTGCCGCGTAGAAAGCTTCTTAATGATTTTCATTGTCTCTTATCAGAGTATTAGCAAGGGACGATGCCTTCAGCACTATTAATCATTACAGCTGCCTAATCTTTATTTAGTGTACAATATATGAGCAGTATTTTTACATATATTGTTTGCTTGTTTTTAGCTTTGCTTCATGGTTTTATCATGACATTGAGTCTACCTATTGGTTTAGTATTTTTGGAATAAATGGCCTACAGTTACATGGCCTACAGCTTTACTTGAGTTTTGATGTTAACTGCAGTAATAAAATGTCTAAACTATTCCCCTTACTTGACCATTTTGACAAGTGACAATGATAAATGGGTACTGAATCAAGAAGTAGTATGTAATGCTTAGTTTAGGACCTATAAAGACCTGTACAATTCTCCTAAAGCAGTGTTGAATTAGGATCCCAAGGGTCTTCAAGTTAGGGTGCAAGCACACTATGCGAGCTGCATGCCAGTGTCTCTCATGCATCTCGGATGAGTCACCCGGCTGCTGCCTCTTTGAACGGGAGCGTGGCGCTTCATAGATACACAACCAGCTCCACGCTCATGGTCAGAGAGGCAGGAGTGGGGCCGGGTGACTCATGTGAGATCCATACGAGACATTTTTATGCAGCTCGCCTAAGTGTCTCTCTGCATTGATACTAGGTAGCCACTCCATAGCCACAAACAAATATCTTTCCAAATTTAACTCCAAAATATTATCCAAACATTTGAATATTGCTTTCTTTCTATGCAGTCTTAAAATATTGCAATTGTTAATGACTGTGTGTTTTGCAGTCAAACAGCGGTTGTGACTAAACGTTTTGAGACTGACACAAATTTTTGTTTTCACACAATTAACTCCTTCAGTGTTTTTAGATGTTTTGGTCACATTTTTCTATGGTTATTGAAGTGTGATTATCAGTATTTCATAAGATTTATAACCTTTAATGATAAATACATTAAGTTAATGCAAAGACTAAATATTTAAAATACAATGTTGACTGATATATTTCAAGATCATCTGCCTAAGGCTACGTTCACACGTTTGCGTATTTTGTTGCGCTTTTTTGCGCGTGCTGTTTGCAGCGTTTTTCAGCAGCGCAAAAAAGTGCAACAAAATACGCAGGGGCTTTCACACACTGAGCTTTCTTTACCCCAGAAAGCGCAGTGATGTCACAGAGGGGAGGAAGAATCCTGCTTCCTCCTCCCCTCTGTGACAGCTGTGACAGCCCATTAGATTTCGCAGTGTATTAATATACACTGCGAAATCTAAATTAAACAAAACCAAATATATGAAAAATGAAAAACAATGAAATACTTTACCTCTCCGACGCCTTTTCCCGGTGTCCGGTGCAGAGGCCAGGCGATGTGTATCCTGCAAGATCCTGCCGTGATGTCAGAGGGGCGTTCCCGGCGCTGATTGGCCGCTCGCGGACATGTGATATGAAATCACGGCAGGGCCTGGCAGCACTACACATCGCCTGGCCTCAGATGATCAGGAGGAGGTTTCTTCTCAATATATTGATATTGGAAGTTGTATATGGCAAATTGTGGTAAATTTTAATTGTTTTTAAATCTGGGTGCGGTTTTTCATGTGGATTTGTCTTTCTAAATAAAATTTACTGATGTTTTGGAAATCTTTACGAGGTTGTATCTCTTCCTATGGCTTGCTCTTTCTCTTCCTTCGCTCTGTATAAATTCTATGTAACCTCCAATTTTTAGTTTAAGCATTATTTCTGAAACATCATCTTGGAGATCCTGGACTTCAGTTCTTCTCCTAGTTCCTTTTAAACTTTCTTAACCCTTTCACCCCCGGGCAATTTTATGTTTTTCATTTTCATTTTAATCTTCCCTTTTTCCAAGAGCCATAACTTTTTTTACTTCCTGTCAATATACCCATCTGAGGGCTTGTTTTTTGCAGGATGAGTTGGACTTTTGAATGACATCATTCATTTTACCATACAATGTACTGGAATACGGGAAAAAAAATTCCAAGTGTGGTAAGATTGCAAAAAAAGTGAAACACCGCAATTTTTTTTTTATTCATTGATGGGATTAAATCCCACAACATTAATCAGTACATCTCATGAGGAAGTGCACACGTGGTCTAATACCACACATATGGCTGCCCTAAAATATATGTAAGATTTACATCACGCAAACTCCATAAGAGAGTTTGTGAACTTGTGAGGGATATTGAGGGGGCAAAAGCTGTAGAGGATGTGGTGGATCTTAAAACTTTGACAAGCCACTTTAGATTATTCCATAACTGCAACCCTAAATCTCTAAATGTTTGCGGCATTGACATTGTTCAGGGGGGCATTAGGGGCGGGTAACATAAAAAAGGCCCTTCCCAAAAACAAACATAGTTGATCTCCATGTTGGAGACTATGGTCCCTAAGGACCTCAATAAAACACTCAGCTCCACTCCTTTTCTTTGGGGACTGTGCGCCAGTTTATCCTTCATTCCCTAATGTTTTCCTCCTGCCAACCCCCACTTTCGTTTCTGTACATATATTTATATAATAATTTTAATTTTATTTTTTGTTATTGTGCCAATGTTGATTTTTATATAGTACAAGTCTCTAAATATGCTCCTTTTTCATGCTGACAGCCTGAATTATTTCTACTGACATGCATTGGTTTCCTTTGATTAAAAGAAAGAACGAAGTTTACACCTGTCATGAAGTCATGGGAATCCAGACAGAAGAATGCCATAATTTGTACTTGGGATGGAATATTATCATACACCCCATTTTTTGTATTTTGCATTGCTATATTGTGTATGTCTATATTATCCTGTGGGGTGTTGTGGACTTCAGCGCATGTACGCTATTTCTCCCCTCTCCTTGCAGAGTTTACAAGTGTCTCTATGTGTATGCCTATTGCCTGTTGGTAGGTTACCCTCCACACTTCCGTGTCCGTGTATGTATGGCGATGCTGGGGACATCCGGGAAAGAGACTGAAGGACCTGCTGCGGTGGCATGTGTGCAAGCGCCATTCCAAACATTCCCATTGGAGGGAGGTATCACGTGCCTCTTTGCATTTTTAAAGTCCTGTTTGCTAAGAAGGAGCCTTACCCATGATTAAGCAGAAGAACGAATAACACGTTTTTGCATGCGTTTCCTATGTTTTTTCCATTGAAATCAATAAGGCCAAAAAAACATGCATTTGGATGCGTTTTTAGTAGTAAAAACGCATAGAAACGCAAATGCAGCAAAACGTAGACCTGCATTATATGTGAAAAGGGCCGAAGTGGTGAAAACAAATTCAGGAGTTTGTAAAAAAAAATAATTGCGCTTTTTGCATTTTCCAAGACCCGTAGTGTTCTCATTTTTTGGGATCTTCAGCTGCGTGACGGCTTATCTTCAGCTGCCATTTTTAGTTTTACCATTTCAATGTAGATGTGATGTTTTCATTGGCTGTTATTGCATTTTATTGCAATGTTGCAGCAAACAAAAAGACAATTTTGTCGTTTTTTAACTTTTTGCCATAACACACTTTACCATTCCAATTAATTGATTTTATATTTTAATAGATCAGGTTTTTCTGAAGGCATCAATACCAAATATGTGCATTTTTTTATATAGTCTTATTTTCAATGGGGCAAAAAAAGGGTGATTAGGCTGGGTTCACATTTGCGGACCCCTCCGCAGCGTTCTGCAGAGGGGATCCGCAATGTGACCGCAGCGGCCGCCAGCTCCTATCTTTATAATGGGAGCGCACGGTGCTGCGCTTGACAGCGCAGGACCGTGCGCACCCATTCACTCCCATAAGTGATCTGTGCGCAGGCGTACGCCTGCGCACAAATCACACAGTCTCGTCCGCACCAGGGACGCGACATGTTGCATTCTTGGTGCGGACGAGACTGTGTGATCTGTACGCAGGCATCCGCCTGCGCACAGATCACATATGGGAGTGAATGGGTGCGCACGGTCCTGCGCTGTCAAGCGCAGCACCGTGCGCTCCATTATAAAGATAGGAGCTGGCGGCCGCTGCGGTCACATTGCGGATCCCCTCTGCAGAACGCTGCGGAGGGGTCCGCAAATGTGAACCCAGCCTTAGAACTTTTTAGTTTTTTTTTTTTTTCTTATTTTTTTTATTTTATTTTTTTTTTATTTCACTATTTCTTTATTTTCCTTTGCCTCTTAAGGCACCTCAACACTGCAAGGTCTGATCACTCCTGCAGTAGAGAGCCTTGATAATCCACGGCTCTGCACAGCAGAAATGATCCCCTCCTATGAATGCAAGTGCTCAGCGTACATCCACAGTAGATGAGTTATGACTGTGACAGGGGTACTCATCTAACCCCTCATTGTCATGGCAACACATCGAACCCCCATGATTGCATCACGGAGTTGCCGACGTGATGCTCGCCGCAGCGGTTTAAACTGCACTGTCAGACTTTGACAGCACAATCTAAAGGATTAACAGCAGTGGACAGATCGCTGATCTGCCCACATCTATTAGGTGCACACGGTGGCTGACCAGTTCAGCTGGCATGTGCAGGGAATGATTCGAGCTCAGCATGTGAGTTTGCATAAAAGGGAGGCATTCAAAGATGTACCTATATGTCCTTGGTCATGAAGGGATTAAGGACCTACCACCTCCCCCTTACTTTGTCATTGATATCAATATATATCACGACTACTGGGTTTTCCCCAGCCCCACCGAGTAATCTGTCTATACAATCCACAATATGCCGGCAGATGACCCTGTCTGTCTGCCTAATTATAGAGCGCCTACTACCAACATCTCTCTGCCCTTTGCTGCATTTCTATTTCCCTTACAGCAGTAGTTTTTTTGGTTGCTAAGAGCAACGTCCTCCTGTAGTGATCTTAGTCCAAAGCAAGGGCATAACGTCTGCAGTCACATGGGTCACAACTAGGACCTGGCCTGGGGGAACAGTCAGGGCCGACGTTGGGGGGGAGAGCAGACTGGGCAGTTGCCCAAGGCCCCCACTCTCTTGGGGGCCTCCAAAGGAGCTAAACTGAAAATAGCAATAAAACAGTGAAAAAAATGATACCAAATACACTTATTTGGTATCGCTGCATTCGTAAGAATCTAAGCTATCAATATATGAAGTAAATTAATCCAATTGGTAAATGGTGTAATGGGAAAAAAATAAAAACGCCAGAATAGTTTTTTGGGCCACCACGTTGTTACAATAAAATGCAATAAAAGGCGATAAAAATCTAAATAAAAACAATGTTCAGTATCTTCTTATTCTGACCTAGATAATCAACTTATGAATTCACTTTTACCATATGACTACCATGATAAATAAAAAAACTCAAAAAACATTGTGGAATTGCACTTTTTTTTTGCAATTTCAAAGCACTTGGAATTTCTTTCTCTTTCTCCAGTCCATTTTGTGTTAGAATGAATGATGTCATTCAAAAATATAACTCGTCCCGCAAAAAATAAGCCCTCGTACTGTGACATGTGGTATCACACACAACCTGTAGACAGTGGTGGTGTTTGTTTTTGAAAGAAATCAGTCATGTTTATAGAATTCTAGACAACTCCTTTAAGGTCAATATTTCCATTAGTGACCCCAGAACAAGACAAGACCACCAGGATGGGGCTTAATTCAAATGTATTTTTTCTATAAAATGAAGAATATAACAGATCTTTGTTAAAGATGTTGTTTAAGTAGATGATCCTATGGAAACATTCGTCTTACTGACTCTCCAGTTTGTAAATCCTATTTCATTAAACACTTGTAGGTAATTTTTAATCAATATAAGGAGTTCTGTGTTCCGAATTCCCATCTCTTGGTAAGAGGATGGCCTTGCTCACACTCACCTGCGTTTTTGGCACTCTCTGCGTTTTTCTGCAGTTTTTCAAAAACGCAGGTGCGTTAACGCAGGGTACATTTACCGTATATACTCGTGTATAAGCCGACCCGTGTATAAGCCGACCCCCCCTACTTTTGCCCCCAAAACCTGGGAAAACCTACTTGACTCATGTATAAGCCGAGGGTGGACCCCAGCATAGGTATATAGCCCCCAGCAGTGTGGTATACAGCAGCCTCCCCAGTGGTATATACAGGCCCCAGCAGTGTTACAGCAGCAGCCCCAGTGGTATATACAGCAGCAGTCCCAGTGGTATATACAGCAGCAGCCCCAGTGGTGTATACAGCAGCAGCCCCAGAGGTATATACAGCAGAAGTCTCAGAGGTATATACAGCAGCAGCCCCAGAGGTATATATAGCAGCAGCCTCAGAGGTATATACAGCAGCAGCCCCAAAGGTATATATAGCAGCAGCCCCAGAGGTACCGGTATATATAGCAGCAGCCTCAGAGGTATATATAGCAGCAGCCTTAGAGGTATATACAGCAGCAGCCCCAGAGGTACCGGTATATACAGCAGCAGCCCCAGAAGTACATATAGCAGCAGCCTCAGAGGTATATATAGCAGTAGCCCCAGAGGTATATATAGCAGCAGTCTCAGAGGTATATACAGCAGAAGCCCCAGAGGAATATATAGCAGCAGCCCCAGAGGTATATATAGCAGCAGCCCCAGAGGTATATACAGCAGCAGCACCAGAGGTATATATAGCAGCAGCCTCAGAGGTATATACAGCTGTAGCCCCAGAGGTATATATAGCAGCAGCCCCAGAGTTATATATAGCAGCAGCCCCAGAGGTATATACAGCAGCAGCCCTAGAGGTATATATAGCAGCAGCCTCAGAGGTATATACAGCAGCAGCCCCAGAGGTATATATAGCAGCAGCCCCAGAGGTATATATAGCAGCAGCCTCAGAGGTATATATAGCAGCAGTCTCAGAGGTATATACAGCAGCAGCCCCAGAGGTACCGGTATATATAGCAGCAGCCCCAGAGGTATATATAGCAGCAGCCCCAGAGGTATACAGCAGCAGCCCGCCCGCCACCCCATCAGTATACAGGCGCCCCCCCATCAGTATCCAGGGCCCCCCCACTTGCTGCCGCAAACCTGTAAAGTAAGATCATTATACTTATCACTGTCCTGTCGCCGCCGTCCCCGCTCTGCATCGCGCTCCTCCGGCTTCATCTGGCTTCTTCCGGCTTCCTCCTCTGGCGCACGCAATGACGTCATTGCCTGCGCCCACCAGAGGAGGAAGCCGGAAGAAGCCGGATGAAGCCGGAGGAGCGCGATGCAGAGCGGGGACGGCGGCGACAGGACTGTGATAAGTATAATGATCTCACTTTACAGGTTTGCGGCAGCAAGGGGGGGGCCCTGGATACTGATGGGGGGGCGCCTGTATACTGATGGGGGTGGCGGGCGGGCGGCCTGCCGTATGACTCGCGTATAAGCCGAGGGGGGGACTTTTCAGCCCAATTTTTGGGCTGAAAAACTCAGCTTATACGCGAGTATATACGGTAACTGTACATGCGTTTTTCAGCTCCACTTGCGTTATTTTCCCCCAGTCCAAAAATCGCTGCATGCAGCGTTTTTTGGGTGCTGGAAAAAAACGCAGGGGTTGTTTACAAAAACGCATGCGTTTTTTTAAAATGGTGTCCTATGGGAAACGCATGCGTTAACGTAGGGTGTATATAGGCACCTGCGTTAACGCATGCGTTTCCCATAGGGCCCCATGTTAAAAAAAACGCATGCGTTTCTATAACATGGGGCCCTATGGGAAACACATGCATTTTTAAATGGCACATTTAGGCACCCTGCATTAACGCTAGCGTTTTTGCATGCGTTTTTGGCCAGAAAATTACTAAGTCCAAACAAGTGTCAAATCCTTTCAGACACACAAGGGACACTTTTTGCCACTTTTAGAAAAACGCAGGTGGTTTTTTTCCTGCTAAAAAAAACGCAAATTGAGTGTGAACAAGGCCGATGAGTGGTTAGAAAGAGCGACTTTCCCTGGAGGAGCTGTCCTGTGTGACACAGACAGACAATGATGGGAATAGATGTGTGTGTCTATGTGTCTGAGCTCGGTGTATACATGTAATATATAGTGTTTGCATCACATACCGTGTGTTGTGTGTATGTAACATCTACATTTATAAAGCCCAGCAGCACAGATTAGAGTTCCTTGGTGTAAATAGGTTGGCAATCGCCCAACAAATGAGCAAATCGCTGCTCATAATCGGGTGATTGGATGTTTATGGAGGAACATAAATCTTTGCTCTCTGCAGCACATCGCCCAGTGCAAACTGCAGAAGTGCTGCCGATAACATGATACTGTAGGGGCAGATTGCTCTACCGGTGATTGATCTGGATCCATCATTCTTCATCATCCTGTGTAAAAATGCCGGAAACAAGCACTGAATGACTTGAATATTATAAATCGTGGTCATTTACCAGTCTGAAATCGGCGCTTGTACATGTACCCTAAATGTCTGAGTGTGACGGTGCAATATATGAGCATTTAGGGCACACTTTAACCTTTTGCCCAGGGCCCCACTTTGCCTTAAACCGGCCCTGGGAACAGTGGCCCACTGACACCAGCATCTGGTTTAGATGGATGTGTGTCTATAATTTATGGAGGGATATGAGACTGCATTATACTATATGGAGGGCTATGAGGCTGCATTATGCTATATGGATGTATATGAGGTGGCACTATACTATATGGAGGGATATGAGGCTGCATAATACTATATTATTATTATTATTTATTTATTTTTATAGCACCATTAGGTTCTATGGCGCTTCACATGAGTAAAGGGCAGACGAAGACAAGTACAGTAACAGAAGGCAATCAGGTCATACAGGTACAAGAGGGGAGAGAATCCTGTCCGCGAGGGCTCACAGTCTACAAGGAGTGAGTGGGGATACAGTAGGAGGGGGAAATGCCGGTCGCAGGGCGGTTGACGGGGTCTCATTATGTGCAGCCCACTGGGACGGGGTACTCGGTGATGGACAGGGGTACTGCTGGGGATATCACGGCGATCTTGGTCCAGACCGTGTCCCGGGTTCTCACAAGTAAAGGGGGGGAATATTTACAGAGGAGTTTGTCATGACGCCACCCACGGGTTGTGGTCAGTGAGGGGACTACCGCTGCTGCAGAACCTCCGGGGATGATGTTTGGCAGCTGGAGATGTAACAGCTCTCCGCGGGTAGAGCTTGGTTCCCCGGGCAGTGATAGTAATAGTCTATTATTGATGCTATGGATATTGGAGGATAGGGGTAGTAGTAGAGATGATAGGTGCTTGTGAGGGAACGCAGGATTTGAGCACAAGGATCACACAAACTCACGATTTTGAAGTTTTCCAAGTCTTTACTGCAGATGATGTTGTTAGCAGAGTACTGTCCACGGAGTCTGTACCAGGGCTGGGTTGCTCCCACCCTGTCCGGGTCCTCAGCTTCCCTCTCCTGTGCTGTGTGTGTGGCCCTGCTGCCGCTTCAGCTAGGCTGCTGGCCTGTCTCTCCTCACAGGTACCCCCTTTGCTAGGCAACTTGAGTCTTTCCTCTGTATTTCTGACCTTGCCGTGTTGCTTTGCTGAGGTACAGTGTAGCTATATAACCTCCACTAGTCCGGTGTTTACTGTGCTGTGTGTGTCAGTCACAGTTTCGGATCCGGTATCCGGTCTGTGTGCTCCTCCGGGGAGAGTTATGAGGTAACTCAGTCTCCCAGATGTGTTCTCCTGTTTCTCTTATTCCTTCCCTCAGACCCTGGCTAGGCCTGGAAGTGGGTAGTAGGCTGTGGAGAGGCCTAAGGCAGCCCCTTTACACCACCAGTCTTTCTTCCTCAGTCCTCTCAGGAACTGAACTAACTCCAACTGTCTAACTGTCACTGCCACTCTGAGGTAAACAACACTAGCTCCTCCCACCACTCTGCTCTTCTCCACTTCCTCTCCACACCAGAATATATAGGGAAGCAGCTTTAGTTCCCCCTTCTGGCCTGGAGGCGCTAGTGTAGTGTTGTGGGTTGTGTGGGGAGTTAACCCTTGGTGATGTTACTGTGGCACATTAACCCCTGGGGTGCCACATTTGCAGGTTGTAGGCTTGATGGAAGAGGTGGGTCTTCAGGTTTCTTTTGAAGGTTCCCAGGGTAGGTGAGTGTCTGATGTGTTGGGGCAGAGAGTTCCAGAGAATAGCAGATGCACGGGAGAAATCTTGCATGCGGTTATGAGAGGAGGCGATGAGGGGGGAGTAGAGGAGGAGTTCTTTAGAGGATCTCAGGTTGCATGAGGGTCGGTATCGGGAGACCATGTCGGAGATGTAAGGAGGGGACAGGTTGGATATGGCCTTGTATGTCATGGCTATTGTTTTGAACCGAGATCTCTGGGAAGCGGGGAGCCAATGAAGGGCTTGGCAGAGGGGGGAGACGGGAGTATCGGGAGGACAGATGGATTAGTCAGGCAGCAGAGTTTGGGATAGATTGGAGAGGTGAAAGGGAGGTAGCAGGGAGGCCAATTAGCAGGAGGTTGCTGTAGTCGAGGCGGGAGATGATAAGAGCGTGAATAAGTGTTTAGTGGTGTTGTGGTCAAGAAAAGTGCGAATCTGTGAAATGTTTTTGAGCTGGAGTCTGCAGGAGGTGGCGAGGGCCTCGATGTGGGGCTTGAAGGACAGTGAAGAGTCAAGGATTACTCCGAGGCACTTCGCTTGGGGGACTGGGGAGAGTGAGCAGTTGTTGACGAGGATGGATAGATCGGGTAGTGGAGGAGAGTTGCTTGGGGGGAAGACGATGAACTCAGTTTTGTCCATGTTCAGTTTAAGTAAGTGAGCAGAAAAGATGGATGAGATTGTGGACAGGTATTGTGGAATTTTGGATAGTAGGGAGGTGATATCAGGTCCAGACAGGTAGATTTGGGTGTCGTCGGCGTAGAGG
>JARQOC010000003.1:254920664-254955632 GCA_033576535.1 Allobates femoralis | reverse complement strand
CAAAAGGAATTATCCAAGTAGAGGACAACCCCTTTAATGGTATGGAGGTAAGGTATCAAGGCAATATGTTGCTATTGGCCATATTATTAGGTCCATTCATAGTGGTAATACTGGAACTGGTAATACTGAGTTTCATTCATTAACAGTATGGTGATAATACTTGTTACCAGTATTGTCGTATTATATGGCAACTATTTCAGAAGGTTTAGACACCTGTTACCAAATACAAAAAATTAGAAAATTAGAAATCTATATATGTATATAAATATTTATTGTGGTGATGTGACCGGCATGTGCCCCATGACCCGTATACTTCACATGGGTGACTGCATCTTTTGCTCTGTTGCAGCACACACGCGGTTAATGGCAGCAAGGTCTGAGTGCTGATTTCTCACTGCCTTCCAGCTGTGGGTGTGTGTGGCAGGATATGACCTGCACAGGGCTGTAGAGCAGGGGAAAGAGTGAAGTATCATAGCAGGAGGAGTTTTGTGGATTTCGGTGTGAACAGGCTGTGTGAGAAGTTTTATCATAGCCTGGGAGCGGCTGTGTGCAGTTAACACAGTTTAACAGCATGGATTTGACCTTCTCAGGGGCCCTGGCTAAAGGTAGAGCTTGACAGTCATACCGGACTGTGGGAATACCTATTATACCAGCTGTGTCCTAGAGCTACAAAAGGTCTGTACTAGCCCGGACTTGTAAATAAATCGTGTGTTGTGTGAATAAGTACCTGAGTCACTGCCTTCTGTCTTCCAATCCTAACCGCTACCTTACAATATATACATATATATATATATATATATATATATATATATATATATATATGAAACAAACAATGGCTGGACTAAGAGCGTGTTGTGCTCGAGACGTCGCCACACCCTGTGCCCAGTGCTAGATTGAAGATCTTGACTACATCAATTTGGAGTGCTGCGAACGTTTGTTGAAAAACTATATATATATATATATATATATATATATATACTAGCTGTGAGCCCGATGCAAATGCATCGGGTGTCTAGAATATTTTAAATTTTTTTTTAACATTTTCAAATAATCCCCATAGAAAGTATAGGGGGACTTGCGGCAGGTGCGGTTTTGCACTTGCGGCAGGTGCGGCCGCGAAATAAACCGCGGCTGACTGCTTTTTTTTTCGCGGCGGCACCTGCCGCAAGTGCAAAACCGCACTTGCCGCACCTGCCGCAAGTCCCCCTATACTTTCTATGAGGATTAGCGCAACCGCGCCGCAAGTGCAGCGGTTATGCGGCAATCGCGGCAGATGCGGTTTTTTCACCGCATCTGCCGCGATTTTGGCGGACATATGGGATGCGGACATATGGGGGGTGTGTGGTGACAGCGGGGGGGGGGGGGGTGTGTGTGTGGACATCGGGGAGTGTGGTTACAGGAGAGGCTCCGGAGCACTGTGTCAGCATGTGCTGACAGCAGCGGCTCCGGAGCGGGATCGGAGCGGGGGTGTGCGGACATATGGGGGGGATGTGGTGACAGGGGTTGGGGGTGTGTGCTGACTGCGGCGAGGGGTCGCACGTGGTGACGTCACAGAGTGACAAAGGCACGGTCTTTTGCGGGGTCCGACACTGAAGTGCCTACGGAATTATATAGTAGATAGAATACATACAGCAGTACCGGTGTGCAGCGGTGCCAGTGTGCAGCGGTGCCAGAGTCCAGGAGGAGACAGCAGGCGGGTGCGGTCAGGGGGGCCGGGGGACAGTGGCCGGGTGCGTTCAGGAGCAAGCCGGGGAACAGCGGGCAGAAGGGGGCTGGTGGAATAACAGCCATGTGCGGGCAGGAGGAGGCTGAGGAAGAGCGGCCAGGTGCGTGCAGGAGGGGGCCGGGGGACAGTGGCCGGATGCGGGCAGGAGGGAGGCAGGGAGACAGCGATCGGGTGCGGCAGGAGGGGGTCAGGGGGACAGCGGCCATGTGCGGGCAGGAGGGGGCCGGGGAACAGCGGGCAGAAGGGGGCTGGGGAAGAACGGCCATGTGTGGGCAGGAGGTGGCCGAGGAAGAGCGGCCGGGTGCGTGCAGGAGGGGGTCGGGGAACAGCGGCCGGGTGCGGGCAGTAGGGGCGGGGGGGCCTTCCTGGCCGCACCCGGCCGCTGTCCCCCGGCCCTCTCCTGCCCGCAGCACTGTGCTTAGCAGTTTACAGCAACTCAGTGGTTAGCAGACTTTATGCGGCTCAGTGGTTAGCAGAGTATACGGCGGCTGAGTGGTTAGCAGAGTATACAGGGTCTCAGTGGTTAGCACAGTATACGCTGGCTCAATAGTTAGCACTGTAAACTGAGCCTCAGTAGTTAGCACTCTATGGTGGCTCAATGATTGGCACTGTATATGGTGGCTCAATAATTAGAGCAGTAATGTGACTCAGTGATTAGCACTGTAAAGGGTGACTCAGTGGTTAGCACTCTATGGTGCCTCAGTGGTTGGCACTGTATATGGTGGCTCAGTGGTTAGCACTGTATGCTGGCTCAGTGGTTAGCACTGCACGGTGGCTCAGTGGTCAGTGGAGGACGGAGGGCAGAGTGGTCAGCGGAGGACGGAGGGCAGAGTGATGAGCAGAGGACGGAGGGCAGAGTTTATCAGCGGAGGACAGAAGGCAGAGTGACCCTAACGCACTTCCTAATGCAGGAAGGAGGCAGAGTGGTCAGCGCAGGAAGGAGGCAGAGTGGTCAGCGCAGGAAGGAGGCAGAGTGTATACACACACACACACATAGAGTATACACATATATACAGCATACACACATATACAGTATACACACACATATACAGTATACACATATACAGTATACACACACACACATATATACAGTATACACACACACATATACAGTATACACATATATACAGTATACACACACACACATATACAGTATACACACACACACAGTATACACATATATACAGCATACACACACACATATATAGTATACACACATATACAGTATACAGACACACACATATACAGTATACACACACATACAGTATACACACACATACAGTATACACACACATATACAGCATACACACACACATATACAGCATACACACACACATATACAGTATACACACACGTATACAGTATACACACACACATATACAGCATACACACACATATATACAGTATACACACACATATACAGCATACACACACAAATACAGCATACACACACATATACAGTATACACACACACGTATACAGTATACACACACATATACAGCATACACACACATATATACAGTATACACACACACGTATACAGTATACACACACACACACATATACAGCATACACACACACATATACAGTATACACACACATATATACAGTATACACACACATATACAGCATACACACACACATATACAGCATACACACACATATACAGTATACACACACACGTATACAGTATACACACACATACAGTATACACACACATATACAGCATACACACACACATATACAGCATACACACACATATACAGTATACACACACACGTATACAGTATACACACACACATATACAGCATACACACACATATATACAGTATACACACACATATATACAGTATACACACACATATACAGCATACACACACACATATACAGCATACACACACACATATACAGCATACACACACATATACAGTATACACACACACGTATACAGTATACACACACATATACAGCATACACACACATATATACAGTATACACACACACGTATACAGTATACACACACATATACAGCATACACACACACATATACAGCATACACACACATATATACAGTATACACACACATATACAGCATACACACACACATATACAGCATACACACACATATACAGTATACACACACACGTATACAGTATACACACACATATACAGCATACACACACATATATACAGTATACACACACGTATACAGTATATACACACACATATACAGCATACACACACACATATACAGTATACACACACACATACAGTATACACATATATACAGCATACACACAGACATATACAGTATACACACACATATATACAGTATACACACACACACATATACAGTATACACATATATACAGCATACACACAGACATATACAGTATACACACACATATACAGTATACACACACACATATACAGCATACACACACACATATACAGCATACACACACACATATACAGCATACACACATATACAGCATACACACACACATATACAGCATACACACACATATATACAGTATACACACACATATATACAGTATACACACACACACACATATAATCTCACTCTTCAGTGCAGACTTTGTATGAAGAAGGCGCAGATCTCCTCTATCTCTGTGATTAGAGCTGTCTCCTCAGCTTTGCAGCATTTTCGGTCCCCTCAGGACTACATCTCCCATCATGCACCGCGGCTCCTCCCCTGTGATGCTGTGATCCTGGAAGCGGTGAGGAATCTAAGGGGGAGGTGGCATCCAGCCTATCATTGTGTGATTGGGGTGGTCCCCTTGGGCTTGTTCGGGCCACCCCTGGGCTCAGCACATAATGGATGCGGCTGGGGCCGGGTGTGTGGTACGGACACGCCCCTTAGTTACCCGACCGCGGCCTTGGTTACCAAGCTCTCCGGGGAGAGTGGAGGGGAGACCGGGTAGCGTGGAGGGGAGACAGGGGAGCGTGGAGCGTGGAGGGGAGAGCGGGGAGCGTGGAGGGGAGACAGGGGAGCGTGGAGCGTGGAGGGGAGAGCGGGGAGCGTGGAGGAGAGACAGGGGAGCGTGGAGCGTGGAGGAGAGAGCGTGGTGACGTCACAGTGTGACATATCCACGGCGTGCCGGGGTCCGACACAAAACGTGCTACGGCAATTATATAGTAGATATATATATATAGCCCAATGGTGACATTAAAAGGTTCATCATAACAGTTAAAAGGTCCAAATTTAGAGTGCAACTGTCGTTTAAATTTTTATTTAATACTAATGCAGAGTAAGTGATTACAATTTACTTTCAAATATACTTCATAAGTGAAATCTGGAGAAAAACCTTTCATAAACCTTCCAAAAGATGTCCCCACTAGTCTGTTCGTGAACATGAGGTATTTTTGTTGGTCCCTGAGGAAGGAGCGGGTATATCGCTCTGAAATGTGTCGGAGTAAAGCCATCATTACTAGTGATGAGCGAGCAGTAAAATGCTCAGGTGCTCGATGCTTTGGTCGAGCATATCGAGATGCTTGGGTGCTTGACTCGAGCACCGAGCCCAGTGTTAAAATGAGAAAACCGGGCATTTTTCCGGCGGCACCCCCGGCAGCCTGGATAAACCTTACAAAAAAAAAGGAATGTAAAAGAACAGTACTCAAATGACAAGGCGACAGCAACCCCTTTAATCATTTCTGACTCCCAGGTCACTGCTGTGAACAATGTTGTCTGAGTTTTACGCCACTTTTACGTGCTCACAATAAAACGTCCAAAAACGATGCCAAAATGGATTTTCCTGGGAAAATGTTAAGGGCTCATACTCACTTGTGAGACAGTGTTGGTGTACTATATTTTTTTTTTTATTGTATTAAAGATTTTTTTTGTTAAAAAGTGGGAGGCACTCCGATGCCCCTTTTAAGAGATGTGGAGGCGGGTCTCATTAAATATTGTATGTTCCCATTATTAGGAAGTGGTTCTCCCATAGTGTTGCACTATGCAGGCTGACAAAATTTGGGAGGCAGTCCGATGCCCCTTTTAAGAGATGTGTAGGAGGGTCTCATTAAATATTGTATGTTCCCATTATTAGGAAGTGTGTCTCCCATAGTGTTGCCCTATGCAGGCTGCCAAAAGTTGGAAGGCACTCCAATGCCCCTTTTAAGAGATGTGGAGGAGGGCCTCATAAAAACAATGTTCCCATTTCAAAGGAGCAGGTCTCCTATACTTGTAATGCCCATGCACTATGTATGGACTGAAACATTTACACCTGAGGGGGTATAGATGAATATACTGGGGTCACAAACAGCTCCCTCTTGGTACCCTGCTCCTTCACAAACCCCCAGCCTTTGATGAGATCGAACCGGACTACAGTTCCACTACAGATTCGACCTATCTCCGCTGCTCGGGATCAGCAAACCTGCTGCTTAGCTTGCAGGTTCTTTTCCTCCTTGGCCTGCCATGTAGCTCATCTCTCTTGCTATTCTGACTCCTGCTGAGCCTCCCACTGGCTAAAGTAGTCTTGCCAGCTCACAGTCTCTACTGGGGTCTCTCCTTCCCGAACCTCTCCTGGAAACCCCATTAACTGGTCACCCTGGCTGTCCCATCTGAATTCCACCTTCTCTGTTGTGCGATAGTATGAGCGCTGGATCCTATAGCTTATTACCTTCAAATTTAATATGAGCAGTTGAAACATGTTGTGGCGTGAGTAGTATGGGTCTAAACATCCACTTGAGAAAGACATCTGTTATGTCAAAACATGTTATGGCGTGAGGACCTGTAATATCCACTGCTCATATTAAATTTGAAGGTAATAAGCTATAGGATCCAGTGCTTGTAATCTGTTCCCAGCGCTCATACTATCATAACATTCCATTTCATATCGTGTTCAATTCCTCCCTTCGGGGAGTGTGGTTTGAGAGCAGCTCAGGAACAGAACCAGACCTACACAATAGGATCAGCCCCTACCTATGGTTGGGAGAGCCGCTGCAGCTCCATTGGGATCAAGCAGAAGGGAACTTTACCTCTGGAATAAAGAGTCTCCATTTGCTATTAATCTCACCACAAACGCAAAACCTAGTTGTGCAGGCAGCACAACTAGTAAAGGTGAATGAAAACATCTTTTAACAATTACCTCAGCTTGATAGATGCACAGCGTGGCGCAACAATATATTTTTGTCTTTTTGCACCTTCTCTGTAGTGCACCCTTCTGGCGCTGGCTCTGGGGTGAGGGGAACCACTAACCGCTCAAAGGGCATAGAGCGGTCCCAGGGCAAGTCTCTACACACCCGGTCAGGTGCAGGGCAATTGGGGTATCTAGGGACCTCACCAGGGTCTTGTCCACTACCTGGGGAGGATCGGTACCTTCAGCCGTCAGTAGTTCCTCAGCATCGGCTCCTTTGTCCTCCTCCGGGGCTGGTGATGGTGGATGGGACCACGTCCACCGCCAGCTTATGTGTTCCACCAGGTCGATTTTCCATGCATCCACTGCCTCAACCTGGGCCTTGTGTAGCTGTTGACTCAGGCTCTCCACCTTACTCTGCAGGAACCCCAGGTCCAGGAGCGACAGCTTTCCGAGGTCCTCTTCCGCCTCTCCAGGGAAGTCCTCGTCCTCCTTGATGATGTCCGGGTCCTCTACTGAAATCTTGCTCCTTCACGTGTGACTATCCCGGTCTCCAGCTCCCTTCTCTGGGCAGTTCTTTCTCTGGGCGCTGTCAGCCACACCTCTGGGTGTTTTTTTTTTGGCTGACTGGCATGGTCTGTTGCACAAAAGTTCCTTTGGTGGGCAGGTACGGCTTTTCACGCTTTTCTGTGACCGGGCCCAAGAAAGGGAGGCCACACCACTCCCTCCTTGATAGTCATGGCGCTTGTTCTTTTTACCAGGCATAGGTCAAAATTCTTTAACACTGTTACTATGGTGCACAAAGCCCGCTGCATCGGGCAGGTGAATCCTGTTCATAATATCAACACGTTGACACGCCCCTCCAGGGCCTTAGGATACTCGGTACCAGGCTTCCTTGAGGTTGCATCACGGGGATCACAGGGATCGAGACCCGGTTCCGTTACCCTGGGTGTGTCATTAAAAGTTCGGTGTGGGTGTCTATCTCTCTTAGGGATAGGGATTTGGCGTGGAGGGTTCATTCTGGGCAGTGATGACTGGATTTGGGAATACTTGTTAATTTATAGGTGACGCCACCCGCAGGTGGCAGCTATAGATGGCCGTTGCTGCTCAACAGTCTTCCTAGGGGCCGATGGTTGGAAGGCAGCAATGTTCTTAAGCCCTCTACGGGTAGGGCTGACCCCTAAGGTGACCAAAAATACCTGATTGAGTTGGTAGTTGTGTTTCTGGTGCTTTAGACGTGTTAATAAAGTTCACAGGCACAGTGGGTTGAAGTCTTTACTTCTTTTACTCAGTCTTTGTGCAGCAGCCCGCTGAGCACTGGGTTCTCCGAGGCAGGGATCCAGCTTCTCCCTGGTAGTA
Organism: Allobates femoralis; assembly: GCA_033576535.1. NCBI lineage: Eukaryota > Metazoa > Chordata > Amphibia > Anura > Aromobatidae > Allobates > Allobates femoralis. The sequence goes on along the minus strand of JARQOC010000003.1, from coordinate 254,947,451 downwards.
GGATGGTACGTACCAGGAACCCTTCTCTGTCCTTTCTCACACAGCGCTTGCCTCGCCCGTCCTGCCTTGTGCCTTGCCAAACAGAGTTCTGAGTCAGGAACGGTTTTCCTAGGGGTTTTCCTGCAGTGTCTCCTCTTAGCCTTATGGTTGCCATCTTTTCAGCAGATATGTGTGCCATTGTCGACTGGTCACCATGAAAGTTCCACAGCTTCCAGGTTACTAGCTGAGCCTGGTCTTCTCCACTACCCTTTTGAGTTCCCGGTGCCCCTTGCGGTCCAGTCCCTCCACTTGCCTGCGCCTGACAATGGATACGAGACCCACGGGAGAATTGCTCACTTCCCATGCCTCTGGAACCCCCACTTCCTCCTGGAGCCACTTGAATGATGTTCTGCTCTAGGGTTCAGCCTCAGGATGAACTCACACTTGCTCCAGTCCTCTGGACACTCCTCAGGCGTATTTTCTCTAGCTTCCCTCCAACTCGACCTTGGTGTTCAATGGCCTTTCCTCAGCTGTTCTACCACCTCTCCTCAGCTGATCACTCTTTTCTTCTGATCAACTGTCTCTTCTCCTGTGTTGTACATGTTTCTCTCTCTTTTTATACCCCTTGTCACACGTCCCACGTCATCTATGTGTGTTCTTCCTGACCTCACTCCACCCCAAGTGCTCCCTCTAACAACTTCCTTCACCACCCAACCCCACTACAATCATTCCTAGTGTGATCTGTGTGTCCCGCTACCAGTCTGTACCCGTCATACCAGTGAGTGGGATACTACACCCTAACAGGGGTGCAGTACCTCTGTGGCAACTGGGTTCGCAGGGGCGCCACACTTCCAGCTTCTGACTGATGTGGAGGGTGAAGAAGAGGAGGAGGCTGAGGAGAATGACGTGGAGGAGCTGTAGACTGTGGGGCATCCCTGATTGAGTTAGTGCCCGCAATGCTTGGCATTGGGAGGACGTGTTCCGTCCCAAGGTCAGACTGGGTCCCACATAGCTTCCACTATATTAATCCAGTGTGCCGTTAGCGAGATGTACCATCCCTGCCCACAAGCACTTGTCCACATGTCCATGGTTAGGTAGACTTTACCGGAAACTGCAATGTTAAGGGCACGGCTAATGTTTTGGGACACGTGCTTGTGTAATGCGGGGACAGCACACCGGAAGAATTAGTGGTGGCTGGGGTCCGAGTTACGAGGGACGGCTGCCGCTATCAGGTTGTGGAATGCTTCAATCTCCACTGACCTAAAAGGCAACATTTCGAGCGCAAGTAGTCGTGAAATGTGTGAATTGAGTAGTGTGGTCTGTGGGGCGTTGGCTGCGTATTTGCGCTTATGTTCCAAGGACTGGGGTATGGACAGCTGAACACTGCGCTGGGACAAGGATATGGACGTGGTTGCTGATGGTGGCATGTCTGATTGTCCAATGACAAGTGCAGGACAGGAGGCATATTCGCATGTACTATGGACCAGGTATTGCCTTGCACGCACAACAGTGGAAAAAAGCAGTGGTGTCACCCGCAGACACTGCTCCTGGACCCTGGGGTTCGGCCCACAAAGTCAGGTGCTTTGCTGCCATGTGCCTGATCATGCTGGTGGTGGTCAGGCTGGTAGTTTTGCTACCCATGCTGATGCTGGCATGGCAGGTGGTGCAAATGGCCTATTATCAGCAGACTCTTTAAAAAACAGCGAAACTTGTGAAGACCTAAGAGTTGTACTGGCAACTTCTGTCATGTTGGTGTTACGGGGAACGTAACACCTTGTGGTTACGGGAACGTAACACCCACCTTCTGTCTGTGGCCACCAAACTGCTTCTTTATGCCTGTTGGGGCGCTACGCCTCCCTCACCCTGTGCGTGGCTGTCCTCACTCTGCATGTCCTCCTGCCAGGTTGGGTCAGTTACTAGATCATCCTCTACGTCGTCTTCCACTTCCGCACCCTGGTCCTTCTCCTTACTTTCTGGCAATTGTGTCTCATCATCGTCCACCTCTTGTGACACTTTTCCACTGTCGCCTTCGTATGACCGAGGCTGCTCAAATATTTGGGCATTGCTACATACGATCTCCTCATTTCCCACTTCAACTCATGTCTACTGAGATTTGACTGTGTGGAAGACAGGGTGGTCTTGGTGGTGGCAAACTGACTGGAAACATTATCCGCTATCCGACTAACATCCTGTTGACACTGTTGTTGGTTTAATAGTGGTGTGCTATGGTCCCCTAGGAATTGGGACAAGAAGGTCGGGCGAGAAGATGTAAGTGTTTGTTGTGGCACAATTCTAGCTTGCCCATGGCCTCAGTCTCTGAATGCACCATCACCATCACGTCCAGTTCCTTGTTCCTTGCCACCGGCCTTGTGCATTTTAAACGGTATGCTTTATGGGTTTTAGAAGTGTGCTATATACCCTGCCTGTATACAGCTAAATTAATCCTAAAAAAACTGATAGATAGATAGATAGATAGATAGATAGATAGATAGATAGATAGATAGATATCAGAAACCTGTACACCAGTCCCAGATGTGCTGACTTCCTTAGAAGGACTGTTGTTTTGATGGATAGATATTAGAAGCCTGTACACCAGCCCAGATGTGTTGACTGGTATATAGCCTCTTGTAGTACACTGAAGTAGGCTATATACCCCTCCTGCCTGTATAGAAGGACTGTTGTTTTGATGGATAGATAGATGTTAGAAGCCTGAATACCAGCTCCAGATGTGCTGGCTGGTATACAGTCTCTTGTGGTACACCAAAGTGTGCTATATACCACTCCTGCCTATATACAGCTAAATGAATCCCTAGTAGGACTGTTGATTTGATGGATAGAAAAATATTAGAAGCCTGTATACGATCCCCAGGTGTGCTAACTGGTATACAGCCTCTTGTGGTACACCAAAGTGTGCTATATACCATGTCTGCCTGTATACAGCTAGATTAGTCCTGAAAAGGACTGTTGTTTTGATGGATTTTTATCCCAGCACATACATTACCTAAAAGACCCAAAATCTGTCCCTCACTCAGCAGCACCTCTCCCTACACTAGCTCACAATGTGGAGCAAATTGACGAGCACTGCGCTGTCAGGTCTTATATAGACCTAATGATGCTGTGCGGCCAGCCAATCACTGTAATGCCAAAACCGAAAGAGATGTGGCATTACAGTGTGTTGCAGCCAATCTCTGCATGTGGGCTGGCTCTGTAAAGAGCTCCAACATGCAGGGAGGTGGACCTGAGTATGAGCCCAAGCATCTCGTCGGTACTCGATGCTTGCCGAGCATCGCGAGTACTGTGATGGTCGGGCGAGTGTGGCACCACGGATGGTCAGGCGTCACACCAGGGTATTACACTCATAAAAGCAGTATCATTTTCCCCAACTGCAAGTGGATGTTAGGTTGGTGGGAGGGACCCATTCCTGCACTCCCACACTAGAGTAGTGGTGGGAGGTTACTCCTGGGAGGGATATAGTCATCTCTAGTGGGAGTAGTAGAGTTAGTTATAGTTGGAGTCGAGGAGGAGTGGGGAGCGAGTCGGGAGGTCTGACAGGACAGCTCCAGGCTGATCCTGAGGAAAAATGAAAAGGGATCCTGAACGGATCCTGAGAGAGGGTGCCTGACGCGTGAATCTGGGCCCGAGAGAGAAAGGGGGAACCCCAGCGTGGAGTGACGATACTCCAGGGAGCTTCCCCAGTCCACCATGGGAACGCCGGAACTGAGGACATGGCCAGAGTCCAGCTCTAAGGTCATCAAACGGCTACTGTGGTCTATTCACCGGCTGCAGCACCCTGCCACACGGAGCGGTCCACCTGCTTCTTCACTGTGAGGGAGGGGAGCCCCTAAAGTGCCTTCAAGGACTAAATGGGTCTAGAGTAATCCTAGGTGGGGAAGAAAGGACATGGGTTCGTCAACTAAGGCATACCACGAGTACATCCATACCACCTGGCATCCACTTGCAGCCACCCGTAGAGCTACCTGATTGTTTAACATCTGGCTGAGCTGTGGACATTGTATACTGCTGCTGACTATTTACAGTAAAGTACCCGGGAGAGTGACTTTGCCTCCGTGTCTTTGTGCCGACAAATTCAACCATTTTGCTTACAGCAACGCTGCCCCGGAGGATCAGCTCCACCTGAAGGGAGCTTTGCCATTCTTGCCGCAATACCATCGGCCTCCGGAAGACTGTGGCGGCGCTGGTGACCCCTCACCAGGTACTACAGGTGGTGTCACGAGACAACAACTCTTTTCCTTGTACATAACCCCTCTTTGAAGTGTCACCCAGGCCACGAGCTCAGACATCCCAATGAACCTCTCTGAGCCTGATACCCGAGTACCCCCAGGGCCTGGGGCACGACACAAGCACCAAGTACCGGCGAGCATGCTCGCCCACCACTAATCATTGCCTGACATTTGTGATATTTTCATTGTATAAGCACCGCGGATCAGATAAACACTATACCCCTTTTGATTCATCCTTTATAACCACTGCGTGCACGTGGAGTGTGAATCCTGAAGCAGCCATACCATATGCTTACACAGGTTGTGGGTTACACAACTATTCCAGTTGGGCAGATACATCTGTCTGCCACAAAAGTGTTTGAAAGATAAGACCCTATTGCTCTTCCTTTCCTTTCTATAGCTTATATTTGTTCCTGAACTTGACATATGCTCATTGTCAGTGAGATCTGTCTTAACGGGTCGACACACGCATCAATATCGCTGCAATATCGCTGCTGCACGTGACGTTGCAGCGATATTGACGCGTGTGACAGGACGCATCAACCAGCGATAAATCGCTGGTTGATGGTCGCCAGGTTTTCGGACTGGACCGAGAACCTGGCGATGGTCGCCTTGTGGACATGCAGCATCACTGCGTGTGACACCGGGATGTGTGATCAGCCAGCTCCCAGCGCCCCTCAGCAAGCGCTGGGAGCAGGTATTCAGGGTAAACTGCGGGTATCTAGGTAGCGCGCGCTGCCTAGATACCCGATGTATACCTTGGTTACCAGCCTTCTCCGCTCACCGGCTGGTATCCAAGGTACTCAGCGAGTAACTAGGGACCCTAGTTACCCGCTGTGTACCTTGGATACCAGTCGGTGAGCGGAGAAGGGTGGTAACCAAGGTATACATCGGTTATCTAGGCAGCGCACGCTGCCTAGATACCTGCAGTTTACCCTGGATACCAGCCTGCTCCCGCTCACTGCAGCCTGTCAGCGGGAGCAAGACATCGTGTAAACGATATTCAAGTCATTTCCATGATGTCGCTTGTCCACTGATCGCTGGTGAGTCTGCCTGTGTGACAGCTCACCAGCGATCAGCCGTCAATTTCACCAGCGATCAGATCGCTGATGACATTGACATGTGTGACGCCGGCTTTACAGTTCCACGCACACTGAATATGGCCATATAACCATATAAGGGTGGAGGAGCGCAGGCCTACACAGTGTTCTCAACTGAGTGTATCAGATTAACTCAGGGACAGGGAGCTCAGGCTGTCAGCACACAGCTGCTGTGATCGCTCTCCATTCACATGCTCATCTCCATGTTATTATGTTATTATCTGAGGAGCCGTGTAGGGGCCATCAGCTGTAGCACAGAGCAGAGTGATCTGAATGCAGGAGATAAAATCACAGCAGCTTTGTGCTGAGAGCCTGTAGCGTCCTTTGTCTGAGGTAATCTAATACACTGATCTATCCCCAGTCAAGCTTTGTAGGCCCGACCCCCACTCCTATATGTGAGGTTTAAAAACACCATAGTGGGGACATCTTCTAGACGGTTTTCTACTAGATTTCTCTTATGAAGTATATTTAAAGTTTATTATAATGACTTGCTCTACATTATTATTATTATTATTATTATTATTATTATTATTATTAATAAATAAAAATTCAAACGGAGATTACACTTTAAGGATCTACCATTAAACTGGACTATTGCTGCTTTTTTGCTGACTATATGTTATTTATTATGCATACTTACAGGTGGATCTCACTGAATTAGAATATCATCAAATAGTTTAATTTTTTCAGTAATTCAATACAAAATATGAAACACATATATTATATAGAGTCATTACAGAGTGATTTATTTCAAGTGTTTATTTCTATAAATGTTGATGATTATGGTTTACATATCTGTATATACCCATATGAATCCATATATTTACACAGATATAGATATACACATCATACGCAGAAACTTCATGTTAATGGAAAGTTTTAGTCAGTATTATTTGCTTTGAGAAAATATTTAAAATTTGGCAAAAGTGTGAAAATTTCACAATTTTCAAAATTTGCATTTTTATTCTGTTAAATCAGAGAGTTATAGTTCAAAAATAGTTAATAAATAACATTTCCCACATGTCTACTTTACAATAGCACAATTTTGGAAGTATTTTTTTTGTTAGGAAGTTAGAAGGGTTCAAAAATTCATCAGCAATTTCACATTTTTCCAACAAAATTTACAAAACCATTTTTAGTGACCACATCACATCTGAAGTAACTTTGAGAGGCCTATATGATAGACAGTACCCAAAAGTGACACCATTCTAAAAACTGCACCCCTCAGACTGCTCAAAGCCAAATCCAGTAAGTGTATTAATCCTTCAGGTGCTTAATAAGAACTAAAGCAATTTGTAAGGAAAAAATGAAAATTTCACTTTTTCCCAAAAAAATCTTACATTAGTGCCAAATTTTGCATTTTCACAAGGGTTGCATGATAAAATGCACCATGGAATTTGTTGTGCAATTTCTCCTGAATATGTTGATACCTCATTAGTGGTGAAAAACTGTTTGGGAGCACTGCAGGGCTCAGAAGGGAAAGAGTGACAATTGGCTTATGGAATGCAAAATTGGCTGGAATAACACCTGACACCATGTTGATTTAGTCCCTGCTGTACCTAAACAGTGGAAATCCCCCATAAAGGGACCTGATTTTTAAGCTAGACCCCCTAAGAAATTAATTTATATATGGTGAATAGCTTGAACCCTCAAGTGCTCACAGTATTTTATAACAGTAAGATAAGACAATAGAAAAAAAAATCACAGTTTTCTCACTAAATGTTGTTTTAGCCCTAAATGTTGTATTTTCACAAGAGTAATGGAAAAAAATGCACCATATTATTAATTGTGTAATTTCTCCTTAGTCATCCCATATATGGTGGAAAGCTACTGTTTGGTCGCATTGCAGGGCTTTAAAGGGAAGGAGTGCTATTAAACTTTGTGTTTCTGATTTTTTTTTAATACATTTTTGCAGGGAAAATGCAGTGAACACATCACTTAAATGGAATCCCAGAAAGTCAATGGGTTTTTCACTTTTGCTATTCAATCTGTGCTTTCATGACTTGGTGCATTTTTTCCCTTGAAAAGTGATCCTAAAAAAGAATGAGCATGTCAATTATAGGTGCGCTTTTCAGATACGCTTTTCCCATTAAAACCATTGTTTATGGCCAGGGTCACACTCACTGTTAACGGTATCTGCATCAGTAGAAAATGTCTAAGTTTTTAGCGAATTTCTCTGACATCTGCTAAAAACTGTGAGTGTGACCCTGGTCTATGGGCTAAAAAAATGCAGAATAAAAAAACGCTGTCAAAACGCATCAAAAATGGATCTAAAATGGATTATCTGTTTCTGATTCATTTTTTGAAAAGCAGACCCCAGATTTCCAGCTGAAAAAGAGAGAAAATCGCACAAGAAAAAACTAATCAAAACGCACAGTGTGAACATAGCCTAAGGGTAAGGTCACACTTGTAGGGTGACCCACGCTTGGCGCATCCGCTTAAAACTTAGAAATTTTAGCTGCAGCGCATAGCATTAACGCTAGCACATTTTTTTAAATGAAACTGGTGCTAATGGACCAAATTTTTTACTTTCACAAGTGTAACAAGAGAAAATGGACCACAATATTTGGTATGCATTTACTCCTTGATATGGCAATACTACAAATGTAGCCAGAAACTACTTTTCAGGCACAGTGCAGAGCTCAGAAAGGAGCGCCATATTGGAGTGCAGATTTGGCTAGAATGGTTTGCGGTGCTATGTCACCCAGGCAAAGCATCTGAGGTGTCTGGATAGCAGAACCCCACATAAGTGGCCTAATTTTATAAACTACACCTCTTAATGAAATAATCTAGCCATGCAGTGATCATATTGACACCACACGTTTCACAAAATATTTTACCGTTAAGCGGTGAAGAAGAAATAATTACATTTTTACAACTAAAATGTTGTTTTAGCCATAGATTTTCAATTTTTATAAAGAAATAGGTAAAAATGACCACATGATTTTACACGAGTTCTCATGAAGGTGATAATGTGTGACTGTACAGCACTGTTTAGCCACATGGTGAGACTTGGACGGCAAGTAGCACTATTTGACTTGTGGAAAGCAGAAATTCGTAGAATAGTTTGCAGACTCCATATACAGAGTCCCTAAATGCCAGAAGAGAAGAAAGCTTCTTCAAGTGTCCCTAATGTGGAGATGAAACTCCTCTAGCAATTAATGTACGGATGTAGTGATGATTTGGACTTCTTGGGTGTTTTCCAGAAATAAGCAACAATGCATTATGCAGATTGAAATTGGAAATTATTATTATTATTATTAATAAGTATTTATATAGCGCTATAAGGATACATAGCGCTTTACAATTTAGAGGGTTGACATAGACAAGTGGTCGAAGACGACGACCACGAACGGTGACAAACGATGACAGATCACAAATAGTAATACAGGTACACAGGGTCGGACTGGGGTGTCTGGGGCCCACCATGGAAATTGATTTCAGGGGCCCACCCACCCTTCAGCTATATGTAAATACCTGGTAGCTGTTATACCCATTATATTGGCGGCTCCTGCACATCACTCTGCACTCAGCAGAACTGCGATGTACAATTATTGTACTTTATATTAAAGAGATTCTTTGGTGAAAACAAGTTATCAGTGATCCACAGGTTCAATAGGTGATCACTTACTTATTGGTGGAATCCGACCTGTGGAAACCGTATCATCAGAAGAATGTGGGACTTACCGTATATACTCGTGTATAAGCCGACCCCCCCTACTTTTGCCCCCAAAAACTGGGAAAACTTATTGACTCGCGTATAAGCCGAGGGTGGACTCCAGCACAGGTATACGACCCCCAGCAGTGAGGTATACAGGCCTCCCCAGTGGTATACAGGCCCCAGTAGTATGGTATACAGCCACCAGGACAGGTATACAGGCCCCCCCAGTGGTATACAGGCCCCAGCAGCATGGTATACAGCAGGCCCCCAGGGGTATATACAGCAGGCCCCCAGGGGTATATACAGCAGGCCCCCAGGGGTATATACAGCAGGCCCCCAGGGGTATATACAGCAGGCCCCCAGGGGTATATACAGCTGGCCCCCAGGGGTATATACAGCTGGCCCCCAGGGGTATATACAGCTGGCCCCCAGGGGTATATACAGCTGGCCCCCAGGGGTATATACAGCAGGCCCCCAGGGGTATATACAGCAGGCCCCCAGGGGTATATACAGCAGGCCCCCAGGGGAATATACATTAGGCCCCAGTGGCACTCGCCCCTCCCATCATGAGAAGAGCCCCCCACACTTTGCAGAGCCCCCCCACCCCCCTGCTGCATTATCTTACCATCCAGGGTCTTCTTCACCGCGGGTCCTGCAGTCCATCCTCGCGCGCTGTGTTCCCGGTCTCTTGTGACCCGGCGGTCGCAGTGGAATGACGTCATCGCGCCGGGTCACGTGAGACCGGAACACAGCGTGCGATGATGACTGCAGGACTCGCGGTGAAGAAGACCCTGGATGGTAAGATAATGCAGCAGGGGGCTCTGCAAACTGTGGGGGGCTCTTCTCATGATGGGGGGGCAAGTGCCACTGGGGGGGCTGTCTGTATACACTGGGGGGCTTTATGCACGGCTCCCCCTGCCGCTGTGATGGGCGGGGGAGCCGTGCATATCTAATGAGCGGCCCCACGTGATGGGCCGCTCATTCAGCAGCCTCCCCCCGCCTCCTCCATGGAGAAGTTACCGTATTGACCCATGTATAAGCCGAGGGGGTGACTTTTCAGCCCAATTTTTGGGCTGAAAAACTCGGCTTATACACAAGTATATACGGTATATCCCAATTATTAAAGGGGTTTTCCCATAAACAAAATTAATTTTAAAGTTCATTTTAATCAATAGATTTTGGAATAATAATTTGCATAATTTGAGGTGTTTAAAAATAATGTTCCTGTGTCAAGAGAATCCCTGTACGGTCAGACACATCCATTACACAGTACACAGCAGGGACACATATATAAGTTTATCTCAGCCCAGGAACATTTTCTTTTAAACACATCCAATTGTGGAAATTATTATCATTACAGGGTCTACTTATTATTAAGATGAACTTTAAATGAACCTTGTTCATGGGAAAGGCCTTTAAAATGCAGCGGCTGGTAATGATGTAAGTATTGCGCATGCATGAGGTGTACTTTACCGCAGCTCATCACATGAGCTGCCGTAAAGTATACCTCACGCATGCGCAATGCGCAGCTTGAGGTCTGTCGATACACCGAAAGGGTGCATCGATGTCAGCAGCGCCTGAAATGACGCGATTAGCGTCATATCGGCTAATCCACCCATGGAGAAGGGCGAGGAGAATTCAAATAGTTTATCACGCCCATCTGGGCGTGAATACAAGCACTAAAGGCGGCGATAAGAAGTCACAGGGAACGCCCTGTGCGACTTCTCAGGAGACAAGAAGCCATTAGTTGTAGAGGTATCAAAATCACTTTTTGAAAGTTTCAAACTACACAATTTTTACACAAAGGGATAGGCAGAATAGCATAATGATGGTGCAGGGACAGGTATTAATAGGATGGGGGTGATTTTTAGGGGTCAGGTTCCCTTTAAAGATTACAGCATCCACATGACTACATCACCAGAACCACCGTCAATACAATCACATATCACTAGAACCACTGTCAATACAATAATACCTCACCAGAACCACTGTCAGTATATCACCAGAACCATTGTCAATACAGTAATACATCACCAAAAGCAGTAAATACATCACCAGAAACCCCATCAATACAATACATTACTATAACACCTGTCAGTACATAACCAGAACCATCAGCAATACAATAATACATAATCAGAACCACCGTCACTACATCACCAGAACAGTACGTTCCCTATATAAATGTGTATGTAGATTAAATGTCCCATACTATTCATACTCCTCCCACATGTCCCATACTGTTCAACCCCGATGTGTCCCATGCAGTTCATCTTACATCCATATGTTGCATACAGCTCATCCTCACCCCCATTCCCCTGAATCCCATGTTGCTTATCCTCCCCCAATATGTCTCATGCAGCTCATCCTTCCCCACCATCCCCCTTCCAGGTTACACGCAGCCTCTCACCTCCCATGTTCCACGCAGCCTCTCCCCTCCTATGCACCACGCAGCCTCTCCCCTCCTATGCACCACGCAGCCTCTCCCCTCCCTTGTTCCTCGCGGCCTCTCCCCCATCCCTCATCCATGTAGCTTCTCCCCTCTCCCATGTTCCATGTAGCTTCTCCCCCACATTCCATGTAGCTTCTCCCCCCGACGTTACATGTAGCTTCTCCCCCATCCCCCCTCCATCCATGTACCTTCTCCCCATCCCCCCTCCATCTATGTAACTTCTCCCCCATCTTCCATGCCGGCCCCCATCCATCCATCCAGCTACTCCCCCCTTTCTATGCCGCCCCTATCCATTCATCCATCCCGTTCTCCCCCCTTTTCTATGCCGCCCCCCATCCATCCATCACGTTCTCTCCCCTTTTCCATAATGCCCCCCACACATCCATCCCATTCTGCCCCCTCTTCCAGGCCACACCATCCATCTATCCCACTCTGTCCCCCCCAGGCTACTATCTTCGGCTGTAACAGCGCCTTACCTGACTCCACGTTTCTGATCCCGGATCCCGGCAGCTTCTTCATCTGCAGCGCTCAGTCTCTCGGTCACCGGCACCAGGAACCCGGCACCAGGCAGCTTCTTCCTCTGCAGCTCCCGATCTCTGGCACCAGGCAGCTTCTTCCTCTGTGACTCTCAGTCTCCCGCTCACCGGCACCAGGCAGCTTCTTCCTCTGCGACTCCCAGTCTCCCACTCGCTGGCACCAGGAACCCGGCACCAGGCACCCAGCAGCCTCTTCCTCTGCAGCTCCTGGTCTCTGGCACCAGACTATGGGGGGCAAAAACACACTGCTGCTATGGGGGGGTCACAGACATACTGCTACTGCTGGGGGTGGGGGAGCACAGACACACTGTTACTGTTGTGGGGCACACACATATTGCTGCTGGGGGGCACACATTGCTGATGCTGCTGGGGGTCACACATATTGCTTATGTTGTTGGGGGGGGGGGCACACATTTTGCTGCTGCTGTTGGGGAAGCACACATATTACTGCTGCTGGGGGGGGCACACTTTATGCTGTTGCTGGTGGAGACATATTGCTGCTGGGGGCAGGGCCGGCTCCAGGTTTCTGCGGGCCCCGGGCGAAAGAGTCTCAGTGGACCCCTTTAGTACATACTGCCGCATCATATTATATATATATATATATATATATATATATATATATATATATATATATATATATATATATATATTAGGCGGCCGTCACACGCTGAGATATCTTTAGCGATATTGTAAGCGATCACGTGCACGCGCAATCGCTTACAATATCGCTCACATCGCTGGTGAGATGTCACACAGACAGACTCACCAGCGATGTGGAGCCGCGATCTCGCTGGTTACTATGGTACACATCGGGTAACTAGGCGCCGCGCGTCGCTTAGTTACCCGACGTGTACCATAGTTACCATCTCCCAGCATAGGCTCTGCCGCTGGGAGATCGTTCATCGTGGTGTTATACACCACGATGAGGCAGATCGTCAAATCGCTCATCGCTAGATCTGAGAACCGGAGCTCAGATCAGCGATGTCACGATCAAGCGATTTAACATCTTAAATCGCTTGATTACATGCAACGATTTCTTGCCCGATATCGCTTAAGAGATCAAAAAGGAGATCGCTTAAACGATATCGGGCAAGAAATCGTCCCGTGTGACGGCCGCCTTATATATATATATATGCTAAGGCGACTCGCCATGCCCGCTGCGCGGGCATAGCGAGTCGCCTTAGAACTGCTCGCAATAGCCACTGCGCGGCCAATGCTTCGGGCGTATCCACATGACGACATTGACTCGCAGCGTGAGCGGACTCAAAAGGGGCAAAAATCCCATTCGTGACTATATAATAGATATATATATATATATATATAGTCCGCAACCTACTTATATATATATATATATATATATATATATATATATATATATATATATATATATATATATATATATATATCTCTCTATCTATCTATCTATCTATCTATTATATAATTGCGAATGGCTTTTTTGCCCCCGGCGTGGTCATGTGGATACGCGCGAAGCATTGGCCGCGAAGCGGCCATTGCGAGCAGTTCTAAGTCGACTCGCAATGCCCGCGCAGCGGGCATTGCGAGTCAGAGACTCCACGTACTAGAATCCCGATGCATGTGCATCGGGCTCCCAGCTAGTATATATATAAAAATATATCCCCCGCAAATGTATTCCCTACCATGCTGTCTCTCCGATCCTGTGCATATATCTCCCCTTGAGCGGTCTCTCCTCTCTATGTGCAGTCTCTTTCCCCTGTGCGCTGTCTCTCCCTTGAGCCTGTCTCTTACCTGTGCTTGTTCCCCTCCCTGTGCAGTGTCTCTCCCCTACACTTGTCTCCCCCTTTGCCTGTCTCTTTCCTGTGCGCTGTGTCCCCCCTGCGCACCTGTCTTCCCCCTGTGCCTATCCCTTCCCCTGTACGCTGTGTCTCCTCCCTGTGCCTGTCTTCCCCGCTGGTGTAATTTGCCCAACACCTCACCCTCGGGGGCCCCTGAGTGCATCCACTACACCGGGGGGCCCCTGAGCACTGCCCCCACACCAGGAGGCCTCTGAGTGCATCCACTACACCAGGGGGCCCCTGAGCGCTTCCCCCCCCAACACTGGGGGGGGGCCCCTGAGCACTGCCCCCACACCAGGAGGCCCCTGAGTGCATCCCCCACACCAGGGGGCCCCCGGAGCGCATCCCCCACACCAGGGGGCCCCCGGAGCGCATCCCCCACACCAGGGGACCCCCGGAGCGCATCCCCCACACCAGGGGGCCCCGGAGCGCATCCCCCACACCAGGGGGCCCCGGGAGCGCATCCCCCACACCAGGGGGCCCCGGAGCGCATCCCCCACACCAGGGGGCCCATGAGCGCATCCCCCACACCAGGGGGCCCCTGAGCGCATCCCCCACACCAGGGGGCCCCTGAGCGCATCCACCACACCAGGGGGCCCCTGAGCACATCCACCACACCAGGGGGCCCCCGGAGCGCTGCACACACACCAGGGGGGCCCCTGAATGCTGCTCCCACACTAGGGGGCCCCTGAGCACTGCACTTACACTGGGGGGGCCCTGAGCGCTGCACCCACACCAGGGGGGCCCCTGAGTGCTGCTCCCACACTGGGGGGCCCCTGAGCGCTGCACTTACACTGGGGGGGGGGCCCTGAGCGCTGCACCCACACCAGGGGGGCCCCTGAGCGCTGCACTTACACTGGGGGGGCCCTAAGCACTGCACCCACACCAAGGGGACCCTCAGGGTCCACTAAGAGCTGTCTCCCTTCTAACCTGAAGGCTGTAGCCAGTGATCACTCAGACCTCTCCTGTCATGTAGTGTGAGCTTACCTGCAGCTGCTCTATTTCCTGTGTGCAGAGATACAGGAAATAGATGGCTGCAGTGATATAAAGCTAAGGAGTCAGAGCAGCTCCTCAGCACAGTTCAGGCCCCAGATTATTGTTTAACAGGACAGGGGCACAATGATAGTTTACTCACAGGAGTGTGGGGGCTGTGGAGTCTGTGTCCCCTGCAGAAAGACTTGTCTGCTCTCTCTTTCAAGCTGCAGTGTCTCAGCCTGTGCTCTTGCTGGGCTGGCAATGTGCAGCCATGGCTGTGATCCTGCTTCTCAGGGTCACTGAAGGCTTCCCTCTCTGCTCCCTCCAAGAGGAGCAGGAGCTGGATGAAAAAGACGTCACATGGGATGGGGGAGGAGATGCCGGCTCTACCCAGAGGAGATCCCTGCACAGCAGCACAGTCAGGGGGTAGTGAGGGGCGGGGCTAGGTGGGCGGGGCCTCTACACCTGAGGGCCTCCCATCACTTTTATCCGGTTACCCGGCAGAGCAGTCCGAGCCTGCAGGTACAATGGGGCCGGGGATCCTGTCCGCGAGGGCTCACAGTCTAAAGGGGGTGGGGAGGGAGACAGTAGGAGGGGGACAGGTGAGTTGGTGCAGTGGATAGGGTGTCAGTGTGTGTTGTAATCTTGTAGGAAGAGGTGGGTCTTCAGTTTTTTTTTGAAGGTTCCCAGGGTCGGGGAGTGTCTGATGTGGTGAGGGAGGGAGTTCCAGAGTCTGGCAGAAGCCCGAGAGAAGTCTTGTGTGCGGTTATGGGAGGTGGAGATGCGGGAGGTTGAGAGAAGGAGTTCTTGGGAGGAGCGCAGGTTGCGTGAAGGGAGGTAGCGGGAGACCAGGTCGGAGATGTAGGGAGGGGACAGGTTGTGGATGGCTTTGTATGTCAGGGTTAGGGTTTTGAAGCGAGATCGCTCGGGGAAGGGGAGCCAGTGGAGGGCTTGGAGGAGAGGGGAGGCGGGGGAGTATCGGGGAGATAGGTGGATGAGTCGGGCAGCAGAGTTGAGGATGGTGCGGAGAGGATCGAGGGAGGTGGCAGGGAGGCCGGTGAAAAGGAGATTGCAGTAGTCCAGGCGGGAGATGATGAGGGCGTGGATGAGTGTCTTAGTCGTGTTGTGGTCAAGGAAGGAGCGGATGCAGGCAATGTTGTTTAGTTGAAGCCGGCAGGCGGTGGCAAGGGCTTGGATGTGGGGCTTGAAAGAGAGGGAGGAGTCGAGGATTACCCCGAGACATTTGGCATGGGGGACGGGTGAGAGGGAGCAGTCTTTAACGAAATATGCTATTGTAGTACATTGTGCCCAGCTTGAGCTTCTGGAGAAACCAAAAGTTAGGTGGGCTCTCTTCATTGCAGTAATTCCAATTGTGTGGATACTAACTGCGGTTTAGGCACACTGTGGGGCACAGAAGGGAGGGAGGAATTTGAAGCACAAATTTCACTGTATTTCTTTTGAGGGGTGAGGAGCCATAGAGCTTTTGCAGAGCCTTTGTGCAACTAGTAATGTGGAAGTCCACTATATTTCTGCTAACAAAAGATGAATCTGAGTGGGGCTTGTTATTTTGTGGGTGGAGTGGAAACTTTTATTGGTGACCTTTTGGGGTTCACAACATTTTGGTTTTGCTCACAATTATCCTGTGCTATATGATGAGCACTTACATCAGGGTTTCTATCTACATCTCTGAAATATGTGATTCAGATGAAACCTCCAGGAAATCCATTCACTAATGAGGCAACTGAGTTACTCTGGACTCTTTGTGGCTTCTGTTTGGTAGTATCCGACTTTTAAAATGTGCACAAAAGAGGTGGTCGACCACACTTTTTTGCACACTTTAAAAGAAGGGCTCAGCTGGATCATAGGTTAGAGAGCCCAAAGTGTTTCCATCTGTCTCATTATAAGGAGTCTTCTGTTGGAAACCCTGATACACGCGTCAATATCGCTGCAACGTCACGTGCAGCAGCGATATTGCAGCGATATTGATGCGTGTGTCGACCCGTTAAGACAGATCTCACTGACAATGAGCATATGTCAAGTTCAGGAACAAATATAAGCTATAGAAAGGAAAGGAAGAGCAATAGGGTCTTATCTTTCAAACACTTTTGTGTGGCAGACAGATGTATCTGCCCAACTGGAATAGTTGTGTAACCCACAACCTGTGTAAGCATATGGTATGGCTGCTTCAGGATTCACACTCCACGTGCACGCAGTGGTTATAAAGGATGAATCAAAAGGGGTATAGTGTTTATCTGATCCGCGGTGCTTATACAATGAAAATATCACAAATGTCAGGCAATGATTAGTGGTGGGCGAGCATGCTCGCCGGTACTTGGTGCTTGTGTCGTGCCCCAGGCCCTGGGGGTACTCGGGTATCAGGCTCAGAGGGGTTCATTGGGATGTCACGGGTGGCGATGCCTGAGCCCGTGGCCTGGATGACACTTCAAAGAGGGGTTATGTACAAGGAAAAGAGTTGGAAAAGAGTTGTTGTCTCGTGACGCCACCTGTAGTACCTGGTGAGGGGTCACCAGCGCCGCCACAGTCTTCCGGAGGCCGATGGTATTGCGGCAAGAATGGCAAAGCTCCCTTCAGGTGGAGCTGATCCTCTGGGGCAGCGTTGCTGTAAGCAAAATGGTTGAATTTGTCGGCACAAAGACACGGAGGCAAAGTCACTCTCCCGGGTACTTTACTGTAAATAGTCAGCAGCAGTATACAATGTCCACAGCTCAGCCAGATGTTAAACAATCAGGTAGCTCTACGGGTGGCTGCAAGTGGATGCCAGGTGGTATGGAGGTACTCGTGGTATGCCTTAGTTGACGAACCCATGTCCTTTCTTCCCCACCTAGGATTACTCTAGACCCATTTAGTCCTTGAAGGCACTTTAGGGGCTCCCCTCCCTCACAGTGAAGAAGCAGGTGGACCGCTCCGTGTGGCAGGGTGCTGCAGCCGGTGAATAGACCACAGTAGCCATTTGATGACCTTAGAGCTGGACTCTGGCCATGTCCTCAGTTCCGGAGTTCCCATGGTGGACTGGGGAAGCTCCCTGGAGTATCGTCACACCACGCTGGGGTTCCCCCTTTCTCTCTCGGGCCCAGACTCACGCGTCAGGCACCCTCTCTCAGGATCCGTTCAGGATCCCTTTTCATCTTTCCTCAGGATCAGCCTGGAGCTGTCCTGTCAGACCTCCCGACTCGCTCCCCACTCCTCCTCGACTCCAACTATAACTAACTCTACTACTCCCACTAGAGATTACTATATCCCTCCCAGGAGTAACCTCCCACCACTACTCTAGTGTGGGAGTGCAGGAATGGGTCCCTCCCACCAACCTAACATCCACTTGCAGTTGGGGAAAATTATACTGCTTTTATGAGTGTAATACCCTGGTGTGACGCCTGACCATCCGTGGTGCCACACTCGCCCGACCATCACAGTACTCGCGATGCTCGGCAAGCATCGAGTACCGACGAGATGCTTGGGCTCATGCTCGGGTCCACCTCCCTGCATGTTGGAGCTCTTTACAGAGCCAGCCCACATGCAGAGATTGGCTGCAACACACTGTAATGCCACATCTCTTTCGGTTTTGGCATTACAGTGATTGGCTGGCCGCACAGCATCATTAGGTCTATATAAGACCTGACAGTGCAGTGCTCGTCAATTTGCTCCACATTGTGAGCTGTGCCCTACTTCACTCTTTGGGAGACAGAATAAACATTTATTTGTAACATCATTCACCTTGCAGTATACAGTATGTGATTGGTCTGTTTTATTCTCTGTGTCATTGCAATTACAGTGGCATTGTTCACACTCACCTATGCTGTTTTTGCAGCATGTTTGCAGCATGTAAAAAACGCATGCGTTTTTGTAAGGTGGCTTTTTGAAAATTTTTGGCCATTGTGAGACACTGGGTGCGTTTTTTAAAACACATGCGTTAACGCATGGGTGCCTAAGAGTGCATGCGTTAACGCATGCGTTTTTGTGTTTTTGGGCCAAAATGAGTTTTTTGAACAAGTCATTAATTAATATTCATGTTTAGCCACACCCCTCACACTACATAAAGGTCTGGTCACTTGGGGGGGGTTGAGCACCTTCCTTAAGGAGACACTTCCTGTTGTGTGTAGCCATGGATCTCTCTGCAAATGGATGTTTTGCTGCTGCAGATGCGATATGTTGCTTCGCGGCGACGTCACCTGCGTCAGGCTCGCCACCCCCGTTTCTGGGTGCACGAAGTCAATCTGCTGCAGCCTCAACATGGGGCGTACCATGTATTATTTCCCCAACTTCGTCGCTTCCCACAAAAGTTCAAGCGGTATCTGCCCATGACCATTGCAGACTTTGACCATCTGCTGGAACTTGTTGGCCCTGACCTCACCCGGCAAGACACCCATTGGCGGCTAGCCATATCCCCTGAGGAACGACTGGTTGTCACGCTCAGGTAATTTTGGTTGGCCCTTGTGCGTTATGTATGTTTGCCTGTGTCCAGAATGCACATTTTTTCATGGGCTACAATGTACTCCGGCCTTAGCCACATACCTGTGCTGTTGTTATTGCTTGTGCCCTCAGTCCTTTCATTGTAAGAGTGAAGCGCAGGTGCGTGTGTGCGTGTCCTGGAGGCGGAGCCAATCCCTGGTTAAACAATGTGTATGGTGGCACTCAGGTCATCCAGCAGCCTGCCTAGTGGGCGCTTATCCCGAGCGCACCGGCCAAAGCTGCAAACAGCATTTTATTGTGTGCTCCCAATAACCCCTCACTAGGCAGCCAGCCTCATGACCTGGTTGCCACGATACTCATTGGGTAACCCGCCCTAGGGTGCAACTAAAGGCCATGCACACACGCACCTGTGCTTCACTGGCAAAATGGAAGGATTGTGTGCATAAGCAGTAAATATTTGCCACCACTGTTATGTGGCCAAGTTCATGGTTTTTTTTTTGGTAATGATGTCATTTGGAGCACTGTGCATACAGGTGTTGCACTGTTGTAGGCTTGTATTTCCTTGCCCTTAATCAGTATTTTATTACATTCATTTAGATATGCCATTGCAAATGTGGCCATGCAGCTTTGTGTACTTGACTGTTGTGTCCTGTTTTCAAATGGTGATATATGTGCCATCCCTTAAGGATTTTGGAGCCTTGCCCTGTAGTTCTCTGTGCCATGTGTTCCATAATATATCTCTTCCCATCCTCCTTGCCATATGTTGCTGTTTGCATATCTTGCAGGGAATTATTTGTTTCACATTGTTCTGTTGTACTGTAACAAAGAATGTCCCCGACTAAGCTATGTTTTTGTTCTCTCTCCAGATTTTTGGCATCTGGTGAATCCTACGTCTCCCTCTATTTTCAGTTTAGGATGGGTGTGTCTACCATCAGCTGTGTCGTCACACAAACTTGTGATGTGTTGTGGCAGAAACTTCAGCCCCTTGTGATGCCATCACCCACCTGTGAAATCTGGCAAGAGTCAGCGGCCGAATTTCAGAGGATTACCAACTTTCCCAACTGTGTGGGTGCCCTGGATGGAAAGCATATTGCCATAAAAAAGCCAGCCAACAGTGCCTCACGGTACTACAATTACCAGCACTTCCACTCTATCGTGCTGATGGCGATTGCGGACTCCCATAGCCGCTTTATAGCGGTTGATATTGGGGCCTATGGGCTGGCACTGTACCGTGGGTCTTTTAACCTACCACCCCCACGCGCATTGCCTGGAACCTCTTCTCCACAAGTCCCACATGTGCTTGTAGCGGATGCGGCCTTCCAACTGCACAGTAATGTCATGAAGCCATATGCCAGGCGCACACTCACACCAGCTCGGCGTATATTCAACATGCGTTTAAGCCAAGCCAGGCAGTATGTAGAGTGTGCGTTTGTCATATTGGCAACAAGGTGGCGGGTTTTATTAACAACTATTATGCTGAAACCCAGCAATGCTGACCGTGTGGTGAAAGCTACTGTATGCCTCCACAATTATGTGGCCACACAAGAGCCCACTGATGTTGATCCAGTGGATTGGTTATCACCTTTGGTCCCCTTCGAACCTCACAATGTACGAGCACCACTTGTGGCCACTCAAGTGCGTGATCAATATTGTCATTATTTTGAAACACATTAGGCATGTATAATTCTGTGAACCTGTCCAGACTGAGGTTTAGTCTTTTTCGTTATGGTTCCCCTACTTGTTTACACAGTGTGTGTGTTTTTTTGGTTTTTGGAGTAAACTCCTATGTGCTTGTAATTGTCTGACGTCTGTGTTTTTCTTTCAGAATGTGATGGTCAATAAACTGTAGGGTACAACCACAGCACTCCAAGGAGGCTAACAGAGGGCTTGCTCACACACCTGCGCTCTCATTAATCATCAGGTCACACCTAAATCCTTAGAGCGCAGGTGTGTGGTCAAGACCTGTGATAATCCAAATAATAGTCAGGCAAAAAACACAAGGTTTTCAACAACATTTACTCACACCAAACTCAAAATCTGTGTGTCTCAATCGACAAAAATAAAACGGAAAACCGGTAGTCAGCTAGACATTGCCCCAACATTCCAACATTCCAACAATCATGGCCTTGATTCTTCATCTCCCAGGATAGTCACATCCAGGGAGATGGGCACACAATAGGTTGTTATGGTCTTGTGTAAGTCTGCCATTAGGGCATAACGATCCCTTGTGGTCAATTTGTCAAGATCTGGCACATAGGTCTTTAAAAAATTAAGCCACGGACTCTCCTCCCGCTGTGGTGGCTGGTTTGAAACAGCAGCCAGCCTCTGCTCCAGCATTTGCCTCTGTAGAGACAGGCCTCTTTGTTCGCAGGTGGTGGGGGCTCAGCAGATGTTACAGGAGGCTCAGTACCTTCCAACCCAGCCTGTGTTGCCTCAATTTCCGCCTCTTCGGCGCTGGTGTTCCCGAGGTTCAACACAGTAGTGTTGCTGTGTGTGCTGTGTAGAAAAATATCTACATGACAACTGCCCTCTCCAAAATTATTACACACATTACAAACATTGAACACACTTACTCTCGGGCCTCATAGGCCTTTTCCAGGAATCGCAGCTGGTTGGCGTACTTGTACCGGACGGGTGGCTTGTCCAAATCCCCCCTCATATATTTGGCCATGTCCCTCACGACAAGGTGGATGCGGTCCTTCATCGCCCGCCAGCGAACATGGACCTTCTACTCTTCATAACACAGGATTAATTTAAAACACCGGCTACATTAATGTCACAAACACCACATCATGACCAGATAGTTGTGTGGCGGGCCACCATGATCAATGACTCTTACCAATGGCTAGGCGTTCCCTAGGAGACATGTCATCCAAATCGGGGTACAGCCTATGGTTTATTCACCCCCAGTATTCTCTAATCAGGGCTGTATTGCTGTGGTCCCGATGTGTCGGGTCCCAGATAGCAACAAAGTCTTCGATGATGCGAATTAAGGAATCATTATCCACATCAATTTTGTCCAAAGAACCAGGACTTGCATGACGCCTTGAGCCCTATTTAAATAAAGAACGATTTTTTGGAAATAGAATTTCACCCACATTTGTTACCTCTTTTTACAATTTACAATGATTAAGTTTGTAGCAACATTGTTTTCAGATTGGCTAATGACACATATTGCCATGACACATCAAACATAAAAGGGCAATGTGGCAGCAAAGACTAGTTTTTTTGGGTATTGGAGCAAGAAATTTACTCACCCCTGATGAGGCAGCAGTGGCCTTGCGAGCTGTGCCCTTCGTTTTTTTGCGGCTGCTTTTTTGGGGCTGCTTGCCCTGTGTTTAGTATCAAAAAAAAACACATTAGAGGTCTACATCACAAAAGGAGTGCTACACATATCACCAACATAACAACAAATACCATTGTGTAGTCAACATGCTGCAATGTTGCTACACACAATTAGTATATTGTCCCACACAGGATTGCAGGACATCAACAGCTTGTGAAACCAACCAGTTTGCCAACCCAGAGTGATGGTGGGTTTACACAGACCAATTTATCTGTTCAATATCTGAACCAATCTCTGGTTGCAGTGAAATCATGGATACATTGCTCCATTTTGTGGCTGTGTACAACATGGAGCAATGTATCCATGATTTCACTGCAACCAGAGATTGGTTCAGATATTGAACAGATAAATTGGTGTGTGTAAACCCACCATGAGAGACACCATTGGCAGGAGACATTTGTGTGTCTAGATTTTAAGAAGTAGGCCTTGATTTCAGGGTGCACACAAATGTGACATTGGAAAATGACCCTTACCCACGATAAGGGGCCATTCTCAAATGTGCAAGTACCTCCAACCAGGGCCGCACCGTCCATTGGACAGTGTGAGCCCTGAGTCTAGAGCGGCGGCAGCCAGGGGGAGCGGCATGAAAGAAGGGGGCGGCGCCACCAACATCAGCGGCGGGCTCAGGAGAGACGGACGCTGTCATCGGTAAGAGGGCGCGCGCTGTGGCACTGCAGGCTGCAGGGGCGGCGGGGCCGAGCGGACGCTGCAGGGGCGGCGGGGCTGAGATCCGCCAGCACCCCCCATCCCCCACGCTGCAGGGGCGGCGGGGCTGAGATCCGCCAGCACACACCCCCCCCCTCCCCGTCCTCCGATCGGCTCAGGCGGCAGGGTGGCTAGATGCACCCTGCCTCCAACACACAACAATTGTGTGAACTTCACACATGGCCCAATTGGCATACAAACTTGGTTGTTGGTTAAAAGTAGTTTGGAAACAATAACATTACAGTGCGCATGAAAAT
Source organism: Allobates femoralis (assembly GCA_033576535.1). NCBI lineage: Eukaryota > Metazoa > Chordata > Amphibia > Anura > Aromobatidae > Allobates > Allobates femoralis. The sequence continues at coordinate 254,923,957 of JARQOC010000003.1, read as the reverse complement.
GTCCCTTACCTTAGCCCGCCTTCTAGATTGGGAAACCTTCTTGCTTTTTTTCCCTTTTGAGCCTTTGCCTTTAGACGGATGTTTACGTTTTTTGCGCTGCAAGGTGAAATAGAAGAATCATTAGGCAAGATTTTGAGCCTTAAAAACAACACACACATGTTGTTGTGGTCATACATGGTGCGACGCCTTAGTAATGTGTCAACACTAGACCATCCCTGACCTCGGCCATGACCCAAATCTAATTAGAATAGTACTTACATGATGGGAGGTTGACTCACTGGAGGATTGTGAGGTTGACTCCGAGTCCTGTGAAGGGACAAAATTGTATAAATATGGGCCCAACATCCATCCTGTCATATGGAGAGTTAAAACACAAATAAACAGGTGTAATGGAGTGTGTAGAGTGTTGTTGGTTGGCCTCCCAAACTTAGAGGTCCATACATCAAAAACCTTACTTCATGGCCACCCATGAAACAGTACTGGCACATGTTGTCAAGGACCAATTATCCTTAAATTAGTGGAACAACATATTACACACACCTACCAAAGCCACCTCCATGTACAGCATGGGCAATGTATAGGGCATGTTGCGCAAAGTGGCGAGGTTTCAGATTGTGACTGTGACCAGTGTGAAAAACAGGACACTGGAACAAATAGGCAGAGGAGAGCAACTGGCACACAGGGGTGAAGAGGGTCCAAGCCCACACAGATTAGGCCAACATCACCACGGCTAATGCCTGTGACCAAAAAGGTGTGGCATCTTTGTTTGAAACAACATCCCCCCCCCAAAAAAAAAAAATGGCCTTGCCCATCGGCCAGCGTAAAGATTTGTATAAAATAGGTAAGCGCCACACATGTGACTCTGATATGTCAGTTGTGCACACATACAGCCACAACCACATTTAACAAACAAAATGTATGTATGGCATGAGTGACAAGCAGGTTTGAGCATCCTTAGCGTCACCAAACTAATCCTAGTAAATGAAAGGAAGGAGCAGGGCTGCAACGGTCTGGTTAAAATAACAAGGGGTGCATCCGCACAGGGATAGGAGATATAGTCAAAAAGAGGGAAAAAGGTACCCCTGTATAGCGAAGCACAACCAACAAGACGTATTTCAATGCAAGTGAGATTTATTAGATAATTAAGTGGATAATGGCATAAAAGAGCCAAGCAGACATATAAAAACAATTAAAACAAAAACTGGTCCGGACCAGCTCTACCCTCTGTATAAGGCATATATATTACTAAATAAACCCCAGAAGAACATACAAGGGAACTATACAAGTATAGTAGGGTAATGACATCAATTAAAAGGTACACTAGTGCACAATCAAATACAGTCAATAATCAAAAAGGGGGTAATAACATATGGTCAGTGGCACTTGTAACATTACAACAGGGACATCATACAGAAAGTAATGGAAACATCAAACAGTGTCCTCAATGGGTTAACACGTGATAAATAACGATACAATTAACAGTGAAGGAAGGTCGCAAACACTCACCAAGGGACACAGTTATAAAAGAATGTAAAACAGTTTCCAATATATATTGTAGTCTAGTTATACAAGAGAACCACATATGAAACATGAATGTCCAGGAGGAATAAGGAGATAAAACGAGTTACCAAGTGCCAAGTGCCAATTGCCCACAGAGGGAGAGAGCAGGTCCGGCCAGGCCCCACGCGTATCGCCAAACGGCTTCGTCAGGAGCTAGTGTGGATATCAAATTGAGGCTCATTTATAGGATAATGCCAGGTGTAAGCTAAATGAATGTTATCCATAACATCCGGTATCTCCCAACGGGGAGATTGTGTGCAGGGTGGACCAGGGAGCCTCCAGCGTCATATCCGGTGACGCGGCGCCAGCCAATATGTCAATTACCTGGTTGGCGCCCACGTCATATCCGGGACCGCGGGAGAGAGGAATAAGTTAAAGAGAACACGGGCCGGGAGTATACCAGAGTCACTTCCGGTGACGCGGCGCCAACCATATGTGTGAAGTCTCTGGTTGGCGCCCGCGTCACATCCGGAACCGCGATGCAGAGGGGAGGGAGAAGTAATCAGTAAGTCTGCAGCATGAATGGAGGGAAAGTCGACCAAGAGCATAATGGCCCTGAGGACCCCGTGTGGCAGTAGCGTCACACACGGGACAGGGCTACCAGAATATCTAAAGAAGGGATATATAGGAGAATATGTAGCCTAGATAAGAAAGAAGGAAGGAGAGATGAATTAAAAGTAACAGAAGGTGAACATATAGAGAATAGAGATGCGGATCAGCACAATATGATTACTCGTATTAAAGATAAAGGTAAAAAATAATGTAAATACGGGGTGATATGGAGCCCTGATAGAGCTGAAAGTCAGTCATGGGTAGATACATAGAGGGCATACTGGGTAGGCACAGACCCAAGGGAGCAATTCAATAACAGGAGTCCGCGAGGATTTCCGTAAACAGGCTCTTGACCTTTCCTCTCGTTTTAGAGATCGTGTTCTTCTGGGGTTTATTTAGTAATATATATGCCTTATACAGAGGGTAGAGCTGGTCCGGACCAGTTTTTGTTTTAATTGTTTTTATATGTCTGCTTGGCTCTTTTATGCCATTATCCACTTAATTATCTAATAAATCTCACTTGCATTGAAATACGTCTTGTTGGTTGTGCTTCGCTATACAGGGGTACCTTTTTCCCTCTTTTTGACCAAACTAATCCTATTCACAAGACAACATTGAGACGCTGCAAATGGCCCCAAAACTCAGACACATCGGCTAGCTTAAAAGTGCCTCAGTACAATGCGACATGATTGGGTCCGGTTATGTCTGGGCTGACCTAGACAGGCGTGCAGAACCTCGACACACAGGCCTGGGGGGCTATCATGCCCTCCAGTCCGGTGTGCAGCGCAGGCAGCTGCAGGCGGTGACAGGTCCACACCACGCAACCTGCGGAACAGACTTATCAGCAGCGGCAAATGCCGCCACTGCACACTGAACCTGAGGACATGATGGCCCCCCCAGCACTGTGTGCACAACCGGTCCGTGGCTGTCAGGGTCATCCCGGACAGAACCATAAACCTAAACACACCGCAGTGTGAAGCGGCACTTAACAAGGAATAGTAAATCCTGATCCGGTCACATCCGGTAGTTATAGACAAACCAGGAGATGACATTTACACATAACTCCATTAGAAAGCTCTACACATGATATTAGTTTGGTGCGACAATGCGGATTTACCAACACACCGGCACAACCAGATCAGGGAAATAACGGCATTGAGAAAACATCAATCCACCATTGC
>JARQOC010000003.1:254910181-254920564 GCA_033576535.1 Allobates femoralis | reverse complement strand
TAGATTTATATGCTTTTTTAAAAAAATATTCTATCCTGGATGACCCCTTTAAGAAACCATATATAATTAATACATACTTTATTTATATGTAGTATATTTCTATTGCAGATGACTGAAAAGATTAAAATTCATGTTTGTTTAATCAAATGCATCTTGAGTAACATCCATAAAGTGTTCTCCTTGGTTATAACTGTGCAAAGACTACTGGTGTGTGTAAGGTGATCAAAGAAAAAGCTTATCACAGGGAGCACATGACTATTGAGTTACCATATCTCTTCTAACTGGCATCTGATGAAAGATGTTAAAGATGTGGCTATTATTCCCCATTAACTGTGCGATTCATATCAGAAAGACATTTATAATAGTTTTCAGACCCAGGCTACACGTGGTCCCTGTTTTCCGTTAATAAGAAAACATTTTTCATCTGACTACTCTCCATTGCTTTCAAACCTTGTTTATGTCAATTCTGGATAAACAAAGCTTACGGATTCCTCTTATATGAACACATGTTACTTTTCCGAGGGTCTTACTAATTTGCTCGAAACATATGGAAAGCATGGTATGTGGCTTTACTAGTAAGATGTAGAACGTCTAATTCTGAACACAGAATCCAGTGTCATGGCCTCTTTTGTAGAATATTTAATCTAACTGTTGTTGGGATGATTAATAGGCTTTTGACCAGGTAACTTTTCTTAGCCTGCGAGAAGAGCCTTTCTTTCCTGAAGTGTCTTTCAGGCTTGTTAGCCTTCAAAGACTTTTAAGGTCAGCTGTGGTGAGACACTAAATCCATTATATTTCCTCTTCCTCTGTCTCCTCACATCACCCTTTTACTCCCAGCATGGAGCAATCCCACTTTCTTGTCTGCAAGTTCGATATATAGAAAAATGCTTGACACGCTTAGTATCTTGATGTTTGCAGTCTCTTTTTCAGCAAAGATAGATAATCAAAAGCAGTTTATTGGCTCTGGTATCACTATTAGAAATATTACAATTTATAATATATCAAGCTCAATAGCCCCAATTCATAGTTCACCATGTGCTCTCCACTTTGTAGGCTAAATGTAGTGATCCCTGATGTTTTTCGTCGGATTAATCGATTACATCTTTTTAAAAAGTCACAAAATTTGGTGCAAGTCTGGTCCACTCTCCATCTGGTGTCTTCATTCATGTTTCATTTTTTGTGACAATTGAAAAAGATGTAACTTTTTGCACAAATGGTTAATGACTAGATATGAGATGAGCGAGTACTAAAATACTCGGGGGTGCTCGATGCTCTGGCCGAGCATCCCAAGATACTCGTGTACTCGGCCAGAGCACCGAGCTCAATGTAAGTCAATTAGTGACAGGCTCCGCCCACAGACTTCCGGCTATAAAACAAGTGTTTCTGGGAAAGGGCGAGAGGGTGGGATTTTTCAAATCGCCGCAGCATACAACACCTTGCTGTGCCCCCCCAGAGGGACCCTAACAATCAATCTGCTCTCTGTGAGGTGCCAGCTCACTGTGTGCACTGAAGGGAGTTGTGTAATTGTGTCAGATTGATAACACTGGGGAACAATTTGAAAAAAAATTTCTGTTGAGTTAGGTTTTTGAGCTGATTTACACTAAAATTGTCATGCTGATTCCAAAAATGTAGTCAGTTTTTTTCTAGCACGTCAAGTTCTTCCTCCACAACTTACCTGCCAGAGACGCACAATTGCACTGATATCTGTAATAAGACTTGTTATCTGATATATATATATATATATATATATATATATCCTTTGTAAAAAAAAATGATAGTGTTAAAAAACATATTTGTCAATTTGTCATGCCTATTTCTTATATATTTCATTTTTTGTTCATATTTGTACTATTTAAAAAAAAACACTTTTTAGGTACAGTAGTTTACATATTTTTGAGAAGACAAAAATCCTATAGTTCAAAAACTTGACGTGATAGAGAAAAACTGAGATCATTTCTGGATTCAGCATCGAAAAATTAATTAAGAACAGTTGTCTGACCTAACTCCTAAAAAATTGTGTTCCCCAGTGTAATTAATAGCGAGGAGTCCTAGCATCTCGGCAGTACTCGGTGCTCGTGCGAGTAACGAGTAGCACCGAGCATACTCGCTCATCCCCATTAATGACACAAAAGAGAAAGCCCTTTTTTTGCCAAATTAATGAACCGAATGCAGCATTTTGATGACTAGCGCAATAAACATCAACAAATATCTCAAGACGAAAGAAGAGAAGTGACTTGAGAAAAACAAAACTGATGGATCAGGAACAATGTGTTAATAGTTGGTGTTTGAAATAGGTTCACCATCAATTATCACTGATTAAGCAATGTCTAACATAGTTAGAGATGAGCGAATCGTTTGAAGTTTCGGCTCAGGGGGTGCAACTAAACTTTTTGGTGCTCTGTTTGTGACCCCAGAATGGACCCGAACTTCAATAGAAGTCACTGATTGGCAGTTCAGCTCTTCGCCAACATACAGTCAGCCATACGTAAAATACTTTCGGGGCCAGAAGACTGTTTTTTTTCTTTTTCAAATTAATTTTGTACACACACTACACTTAAAAATTGAGCTTTTAAACCCAGTGCAATACGATCAAACATAGCATGTGGCTCACCCTAGTCCAAGCACCAACTGTACTCAACCACAGCGATGCTTGCTCTAGTTCTGTGCAAACATAAAGCATACAAGCTCAAAACCCAATCAGGTTTGCTCAACATCGGGAAGTTTGGTGACCTGAACCGAACTTTGAAATGTTCACTCATCTCTAAACATAATGCTCACTTTGTATTCAGCTGTGTGTAACAGCTTTGTTTCACATGTTTGCTTTGTTTCACATGGGTCCACATTGTTAGGTAGTCAAAAAAAGGTGTAATGAATTAGAGCAGGACTAGTCCAGCTGATTGCACAGATGCTGTTGATACACATCTGATCCATTCCACGATAGAACATACTGTTTTAACGTTTATTATCAACTAGCTGTAGTACCCGGCTACGCCCGGGTTAAAAAATAACTGCTGTTAGCTATAACAAAATAGAATTTGAATATGTCATATTAATGACCTGTAGGAAAATAGAAGCTGAGCTGTGATTGATTGCTATAGGCAGCCTAATAAATCTCCAGCCAACAGTAAACCCTCGCCCTGGCCGGGTAGTATATGTTACCTCACACATACACATAATAGACAGCTCATGTGACTGACATCTGCCTTAATTCCCTATATGGCACGTGTTGCACATTGGCTGGTTTTAATCAGATGTTTATGTTTGGAAAATAAAGATAGCACACGTATGAGGCGAGTTGTGTGAGGTGATTTGTGCACATCTGTGTCTGTCTGTGTGGTGTGTGTGTCCCTGGGGTGTGTTTGTGTGTGTCCCTGTGGGATGGGGTCTGTGTGGTGTGTGTCTCTGTTGTGTGTGTCTCTTTGTGGTGTGTGTGTCCCTGTGGGGTAAGTGCATGTGCCCCTATAGGGTGTGTATGTGTGTGTGCCCCTGTGTGGGGGTCTGTGGTGTGTGTGTGTATCTGTGTTGTGTGTGTCTCTTTGTGGTGTGTGTGTCCCTGTGGGGTGAGTGCATGTGTCCCTATAGGGTGTGTATGTGTGTGTGTGTCCCTGTGGGGGGGTGTCTGTGTGGGGTGTGTGTGTCTCTGTGTTGTGTGTGTCCCTTTGTGGTGTGTGTGTGTCCCTGAGGGGTGAGTGCATGTGTCCCTATAGGGTGTGTATGTGTGTGTGTCCCTGTGGGGGGTCTGTGTAGTGTGTGTGTGTCTCTTTGTGGTGTGTGTGTCCCTGTGGGGTAAGTGCATGTACCCCTATAGGGTGTGTATGTGTGTGTGCCCCTGTGTGGGGGTCTGTGGTGTGTGTGTGTGTATCTGTGTTGTGTGTGTCTCTTTGTGGTGTGTGTGTGTGTCCCTGTGGGGTGAGTGCATGTGTCCCTATAGGGTGTGTATGTGTGTGTGTGTCCCTGTGGGGGGGTGTCTGTGTGGGGTGTGTGTGTCTCTGTGTTGTGTGTGTCCCTTTGTGGTGTGTGTGTGTCCCTGAGGGGTGAGTGCATGTGTCCCTATAGGGTGTGTATGTGTGTGTGTCCCTGTGGGGGGGTCTGTGTGGTGTGTGTGTGTCTCTTTGTGGCGTGTGTGTCCCTGTGGGGTGAGTGCATGTGTCCCTATAGGGTGGCTATGCTGGTGTGTCCCTGTGGGGGGGGGGGGGGTCTGTGTGGTGTGTGTGTGTCTCTTTGTGGTGTGTGTGTGTTCCCTGTGTGGTGAGTGCATGTGTCACTATAGAGTGTGTGTGTGTCCCCTTGGGGGTGTGTGTGTGTCTTTGTGTTGTGTGTTTGTTCGGGTGCGTGGTGAGTATCCAATGTTGGGGCTGCACCTTAGCGACTATACACTTGCTGTTACTCTTTGTGTGCATGTGGTGTGTATAAATGTCCCTGTGTGTGGTGAATATCTCATGTTGGGGCCCCACCTTAGTGACTATATGCTGGTATGTGCTGTTAGTTTTTGGCGCTATCATTAAGTCCCTCTCATTCACAACTGTCAACTGGTAACTGTCACTTTTTCCCCATTATGTAGATAGGGGCAAAATTGTTTGGTGAATTGGAATGCGCGGGGTTAAAATTTCGCCTCACAACATAGCCTATGACGCTCCCGGGGTCCAGACGTGTGACTGTGCAAAATTTTGTCTCTATAGCTGACAGCTGTCGATTTTCCTCACACACGTTTCCTTTCCCTTTTTTCCCATTATGTAGATAGGGGCAAAATTGTTTGGTGAACTGGAACGCGCAGGGTTAATATTTCGCCTCACAACATAGCCTATGACGCTCTCGGGGTCCAGACGTGTGACTCTGCAAAATTTTGCGGCTGTAGCTGCGACGGTGTAGATGCCAATCCCGGATATACATACACACACACATACACACATACACACATTCAGCTTTATATATTAGATAGCAGGTATTGAAGGCCAAAGAGCAGCATTTATATTATAACTAGCTGTGAGCCCGATGCAAATGCATCGGGTGTCTAGAATATTTTTAATGTTTTTTTTAGATTTTCAAATAATAATCCAATTATTCCAATGACATCTTTACACCAACTACATATATTAGTATGGTTGATATCATTTAAGGAAAATTGAACTATTATGTTGTAAGGGTCTTAGAACACAAAGTAGCAATACTTCTTAATATGTCAATTTTTTGAATTGATGAATTAACAGTACTAATATATGTATCAGCCACTTTGTGTCAGCCCACCAATCGCGTCAAGATGCCCTTACGCCTGGTGGGACCTACTCTAACTAAATCCGAATTGATATAATTTAGATATTTTTAATTGCTGGATTTTTCTTAGATTTTTTGAGGATTGTGATGTAAATAATAAAATTTTGTAAATTGATACAGAAGGAGTTACCAACTACAGACTTGCAGCAATATCCGTGCAATAACAAAAAAACTTGTAATTAACCTACAGTAAATGGAGTTAACATAGCTTCAGCAGGTGCATAAGATGCATCCACTAACTAACCACAGGTGACTGCAGTTGATGTGGATGACACTGCCACAACTATGTTGTCTGCACAAACTGCAAGTTAAGTACAAATTACATATATGCAATTATGAAAATTACAGCAAGTATGTTCTTGATAAGTCCTTCATGTACAATTATTATCATTTAGTATATTCCTCAACAAAGTGAAAAAATCTAAGAAAAATGTCGTGGTAGAATCTAATTAATAATTTATGTTTGTCCCTATCTATCTAACATGTGGAACACACCTTGGTAATGAGATGTGTGTGAACAGCCGTCCCACCCGTCTCTTAGCTGTTCACAAAAACCTCTCCCTTTAAAGAATAAGAATCAAATCTCTCAGCACGTAAAGCACTGGAGCTTAAAATAGTGGTTTCTATCACCCTGTGATAAAATCAGAATGATACACATCTCCAATGAAATCTAAAATGTGTTTTTCCACAAACATTGTATAAACTATGCACATAAAAAACTGAAATTGAAAAGACTAAACTAATTTTTTTTTTTTTTTTTTTTTTTTTTTTTTTTAAATAGAAAAGGTAAAAATATAAAATATGCAAAAGTTCATCCCAAAATATTCCGATAGACAATATTTTTGGTGAAGACTTTCTCACAGTTAGGCACCAATTTCCCTTGAATGCATGAATCCACCACTTTCACCTTCACATTGCATCGTCTCTTCACACGTGAGAAAGCCACATATAATTGTCCATGCCCAAAAACAGGTTCTGGCAAATAAATCCCCACTTTCTCCAAAGTTTGTCCTTGAGATTTATTTATGGTCATGGCAAAGGCAGGCTTCACGGGAAATTGCCGACGTCTTAGTTTGAAAGGCAATCCAGTCTCTGATGGACAGAGATCAATTCTTGGAATGAAGACTACATTTCCTTCATCCGAGCCAGAAATTACTTTTGCTTGTATCAAGTTGTCAAACAAAGCAATAATAATCATCCGAGTCCCGTTGCAAAGTCCTTTTCTGCTGTTAAAATTACGCAAAAGCATTATAATTGTACCAACTTTTAATTTCAGGAGATGAGAAGGCATTCCTGTTGGTGTTAGAGAATTTAGAAATTCCACAGGATATTGTTCGGGATTTTCCGTCTCATCTGGATCAATGGAATCATGGCTCATATATTCCATGTATTCTCCAGGAATACAATCCATCACTTTTGAATTGATCAAATCCACAGCGTCATTTTTGGGACAAAGAATGGCATGTGATGCAGCATTCTGAATACTTTCGTCATTATTCACATCAATGACAATGTTTTCACCAAATATGTCCAAGATTAAAGAGCCAGTGCAGATCATGTCTTGCGGGATCTCAATGACATCATCACCAAGGTTGTAATCATTGGACAATTCTCCATTTCCCAATTGAATTAACCAATTGCTATATTCAGAATCAATGGAGCGCATGTTGTTAATGAGCGGCAATTGATTGAAAAGCTGCCATTGTCGTGAATATTTAATGCAGCTCTCTACAATGTCTGTCCTTGTTCCGTGGGAGATGATAGGAAGACACTGCCGAAAGTCTCCTCCCAGAACAATGACTTTCCCTCCAAAGGGTAATTTATTTTTGTTGGAGACATCAGTTGTCATGACATCCCGTAATAATTGATCAATTACATGCAAAGCGTATTTTGACAACATAGTAGACTCATCGATGATGAAGAGTTTGGTAGTCTTCAAATGTTGGGCCGCATCAGTATCATTTTTGATTCTTGAAACGGATGTCTCATTAATTGGTATTGGTATGCCATACAGTGAATGGATAGTTCTTCCTCCTTGCAATAGATTAGCAGCAATCCCTGTACTGGCTGCAGGTGAGACAACTTCTCCTTCTCCTCTCAGTTCATGAATCAATAGATGATACAGATATGTTTTCCCACTTCCACCGGGACCGTCAAGGAAAAAGCACTTTGGCTTATCACTTGTATCCTCTAAAGCTTTATGGATTGCAGTATAGGCCAAACGTTGTTGATCATTTAAGGTGGCTTTCATTTCATGTGCTCTTACTAACTCTTCTTCTTTGTTGTATTGAGGACGAATGTGTGGTTTTCTTTTTGGGCGTGGCAGATTAAAATCAATGAAATGTTTAGCATGAAATTTTAAAACATGTTCAACATCAGTCATGGCGTATCCTTCACAATGTTCACAATCATCAGTGTCAGGGTGGTAGGCATGGCAGTAATCTTGAACGAAGTGTTGTTTAAATTCTTGCCACAACTCCAGGGGATGATTAGGAGGACCAAAGACACATATATACGCAAACATGTCACGGAGCTGTGCAGGCATATTGAGAACACAGGCATCCAATAAAGTTTTTCTCCAAACACTGTCATCGAAGAGCAATCCAAGGGCTAATGCCGCCTCTTTAAACGTTGGGTATGTGACTTCCTTAACAGTCTTAAGGTTATCAAAACTTGTAGCTCCTTTAACATGGAGTAACAACAGCCTTAAAAAATAACGTTCTTGTTCTTGAATACTAACAGTATAGAGTCTACCAATGACTGAAGCACCTCTTCTCCTTCTAACTTCCCATGCACCTTCTTTCCAAACATAATGCTCAGGAATTTGATGATATAAGTACTCCCGAGCTTTGGGATCATTCTCATTGAGGGTAAAGTAGGCCATGAGTGTTGATTGTCTGTCCATTGAATAACTGATGTTGTCCGCAGAATCACCCTCGTGAAAAAAAAGTGATTGTGAATGAGGCAGATGTACTGCAAGACGAATAATGCTGTGAGATTGTCTATGCATTTGAAAAGCAAAGATTCGCCAAGCTGCCTCTGGTGCACTGACATATCTGGAATCCATGAATTTATGAGTTTCATCGTGTCTGATGTTGGTTTCACAAATTTCCACATTGGCTTTGTCATGACCTTTGTACACATATTTAAAGAGGTATTTTACGCTCTGAATGGAAGCACATATTTCCACATTGATATGGCACTTATATTTTAATAAAAGGAAAGGGTTATAGGGAACCACCCAAGAATTATCAATCATCTTGGAATGGTGTGGAAAAGAACGTCCTTCGTTTCTTTGATAACTTGGATATGCATCCTCAGGTATAACAGTTTTTGTTTGAAACTGTTTTGGAAAATTTTTTTTACACTTTCCATTCTCCATACATGGAGAATTGGGATTGTGTTGTCCACAGGGGCCATGGATCATGTGTTGCATGACAATTTGATGGAGCAGAGGGTAATGTGATGGATCAGGAATTTCAGCCCAAACAGTATTGTCCACTTCCACCTCAGTTCTTAGTTTTGAGTTGGCATCCAGAATAATTAGAATGTGAGCATGTGGTAGGCCTCGCTTTTGAAATTCTATCACATGAACCATAGCACAAACCTTGCCAAATAATCCAGAATTAATATCTTTCAAAAGGGCTTCAAGTTTAATCCTGAATACACGTGCCACTAAATCCGGGCGATGTTCAGCACGCTGCCATGGCTGTAAATTGGTTACAATTTCACTCCATTTTGGATTGCAGGTCATCGTTATAAAAAGATCTGGTCTTCCAAATTTAGTTACAATCGCCATGGCATCTTGATACCTCTGCTGCATGTTTCGGGGACTTCCCTCAAAGGAAGATGGTAAAATTACGGTTTTGCCAATGGGGATTCCTTTTTCTACGGATTTTCTCAGCAAATGTTCTTGAAGGAGACAATAATCTTCCACCTTCAAATCTTTCTGGTGTTGTCGTATAAAATTTAAACGATTGGCCTCGATCTTAACATAGGCATCCACCAAGTACTGCTGTGTCAGTTTTCCTCCATTAAGGACAGGATTGAATTCTGTCCGTACTGACAGCAAATAACAGTAATACTGCAGCTGTGTCACCCTGCGAGGATTTTGGCCTTGGTGTATGAGTGATTCATGCCACCCTTGCTCTCCATGAGGGAAAAACAATGGATACAGTAATGCATCCAAATTACTGTGTAAAATACTTATTTGCTGTGTTTTGGGGGCCAACGGATTATTTGTGTCTGGTTTTAGATGTATTAAAATGTCTCTATTAAATGGTGGCTCTCCATCAGCATTTTCAAAGATGACTGCAACTTCATGGACAGTAGGGTTGTTATACCGTCTTGGGTCTTGCTCTCTGTCTTGTTTAATTGCCATGATGATATTAGGCATTTTTGTGCCATGTTCAAATGCTTTCTGTTCTTCCTCTTCCTCCACTTGCCGTAACATTTTGTAGGCTGAAACAAAGGGATTAATACCTTCCAATTGCTCAGCAATAATTCTCATCAAGGCTGGATTACACTTGAGATTTTCTGGAGACTGTAGGCGTTGTTCAGTAGCAGTAGCACTATCCAAAATATAGAGCTGTGCATATGCTGGAACTTGACCTTCAGCGGGGTGGAGAGTTCCAGTTCTATGGTAAATTTGGCCGTGAATCCGGAAACAATAAGGACCGTGTCCAGGTGGTTGCGAAACACTTGCACCCATCGAAGCAAATGCAAAGGAACTATTAATGCTCCTGATATTCTCCATGAGATTTTTACTATATGGGCTGTCTCCTTTTAGTAAAGTAGTGAAGAGCTCAGGGTACTGAGGTAATGGTACCTTAACTTTACCCTTGTGACAACAAAGGGAGAACTGTCCATCAGATGGCCTTTCAGCCTCAAAATGTTGTGCTTCACAATGTTCACATTACACATTCATGGGCCCACAGGTATGTTCTAAAATACTGCTATCATCATCAGTAAAGCCAATAGGGATTAATGACGTTGGTGAAGTGAGCAACCGATGACGTTTTTTGTAGATGCCTACAAAAATAAGGCGTAGCTGTGTAGAAGTTTCAACACATTCAAGAAAAGAAGTAGTGACTGAAGACTTATTCCTGAGGT
>JARQOC010000003.1:254877681-254905181 GCA_033576535.1 Allobates femoralis | reverse complement strand
ATCACCAAGCCATAATCGATTAATAATAATAATTAATATTAATACTAATAATAATATTAATAATTAATAATAATTACTAATCGATTATATTGGCCCAAAAAGATGTCTTGTAGGGATGAGGTTCCAGCACTGGTTTGCCGACGTCCGTCCCACAGGATCACCAAGGCAGGAATAATTTGTGAGGAAAATTATAGAAAACACTATAAAATTGCGTCAGGGGGGAGTATAGTGATTGGTAGGCAAAAGGGAGTATAGTGATTGGTAGGCAAAATGTGTTGCCACCCAGCAACAGCGCAGTCTGCCACAGGTTTTTTCGCGGGCAAACCTTACCGCAAGTGCAAAACCGCACTTGCCGCACCTGCCGCAAGTCGTTCTATACTTTCTATGGGGATTACCGCAAGCGCGCCGCAAGTGCTCGCACTGAGCCAGCGAGTCAATATGCGGCGCGATTGCGGTAATCCTTATGGGAATTACCGCAAGCGCGCCGCAAGTGCTCGCACTGAGCCAGCGAGTCAATATGCGGCGCGATTGCGGTAATCCACAGGGACACTGGGGCACAGAGTCACAGGGGCACAGGGGCACTTTGGCACAGGGGCACTGGGGCACAGGCACACAGTCTCCAAAGCACTGTGTCAGCATGTGCTGACAGCAGCTGCTTCGGAGCGGGAGGCACAGGGGCACTGAGGCACAGGGGCACAGGGGATGGCGGGGGTGACAGGGGCACAGGGGCACTTGGGCACAGGGGCATTGGGGCACAGGGGCACAGGCTCCGGAGCACTGTATCAACATGTGCTGACAGCAGCTGCTTCGGAGCGGGAGGCACAGGGGCACACTGAGGCACAGGGCACAGGGGCACAGGAGGCACTGAGGCACAGGGGCACAGGGCGGCTGAGGTAGCGACTCGCAATGGCCTCGCGGCCATTGCTCGCGCTACCTCAGCGGTACATCGCTAAATTTGTGGCCGAGCCTCTGGTTCTATTTTCGGCCACCGACTCGCAATGGCCGCTTCGCGGCCATTGTTCGTGCGTGGTGACGTCAGCGGCTCGCAATGGCCGCTACGCGGCCAATGCTTCGCCGTGATGACGTCACAGAGTGTGACATATCCACGGCACGTTGTCGGGGTCCGACACGAAAACGTCTTAGACAATTATATAGTAGATGTACATTGGTACACCCATTTTAAGTGATAGTTAAAGGGGTTTTGCCGTGAACAAAATTTAATTAAAAGTTGATTTTAATCAATAGATGTTGGAATAATAATAGTTTCCACAACTGGATATGTTTAAACATGTTTTTCCTGTGCTGAGATAATCTTATATATGTGACCCCCACTATGGACTGTGTAATGGCTGTGTCTGACCATACTGGGACATGGTCTGATCATATCACATCTCCTGTGCTGAGATAATCTTATATATGTGTCCCTGCTATGTACAGTGTAATGGATGTGTCTGACCATACAGGGACATGGTCTGATCATACCACATCTCATGGGCAGGGGAGGAGGTAAAAAAAAACTATACAGATAATACAGCATTGGCTCACAAATTATGTTTTCTTTGAGGTAAAACATTTAAAGAAAACATGCAGGGAAATGCTTTTACTCACAGAAAGTAATCAGTTGTGATCCTGTGCTGTACTAGTTGTACACTCTCTTTTTTGCACCCTCCCCTACCCAGAAGATGTGGTATGATCCAACCATCTCCCTGTACGGTTAGACACTGCTATTACACAGTACACAGGAGTGACACATATATAAGATTATCTCAGCCTAGGATATGTGGTATGATCAGACCATGTCCCTGTATGGTCAAACACATTGATTGATCAGTACATAGCAGGAAAACATATATAAGATTGTCTCAGCACAGGAGATGTGGTATGATCAGACCATGTCCCTGTACAGTCAGACACATCCATTACACAGTACATAGCAGGGACACATATATAAGATTATCTCAGCAGAGGAATATTTTTTTTAAACACATCCAATTGTGGAAATTATTATTATTCCAAGATCTGTTGATTGAAATTATTTGGTTATGCAAACAGAATGTTGCAGCAGCTGTCTGGGTGGCTGCTCTCAGACGATCTTGGAGTGTAGATGCTGGATGTGGAGGTCCTGGGCTGGTGTTGTTACATGTGGTATGTGATTTTGAGGCTGGATGGATGTACTGACAGATTATCTGAAATGCCTTTGGAGATGGTTTATGGTATAGAAATGAACATTCAATTCACGGGCAACATCTCTGGTGACATTCCTGCAGTCAGCATGATAATTGCACTCTCCCTTAATACTTGCGACATCTGTGGCATTGTGCTGTGTGATACATCTGCACATCTTAGGCTGGCTTCACACTACGGTTTTTGTCATCCTGTTCCGTTCGTTTTTTAATAGAACAGGATGATTTTTGCCACCCATGTATCCCTATGGTGCCAGATTGGTCATAAATGGCCATCCGGTTTTGTGAATCCATTCCTAGATTCATTTTTGTCCTGTTTTTCGCCAGTCCCAAGATCGAAGTCTGCACCGTTTTTGGGCTCCAGTGACAAAACCGTACAGAAACTAATCCAGTCCGGGACACTTAACATGGGGGGCCAATGGAACCGGATTCGGAAAAAAGCAGAATAGTTTCCTGGATCTGGTTCCAGGGTACAGAGCATGCTCAGAACTAGAGCACTGCTCTGTACCTGTGGTATATGCGTGTAATTTCACTTTAGCAGTGTTTCTACATATACTGCTAAAGTGAAATTAAGTCAAGGAATGGTTAAAAATAAAAAAAATCAAATACTTACCTCTTTGGTCACTGACACAGGAAGATGTCTGATGCTGCAAAGACCTAAAAAGCTGATTGGCTGGTAGCGATGAGTTGATGTGTCATGTGATTGCTACCGGCCAATCAGCCATTGGTCAGCTAATTAAGGTCCTTGCAGCATGTTAGCTGCATCAGATGTGAACGCCTCGGATCCCAGCACAGGTGAGCATTTATTTATTTTTTTAATGCCCATTGCTTTCTTTCACTTTAGCGAAAGTACTGCAGGTTCGGCTCCTCCCAGCTCTGTCAGTCTGGATCCCTCCGGATGACAGAGATGGCATCCGGAGTTTACAATCCGGGCCTGTCCATTCCTGTTCATGGGGTCCTGCAAAAACCATGATCACATGGACAGGAACAAAACCGTAGTGTGAAGCCAGCCTTAGAGTGGCCTGGTATTGTGTCTAATCTGCATCTTTTTTTTTAACCATTTGTTTTTTATTGAAATTTATAAAACAGAACAAATCAATCAAGTAATGTAGGTGCAAAGAGCATCACATAAAACACAAAAGTTAGATCATAATATAAAGGGGGGAGAAGGGGAAGGGGATCAAGGGGAGGGAGCATAACGATCATGACAGCGAGTAATTCGAATAATATACAGGAAACTAGATCAGATTCACAGAGATACAATGCATAAGAACAATAAAACAGATATCACTAAAAATAAATAAAAAACAACAAAACAAAAAACGGCGACGGGAGCTCAAGAGGGCAATGACACTGTGTTGTGTGGGGAGGATACCCAAGGGTCCCACCAGTTTAATATACGGTTTCTCCGTGTCAGACCCTGTGCCAACATCACTTCATATGAGAAATGCTGATTTAAACGCACTATGACTTCAGACCTCGTAGGGAGGGTGGAGGTGCGCCAGTGAGACGCAATAGTAAGTCTGGCCGCAATAAGGACATTTGTAATGATGGGACGTAATATGGATGGGAATGACTAATCTGCATCTTGATATGTCACACGTGTGAGTTGGATGGATTATCTCGGCAATGGAGAAGTGCTCACTAACACAGATTTAGACAAATGTGTGAACAGTGCTTTAGAGAAAAAGGCATTTTCTCACCGTAGAAAAAGTCTTAGATCTTTGATTTCAGCTCGTGAAAAATAGGAGCAAAACAAAAGTGTTGCATTTATATTTCTGATCAGTTTATACATATATATGTACCGTATATACTCGCGTATAAGCCGAGGTTTTCAGCCCAAAAATTGGGCTGAAAAGTCCCCCCCTCGGCTTATACGTGAGTCATATATCCATCTGTATACAGGCCCCCCCCCATCGGTATACAGGGCTTCCCCCCTGCTGCTGCAAACCTGTAAAGGAATACATCATTATACTTATCCCTGTCGCCGCCGCAGCCATCGCGCTCCTCCGGCTTCTTCAGGCTTCCTCCTCCTGGGCGCCGGCAATGACGTCATTGGCTGTGCATCAGAGGAGGAAGCCGGAAGAAAGCGGATGAATCCGGAGGAGCGCGATGGCGGCGGCGGTGACAGGGATAAGTATAATGATGTATTCCTTTACAGGTTTGCGGCAGCAGGGGGGGGCCCTGTATACCGATGGGGGGGAGAGGCCTGTATATACCTCTGGGGCTGCTGTATACTTCCACTGGGGCTGCTGTATGCTTCCACTGGGGCTGCTGTATACTTCCACTGGGGCTGCTGCTGTATACTTCCACTGGGGCTGCCGCTGTATATACCACTGGGGATGCTGCTGTATACTACCACTGGGGCTGCTGTATATACCTCTGGGGCTGCTGCTGTATACTTCCACTGGGGCTGCCGCTGTATATACCACTGGGGCTGCTGCTGTATACTTCCACTGGGGCTGCTGCTATATATACCACTGGGGCTGCTGCTGTATACTTCCACTGGGCTGCTGCTGTATACTACCACTGGGGCTGCTGCTGTAACACTGCTGGGGCCTGTATATACCACTGGGGAGGCTGCTGTATACCACACAGCTGGGGGCTGTATACTTGTGCTGGGGTCCACCCTCGGCTTATACACGAGTCAATAGGTTTTCCCAGGTTTTGGGGGCAAAAGTAAGGGGTCCGGCTTATACACGGGTCGGCTTATACACAAGTATATACGGTATATATGCATATATGTATATATATATATATATATATATATATATATGTAATTTATTTATTTCACTAATGTCTTTTGATTCACAAATCCTAAAAATTAAGATTAATTGCAAATATCTGTATTTTGGGAACATTACGAAAGTAGTGTTTTCAGTGTTCAGTAATGGATTAAAATCCATTTGGGGTGATGTAATGAAAACAGTTTGTTGTGTCTGGTGCTAGTGACCACCAGCTTCTATTTCCATCCTCTACTTAGACTAATTAAAACAGACAAACCCTTCTGCCCATCATCACTTCTTATCCCCACAGATTCTTTGTCTGTAGGTTTGTCTGAGACTTTTTTGAGATGGTCTTGAATTGATCACAAACATAGTAGCGTGGGAGAGAAACCACTGTATTCACTGGGCAAGTGACTGAAATCCCATTTGCAGACAATAAAGAGCATGTGAAAACACCCTGGAATAAGTGTTCTGTTCATGACAAACATATATCTAGAGAAACATGTCTG
Source organism: Allobates femoralis (assembly GCA_033576535.1). Lineage (NCBI taxonomy): Eukaryota > Metazoa > Chordata > Amphibia > Anura > Aromobatidae > Allobates > Allobates femoralis. Next base: position 254,899,763 of record JARQOC010000003.1, on the reverse strand, counting down.
ATCTAAATGCACACACATCACCCATCAAACCATCTTGTGAGAGAACATTTAAGGTATGCCAAGTCCAGTCAGTCTTTGAAATGAGTAAAGGTTAATTCTATGGCCATGTCAGCTGGCAAATTCAGAAATGTAAATTATATATAATTTATTTAAAATGAACCCTAACAGAACATTTTATTTATTACTATATACAGATGTGCATCTCAATAAATTAAAATATAATCAAAAATATAATTTATTTTAGTAGTTCACTACATAAAGTGAAACACATATATTATATAGAGTTATTACTGAGTGATCTACTTCAAGTGTTTATTTTTGTAAATGTTGATGATTATGGCTTACAGCCAATGAAAAATGAAATGTCATTATCTCAGAAAATTAGAATATTTTATAAGACCAACTGAAAAAATGTTTTTTTTTTATTTCATAAATATATGTACAGTAAATGCACTCAATACTCAGTCGGGGCTATTTTTGCGTGAATTACTGCATCATTGTAGCGTGACATGGAAACGATCATCCTGTGGCACTGCTGAGGTGTTATGGAAGCCCAGGTTGCTTTGATAGCAGCCTTCAGCTCGTCTGCATTTTTGGGTCTGGTGTCTCCCATCTTCCTCTTGACAATACCCAATAGATTCTCAATGGGGCTTAGGTCAGGTGAGTTTGCTGGCCAATCAAGCACAGTGGTAATGTGGTTATTATACCATGTTTTGGTACTTTGGTAGTGTTGACTGTTACCATGTCCTGCTGGAAAATGAAATTTCAACCTCCAAAAAGCTTGTCGGCAGAAGGAAGCATGAAGTGCTCTACAATTTCCTGGTAGACGGCAGCACTGACTTTGGTTTCGATGAAACACAGTGGACCTACACCAGCAGATGACATGGCTCCCCAAACCATCATTGATTGTGGAAACTTCACATTAGACCTCAAGCAGGTTAGATTGTGTTCCTCTCCACTGTCCCTTTAGACTCTGAGACCTTTATTTCAATAACATTTGTAGCTTACGCTCCTTGTGGAGTGTGTCAATGACTGCCTTTTGGACAATATGTCAATTCAGCAGTCTTCCCATGATTGTATAGCCTACCGAACCAGGCTAAGGGACCATTTTAAACCCTTACTAAGCCTTTGCAGGTGTTTTGTGTTAATTGTTTAAATTATCTGAGAGAATGAATTTTGGGTTTTCATTGTCTGTAAGCCATAATCATCAACATTAACATAAAAAAACACTTGAAATAGATCACTCTGTAATGACTCTAAATAATATATGTGTTTAACTTCATGTATTAAATTACTGAAATAAATTCTATTTTTTAACTAATGATTGTTATTGATTTACATCATACATTCAGTGTACATTTTGCATTGCATAGTGCATTAGAACTTTCCGATATTTTGTTCAAAATCAGAGTTGAAATTGGTATATAGTTCAATTTCTGCCGCAACAGATAGGTTGTCCACTTTAACATGAGAGGCCTCACTCTTGTTTCCTTTTGTCGTTCTGCCTCCAATCTTTCCATGTATACCAAATTTTTAGATGGTACAGTATCTCTTGAATGCTTGGTACCTTCTTTTGTACCCATTGCTGTAACAGACATCTTTTGACTATTAAAATCAGGTTATAGAATAATGATGGGAGCCCCCCTGCTCCTTCTTCCTTTCTCCCTCCCACCTTATCCCAGAAATGAAATAGATATGTAAGGGTCTCTAGAGGTATATCAGTAACCACATTTGTTTTATTAGTTGACTTACCCTTTCCCACAGCTCTCTGACCCTCGGCCATTCCTATAGCCCATGTAAAGGGTCGACCTCTTCAAGTTAACATTTCAGGCATTGTGTTATACACTCCCTCATTGATGCCGACACAGGATGTTAAAGGCTACTATCGCTCTATTCATGATTCTAAAGTAGGAGTCCCTCCATACCTCTCTCACAACATTCTTCCTCAGAACCCTCCTTTCACTAAGAATTTTGTCTCCTATTTCTTTTCCTTTCCCCCCTAGCTGCCTAACCCAAACTTTTAAAGACCTGCTCTGGCTTTCTGGGAGTCAGCCTCACCCTAAATCCTTTGTATTGTTGGTTTTCCGGGGGTTGCAAAAAGTAAATTGTCGATATCATTTCTACTTGTCTCTTCCTCTACTTTATTAACTTAGACATCAGCATCCCCATCACTTGCACACATTGAAGTGTTTGTTGTTTTTCTAATGCATATTTGGCTATTATCTACTCTTTATTTAGCCACTTTCTCTCCTCCCCTGTATTAGATGTGCTAACTTGCATACTCCCTTCCACCTCCACTCTATTCTAATTTATTGACATGCAGTTGTGCAATAGATGAAAAATAATTTAGAAAGTGAGATCTAATGGCACTTTTCCATTCTAAGAGACTTTAAACTGTAACAATTATGCAGGTACTCTGGAATCTGAGTGTGGGATGAAACAAGACTTGAGACAAGGTTTGTGGTAAATAGCCTGTATTTGACAAACAAAGACCAAGTTCAAGAGTAGAAACAACAGTAGATAGACCTGAACTTGTATTTAACCTATCACTTACCACTGGCACTTTCCCCTCAGCCTTCAAACACTCCCTGATCACACCCATCCTCAAAAAACCCTCCCTCGACCCCACATCTGTCTCCAACTATCGCCCCATATCTCTCCTCCCATTCGCCTCTAAACTACTTGAACAGCATGTACACTCAGAGCTGTCCTCTCACCACTCCTCCTGCACCCTCTTCGACCGCCTGCAATCTGGCTTCCAACCCCTCCACTCCACTGAAACTGCCCTGACCAAAGTCACCAATGACCTACTGACTGCCAAAAGCAAACGTCACTACTCTGTCCGCCCCCTCGACCTATCTGCCGCCTTCGACACTGTTGACCACTCCCTTCTACTTCAGATCCTGGAATCTCTTGGTATCACGGACCTTGCCCTCTCTTGGATCTCCTCATACTTAACGGACCGGACCTTCAGCGTCACCCACTCCCACACCTCCTCTTCACCTTACCCCCTATCTATCAGTGTCCCCCAGGGCTCAGTTCTGGGACCGCTACTCTTCTCAATCTACAATCTCGGCCTAGGGCAATTCATTGAGTCCCACGGCCTCCAGTACCACCTCTACGCTGATGACACCCAAATCTACCTGTCTGGATCTGACATCACCTCCCTACTATCCAAAATTCCACAATGCCTGTCCGCCATTTCATCCTTCTTCTCCGCTCGCTTCCTTAAGCTGAACATTTACAAAACCGAGTTCATCGTCTTCCCCCCAAGATGCTCCCCCTCACTACCCAACCTATCCATCATCGTCAATGACTGCTCTTTCACCCCAGTCCCCCATGCTCGGTGTCATCCTCGACTCTTCCTTCTCCTTCAAGCCCCACATCCAGACTCTCGCCATCTCCTGCCGTCTCCTGCTCAAAAATATCTCCCGAATCTGCACTCTTCTTGACCACGACACTGCTAAAACCCTTATTCACGTTCTCATCATCTCCCGCCTCAACTATTGCAACCTCCTGCTCTCCGGCCTCCCTGCTACCTCCCTTGCACCTCTCCAATCTATCCTAAACTCCTCTGCCCATCTAATCCATCTGTCCTCCCGCTACTCCCCTGTCTCTCCTCTCTGCCAAGCCTTTTATTGTCTCCCTGCTTCCCAGAGATCCCGGTTTAAAACATTAACCATGACCTACAAAGCCATCCACAACCAGTTCCCTCCATACATTTCCGACATGGTCTCCCGATACCTACCCTCGCGCAACCTGCGATCCTCCCAAGAACTCCTCCTCTACTCCCCCTCTCATTTCCTCTTCGCACAACCGTGTTCAAGATTTCTCCCGGGCATCCCCCATACTCTGGATCTCTCTGCCCCAACACATCAGACATTCTCCCACCCTGGGAACCTTCTAAAGAAGCCTAAAGACCCACCTCTTTCGCCAAGCCTACAACCTCCTATGAGACTTGGTCCACCGCGCCGCCTCACGACCAGCATCTCCCCCTCCTGCTGTGCCCCCACCCGCCCCTCGTAGATTGTGAGCCCTTGCGGACAAGATCTTCTCCCCTCTTGTATCTGTACGACCAAATTGTCCACATTTATTGTACTTGTCCTTGTCTGCCTTTTAGCATGTAAAGCGCCATGGAATTTAATGGCGCTATATAAATAAATTAATAATATTCAAAGTGCAATCAGCACTGTTGGTGTTAACCCAGAAATTATGTGCAAAGTGCAGCCGGCACTAATACGTGAGTGTCCAAAAATTATGCAGCTGGCACAGAAAGTGAAGTCCAGAAATTATGGTAAATCTCATTTTATTGAAATATAGAGAACAAAACATACATATAAAGTCCTCCTTGATACAGGAAATTATATTCCAAGAAAGTATAATATACAGATAATTCTCAATTTTGGGTTCAACTTCAAATAGGTTTCAACTTATTCATCCATATCATCCCATGATGACACTAATACTAAAATGTATATTGCGTATTTTAAACAAACCAAAGTATTACATTTTCCAAGGGTTATGATATGATCTAATCATAGGAAGGCTGAGCCTCGCTAAAATTTCTGTAACCCTGTATCGCTAAGTCCAGACATTATATGCAAAATGTGGCAAGTACTAACAAGTATAGTCCTGAACATACTCAGCAGGAATCTGTGCAGCAACAGATAGCCTACCAGTTTACTCTTTGGGCTGAAATAAGTCCTGCTCAAGTCCCACAATTCAGCCCACACAAAGTCCCAGATAATGTACACTGGTAACATAGCAGACAATCAAAAGTTCTTACAGACCTTGGAAGTTCTGGAAGTAGTAGATCTCTTCCCCTAGGAAGTCTGGAGGTGGAAAACAACAGCCAGGATCTGATGACTGCAGACAGCTGAAAGCAGAGAGCAGCAAGCTACACAAAAGAATACCTAAAACCAAGAGTTGACACAGAATGAAATGGGCCCTTGTGCAAAACAATATACATTGCAATTTAATATCTTATTATAATCTAAAACTCCATCCACTTCGACTGTAAAGGTGCGCCCCCTTACCTCAGGGGTCCCTGTGCTGCTTCCCAGGTTGCACTAATGATATGTCCACTGCCTAAAATTGAATAAATTGCATATATTTAGTAGGTTCAGTCGCAGAATTTCAGGGACAAAAAGTTAAAATAAAATTATTGATGAAGCTCCAAAGTTGGATGGACTGAATGATTTATCCAAGTATCAGCAGACCAGTGCACCACACAACACAGATGATGGCTGCAGACTGTTTTCTGAAACAGTGGGTAGAACAAAGCATGGATGTAGTTCATATGAAAATAATTATTTAAGTAATCATAAAAAAAAAAAAAAAAAATATGGTTATATATGGTTGTTTTTTAAATGCACATTTCTGAGATGCTCTAAATATAATTGATCCTTTATGTCAAAAGTAGTATGTTATAGTTTTTTACAATGAAAATTGCCTAATTCATGCGATTTTATCTTTTTCCAATATCAATTTGTGCTATGAAGCCATTACCTAAAACTCTACTATACAGACTACCTGTTCTCTCTATCACTGTTTAGTCACATGAATCAATTTTGTGTTTTCTGCCATATTAAGGTATACCCTTAGTTATAAATGAATAATCTCATGTGGCTGTAAAGGGGTTTTTCCAAACCTCTATCGATTATGAGAATAGTTATCCCTGGGGCACCTGTATGAAAAGACTAAATTACTTGACCAAAATCAAATAAATTGCTTAACTAATGGCTGTGATATAAATTTTACTTTTATTCTGTATAAAGTGCGTACCCCCATTATTATAAGTTAGTAACCTCCTAAATGCTTCCTAACAAAAATAATGATGTCACCATCTAATTGTCAATTGCTACACTGTGTGCAGAATTATTAGGCAAGTTGTATTTCAGAGGATTATTTTTATTATTGATCAACAACTATGTTCTCAATCAACCCAAAGGACTCAAATATCAAAGCTTAATATTTTTGGAAGTTGGAGTGGGTATTCTTTACATTTGGCTATCTTAGGAGGATATCTGTTTGTGCAGGTAACTATTACTGTGCAGAATTATTAGGCAACTTAATAAAAAAACAAATATATTCCCATCTCACTGTTTATTTTCACCAGGTAAACTAATATAACGGCACAAAAATTAGAAAAAACATTTCTGACATGCAAAATCAAAACACAAAAAAAATTAGTGACCAATATAGTCACCTTTCTTTATGATGACACTCAACAGCCTTCCATGCATAGATTCTGTCAGTTGCTTGATCTGTTTACGATCAACATTGCATGCAGCAGCCACCACAGCCTCCCAGACACTGTTCTGAAAGGTGTACTGTTTTCCCTCCCTGTAGATCTCACATTTTAGGAGGAGCCACAGGTTCTCTATGGGGTTCAGACCAGGTGAACAAGGGGACCATGTCATTATTATTTCTTCTTTTAGACCTTTACTGGCCAGCCACGCTGTGGAGTAGTTGGATGCATGTGATGGAGCATTGTCCTGCATGAAAATCATGTTTTTCTTGAACGATACCGACTTCTTCCTGTACCAATGTTTGAATACGTTGTCTTCCAGAAACTGGCAGTAGGTCCGGGAGTTCAGCTTCACTCCATCCTCAATCCGAAAAGGTCCCACAAGTTCATGTTGGATTATACCAGCCCATACCAGTACCCCACCTCCACCTTGCTGGCGTCTGAGACAGAGTGGAGCTCTCTGCCATTTACTGATCCAGCCCCTGACCCATCAAGAGTAACTCTCATTTCATCAGTCCATAAAACCTTTGAAAAATCAGTCTTAAGATATTTCTTGGCCCAGTCTTGACGTCTTATCTTATGTTTCTTGTTCAAAGATGGTCGTTTTTCAGCCTTCCTTACTTTGGCCATGTCCCTGAGTACAGCACACCTTGTGCTTTTTGATACTCCTGTAACATTGCAGCACTGAAATATGACAAAACTGGTGGCAAATGACATCTTGGCAGCTTCACACTTGATTTTCCTCAATTCATGGGCACAATAGGAAATGATCCAATTCTATGGTGGCCGCGCTCCCCGTGGTAATGATTTTAAGAACTTCTTGTCCACAAAAAATTTTATTACTCAAAACATGTGAGAATATAAAAAACGGATACAACGCGTTTCGGCGGAAGAGTAGTATATCAGTTTATGCTTGCAGAAATGCTAGAATTCTTTTCAGGAGAACAAAAACAAAAATAAGCTGACAGTAAACTTGATTGTGGCCCCGGATGCTGCATTCTCCCGCAGACAACATTAGCATCTCTGCAAGAGAAACCACTCTGCATCCAGAATGCAGCATGCCCTGTTCGGGAGCACTTATCCCAAGGCTCCAAAGGTGAAGCCCTCCTTTAGACCCACAGGGCTCCATGAATTAAGTTCGTCCATCAATTTGGCATGTTCCTTTAATTAAATCTTATCTAGATTGCCTTTTCTAGTGCCCAAAGACACTTTACAAATACACCAGAATTTCAAATCTGTAGGGCGATTGAAGTGAATAAATCTCATGGGAACAAACAGAGGAGTGTCTATCATAGTGTTGATATGAACTGATATGTTTTGAAATTTTAATTTTGACTTCCTGTATTTTTTGCACACATATTTCATGCAAGGACACATTGCTATACCGATTATCCCTTTTTGATTTACATTTAATCTGATGATTTATATAATATCTACAGTTATTTAGAGGATTTAGAAACTCATTTTTCTTTGGCAGCCATTTAGATATTTACAGAAAGTCTAGGTACCTTAAGGGTGTAACCCTACTTAAATTTTTTAAGCCAATTCTTTGAAGATTTTGTTTTTTTATTGGGGGTAAAAATAGGCCTGTACTTTAACTAAATATTATAAACTACCTTTGTATTGTTGTAAAAAGTTCCAATGCATCTAATTGTTTGTTCCGCTCCACTGTTTTTGCTGAATTCATAAGTGTATCATGATTAGAGGATTTGGCTCTATTAAAGGCCTTGTATAACACTTCTTAGGGAATGCCCTTGATATAACCATATCTGTTGAAATGAACAGATTATATTTTTCTTGAAGAAAAGCATCTATTCTAGAGCAATAATGGTGGGCTCTGATGTACTGAGCAATAGGAATCCCTGCTTTGAGAGAGGGGAGATGACAGCTTTCCCAGTGCAGTAAGTTTTTGGCAGCTGTTGGTTTTCTTTCTATAAATATCCATATGAATATTTGCTTTATCAACAATAAAAATAGGTCCAAAAAGTTTTATTTTTGACATCCAATCTCAGGTGTGAAGTACATGGCTAACTAATTCTCATGCAATATATATATAAAATGCAAAAAACAATTAATGTCTCTATTTCACAAAATTAGTACATCATCAATATACCTTCCACAAAATATGTGACTTGTGTAAAAAAGTAAAGCCTCACAGAAAACTAGTGTATCCTACTAGCATCCCACAAACAAATTTGCCTCTTATATGGTGATAAAAGATCACATCAAAGATAAAATAAATGTGCTGTTACAAAGCATCAATTCAAAATTGCTATATTCCATAAAATGTCTTCCCTTACTGGAAAGAAAGTGTGAAGTAGCAATGGTGCAGGCTGGTAAGAATGGTAGTGTCAGAAACATTAATATCATATGAGTTAAGAACTATTTCTTTTCTGTCTCTAAAGAATTATTGAATTATGGTAGCGCTTGTAATAATAATATTTATTCACTGATATAGCGCCATCAAATCCACAGAGCTATACATACATCAGCAACACTGTACCCATTGGTGCTCACAAATTTAAATTCCCTATCAATGTGTCTTTGGCATGTGGGAGGCAACCTGAAACCCCAGAGGAAACCCACGCAAACAAGGTGAACGTACAAACTCCTTTCAAATATTGTTTTTGGGATTTTACTTAGGATCCCAGCGCTGCAAAGCCACAATGCTAACCACTGAGCCCTGTGCTGCTCAAAAAGATGTGCAAAAGGAAAAGAAATGCCATCTAAACAACAGCTACTGTAGCTTCTCCTCTAAGGGAATGATAGCCAGATATTATACAACGTCCGAATATTGGTCTTTTATTTATGTGTATTTGTTGTAAAGCATAAAATGTGGCAATCATAGGATGTGGATTATAAAGGACTTTGTAATCATCCTCTGAAATCAGTTGTTTTCTCAGGGCCTCCTTAAGAAGAATTTTAAGATCTGCTAGAGCAGCTATCCATAGTGTCACTTCTCAGAATGCCATATATATTTCTATCCTTTAAAGGGAAACTGTCACCAGGTTTTTGCTATTCCATCTAACAGCGGCATAATGTAGAGACAGAGACCATGATTTCAGCAATGTGTGCACTTACTGAGCTGCTTGCTGTCATTTTGATAAAATTACTGTTTTCTCTGCTTCTGATTTAGTAGTAAATTAATATGCTGGACTACTTGAGCAGTCCTCTAATGATAATCTCTAGATGATTAAACAGTGATTTTATTAAAACTACACTGAGCAGCTGAGTAAGTGACCCAACGCTTGAATCAGGTTCTCTGTCTCTACATTATGCTGCTGTCAGATGAGATGGCAAAAACCTGGTGACAGAGTCCCTTTAAGAGATCTTTTATCATTCTCACGTAACCCTCTTGGATATAGATGACTATATTTCCATCAGAGGGTTTGACTATTAATTTGTCATTCTTTTCCAGTTTACAGAGGGTTGTTTGTGTTTCCCGATATAATTTGCAAATTCTTCTTCAGGGTTATAAACTAATTTATTTAAATCCTTCTCTACCATATCTGCAAAAGTATCTATTGTATGTTATGATATAGGGACAAAGATTATTTTTACTTTTAGATTTAATGCAGAAAAAGTGAGCAGAACCCTTATCTATATTGCCTTTTATACACATATGTAATTCCTTTAGAATGTTTAAGGCCTATCCTTTTTTCTGGATTTTTGGGTCCCTCTTCATAATAGTATGACACTTATGTATGCAAACCTACGAGCAAGTAAATGCACATCTATTGTCCAGGTGAATTAATCAAATCTATGAATGGATGTGAAGGAGAGACCTTTTTATAAAGAGACTCATTTTTATCATTTCAACGTATCAAGCAGATATTGAAAATCAGAAGATCATTATCTTTTATGACCCCTACAGTATCCTCTATAGAGGTCTTTTGTTCGCTAAATAAAAATGGTCCGTTTCAAAACAGTTGCTTTAGGTGAATGAGTAGGCATGAAATTTGAAATGGTCGTTTGTAAGTGAATAGAGATGTGAGGTCCGTTTGGGTTTCCCTCAAGCTTGTATTTGTTTAATTGTCTTAGAATATCGGTATTGTCATATATTATGGGTCCGCTTTGTGGCCTGCTGAAATATATGGAGATGTAGATATTAAAGGTGCTGCAGTTCAACTGTGCTTGGTGACACTTTCTGTTTTTTCTCTGCTCAAAGACATGCTGTCACTCATGTGTACGGTTTCATTCTTTCCTTATGGGACTGACATCCTCAAACACCTCTGTACTGAAATATTTCTGTTGGTCTCATAGAGAATGAATGGAGCACGCATTCTGGACCTGAGTTGCATTCATACAGACTTACAAAGACCCATTTTTGTTGACTTGATAAATAAAGTGGATATACTGTATATAAGCTATTTGTCTATGTCGATTTTGAAGAAAAAAAAGATTCTAATGTTAGTGTTGTTTCATATGATGAAATTAAGAACATGCCCATTATGCCACATGTTGACTACTTTGCAGTTCTTGTGTAATGCTGCTGTGGTTTAAATCAGAGTTATTTTTCTTTGCCACATTCAGTATTAAAGTCCAGATGCTGCTGTACTGCTGTGCGAATCTGCAGGAGGGGAGTTGTGGTTTTGTCAGGTGACCATGCCCCTGGCCTTTTAATAGCCCCCTCTTCCTCCAGCTGGCGTCGCTGATTGAGTTAATGTCTATTAGAACCCCAAGTAGTCGACACAATCGTGCTAGTGCTTGTTGCTGTTTCAATTTCCATAGGAGTTGCTGTGTTTTCCCGGTCTGTGGGTGAAGGAAGGGGCTCTTAGCCTAGAATTTATCAGGATCATAGGGCAAGGGTGGTGAACCAGACCTACTCACTTTCAGGAATACCTCTAGGAGCAGGGTGAGTCAGGGATCCCCACGCTAATGATTAGACTAGCTCGCCTGAACGCACTTTGCCCATGTTAACCATTTTGCTACCTGGCTCCCTCACTGCTATACCACACCGTGATGCATTATCCACACTCAACAAGGACAGGCAAATGCTGTGGTCTACTAATGTTCTCTGCCGTACATGTACAGTACATTCTCCTTTATTGATTCACTTACAAATCAGAATATCTGACACAGTGTTGTGCCTGAAATAACCTTTCCTTCACAGAAAAAGATTCGAAATACCAAAAATTGTATTTTTCAGTCAGAAATATTTCAGACAATATGAATATTTGGTACATATAATTTAGGACACTGCAATTATGTAGTACTGTAGCTTACATGAATATTGTTACACATGCATTCATGGTATGTCTGTAAATAATCACTGCATGAACTATTTTGATTCGTACTCTGGATCAAACCATTATATTTCAATGGATATGTAAAAACCAGACCACATATGGATTAGAATCCACATGCCATGTGTTTTCACAGATACATTACAAATGTAAGGTTAGAAAACTATTTGATTTTTATTTATAAAAAGTTCATGTAAAAAACGTCCCATATGGATGTACAGAATGGACATATGGATTGCATGCAAAGTCGGAGTCGTAGGTTTGGCTTACTGACTCCATTTCTCTTCTGCTTAAAGAGGGACCTGTCACCCCCCTGGTGCTTGGCAAACTGAATGCAGCACTGAATGCAGTATGTCTGCTGCATTTAGGGAAGAGGTCCCCCATGTCTCTAGCCCCCCTGTGAGCTTTAAAAAAGATTTTGGAAAGCTTACAGTTAAGAGATTGCCTGGGTGGGATCTTATTAAGAAGTCCTGGCTGCAGGCACAGTCCTCCCTGTCTCCTTCTTGTGCCCCCTCTATGTGTCTGCTGCTGCCTCCTCCTGTTCTAGGTCTGCCCTCCTTTTATGCTCCTGATGTCACAAGGAGCAGGAGAATAAGAGGAGGGCAGACCCAGAACAAGGGGAGGCAGCAGCAGACACATGGGGAGTGGAATACACAAGGAGAAGACAGGGAGGACTGTGCCAGCAGCCAGGACCTCTTAGTAAGATCACACCCAGGCGACCTCTTAATTGTAAGGTTTCTAAAGTCGTTTTTAAAGCCTACAGGGGAGCTAGAGACATGTGGGAAAATGCAAGGGACAAATCACACCAAAAACTGCATCAAGAAAAACATCAAAAAGCAGTAAAACTCTGCGGTATTGCTGCACATTTTTTCTGCCAGTAGATGCGTTTTTATGTGCAGAAATAATGCAGAATTTTTTTGCTAGGTTGATGCATAGCCTTAAGCGAACATTTCCCTGACTGGGTCTTTACATGAGATTTTCTCTGAATTGCAAGCATGCAGCCAAGCTTTGCTTCATGCTGCCATCGATCAGGGCTATATGAAGCAGGAGACACCTTTCCTTTAACCCATCCATTTTTGGCAGGAAGAAATGAATAAATATTCTGTCTTTTAGAGCCACAAGAGGGTACAAATATGTAATCTAAAGAGTTGAATGAAGTTCTGATGTTATAACTTGCAATTCACTTGAAATGTGTTACTCAAGGTATGTTAGATGAAACCATTTTAAGCAGAATTGCTCTGACGTTTATAGTTTCCATGATGTTGTTCATTGCATAAAACTACATCGTAACATGTCTTTGACTAGATGTACATTGTTAGTTAAGTATAGTGCAGGAGGCAAAATAGATTATAATAATTAAATGTGATGTTTCGAATCCAGATGGTAGAAATGTTCAACAGATGTGTGGAGATGTTCGCACTCCTTAAAAACTAAGTGTATCAAAGCAGCAAATTGAAAAAAAGTAAAAGAAATCCATACTAGCCACAACAAAATGGTTCATAATTCACTCCTTTATTGGACTGTCATATTTGCCTAGCATATCACTGCATGCATTCATATGTTGTTAGAAAACATCAGGCAACAGAAAAAGAAGCTTTGATCCAGCCCAGCATGTAGCCGGTGTGTTCTTTTGTTCTTTATGTGAAGTTTTTAAATGCTCAGATCTCTACTCTCTTTTTCACTCATTTCATAAATGAACATGAACCTCAGGCTCGAAGAATGTGCCTCCTTTGACATAGTCATGCTGTGCTTTCCTGATGTGTCAGGGTAGTTTTCTCGATCCATGAGTTACATATGGTAATTATGATGCTTATCTTATTTGCAGGTGAGCGCCCCTACCAGTGTCCTTACTGTGACAAAGCCTTCAGTAAAAATGACGGTTTAAAGATGCACATTCGGACGCACACAAGGGTAAGTCAGGACATACTTTCAAGACTAATTTGAGGAATAGGTGAAAAATGGCTATGCATTTTTGAGAAGCCTATTAGAATGTACTGTATATGACTACATGTGCTTATATGTGTGATGGGAAGGTAATATAAATAACCTGCATGAATTAGTGATACAAAGCTCAATCTGGGTAGATACATACAAGTCAGTCCTCACGGTATCAACTTCTGACCACAAGTTTGGGTCATTTTGGGCAACTTAGTGCAGCAGTTTGGTTGGTATTCTGAGACTTGTAATGCCATTTAGTCAGGGAATTGGGAACTAACTCCTGAACTTGATCCGGGACCAAGTGCCTCTATGTCCGCGCCACTGCTGAACTTGGTCACCTAAGTTACTCCTTTCAGACTTAGGCCAAGCTCACATTAATTAAACCCCTGGCTTCCTACTTTTAGTTGCCAGTAATAAGTTTTCATACTGGCCATCTTCTTTTTCTTTTTCACTCTATTTAGGCAATTCTGGTTTTTAACTTCACCCTATTTTTTGACTTTTCCGCTGCCTGATAATTGTGTTCTTTCTTTTGAACTTCTGGAACTCAGCTCAGTTTTGTGACCATCCTCTATCAGCTTACTCCATTATATGGACCCAATCCAGGGACACCTGTGTTAGTCCAGATCTATCTATAGGGTTATCATGGGAAGACCAGGGTAATCTCATGGGATCTGTTTAATGGAGTAACTAGCGCGAAGACTCCTCATGCAAGCCCTATTAGGAGCGGCCTGGCTACCAGGTACTGAGCACCTGAACAATAGCAACATTTAAAGTCTAAAATGAATGCAAATTTGGGTCAGGCTTGTAGATAGGTAGAACATATGTTGAGCTGTCATTTCAATACTCCTTAAAGTTTAAAAGTTGTGAAAGAATAAGTTTTTATTACAAAAATCTGGTCAACCTATTTATGACCACATGGAAAATGAATCTAAATTTTCAAGCATGTTTATGACCATGACTTTAAATTAATATATAAGTGAAAATTTGTATGTAGAAGATTTCCCTGAAGTCCACAAGGAGATAATATTTAGGTCGTCATTGGTTTTTCAGTTTTCAGTTATAAAATAGGAACCTGCATTGTATTGCGAACAGCTTCCTTAATATACATGAGGATTGAGGAATTTTAAAATTATATGTTATGCAAATGTGATTTGATAAAACTTTAGTGCTTCCTTAATTTGATTTCACTTATAAAATAGAATTTAGCATTATAGATCTTCTGTGATAAAAGCAAATGTGAATAAATAAATTCTCTGTTTGGCTCTACACCAAATTTCAATCTGGTACATGTGAGAGACAATATTTATCCTATAGATTTATTGCAAGAAGGTTTACCCTGGGAGCGCATGATAAGACAGCTAATTTACCATGAAACTCATGAAAACAATTGAATCATCAAAGTACTAAAAAGGTTTCTGCTCCACTGATGTGATTAAATGAGGTATAAAGATATCCTGTAACAATGTTCCAAATATGCAAACTTGTTTTCATTTGCTGCCACGAAATCATATTGTATATTATGTCAAGTGGAATCATATATCCACTGAACAAATTAACTCATTTGTAGAATTGAAAAACATAATTGATGTTGGATACAATTTTGAAGCAGCTTATCTCTAAGTTAGTTAATTGAGTTGAACAAGAACAATCTCCATTTTTTGGGAATGGAATGTTAGAATGTGCTAGATGTAGACTGTATCACGAAGGCAGTGTGGAAGTTTAAAAGTCATCAGTCTAAGATCCTTTGGGGTGCAACACTTGGCACTTCCACTGGTCAGATGTGATTAGCTTTGGAACAGCTTTCCATCAATCAAAAAGTTGGCGCAACTAGAGATGAGTAAACTTTTCAAGGCTCGGTTTGTCTTGGTCGTAAAGATGTTCATACCTGTGTTAAGCTGCTTTCACATCAGCGGTAATTGCTGATCGCGGCAGTTGCGGTGAAAAAAAACGCAACTGCCGTGATTACCGTATAACGGTTGCACTTGCGGTTCACCTGCAGCTAGCCCCATGCAATGTCTATGCGGTGTAGTTGCGGGTTTTGGCACTAGCGGCCGATGCATTTTTTTCGCTGCCGCATCTACCGCAAGTGCCGAAACCGCACTTGCCACACCTGCCGCACACTTACCGCAAGCCCCATAGACATTGCATGGGGCTTGCCGCAGGTGAACCGCAAGTGCGACCGTTATGCGGTAATCGCGGCAGTTGAGGTTTTTTAACCGCAACTGCCGCGATCAATGATTACCGCTGATGTGAAAGGGGCCTTAGTTTGAATTTGAGTGGTGTCCGAACTAGACCCTTAACCTCATTTGAAGTCACTGATTGGCAGTTCGGCGCTCCACCCACATACAGCCAGCCATAAGCAAACCAATTCTGGGGGTGGAAGGGTGAGGATTTTCATTCTTTTTTTTTACATCCACAATGCAGCTGATAACTCTGTTTAAACTCCCAGTACGAACTGATCAAACACTGCAGGTGGCTCGCTCTAGCCCGATCACAAAGCACACAGGAGCACCGATGCTCGCTCCACGGATTTTCATACATAAATCACACAAACTCCAAACCCGAACAGGTTCACTCATCTGTAGCCACAACTATGTCCACCCCGATTAAGATAAATTGGAGTGTATCTGCAACATCCTGCTGCAGCTACTACAAGTATACAGTTTTTTTCACCTCCACAACTGACAACATGCGACAGTTGATTCGTGGGGGTGTCATATATTGAACCCTGCTGATCTCATATTGATTACCTATCTTCAGGATGAGCAATCAATATAAAATTAGTGGAAAGCCCCTTTGACACTAGAAGTATAATTATGTGCACAGTTTTTGGTTGCTTAGCTAAGAATAAGATAAAGTGACATATAATTTCACTGTGATTGTAAAATTCTTGTTGCATATGTAACAAGTACTAGTAAAGAATGGCTTTAGTTTTAGGTGGCAAATGCAAAGATATATTTTTGTGATCCTTCATGAAACAGAACCCATTGTAAAAAAAAAAGGTTCATGTGCGTGGCTGTATCATGAGCATGAGCTGTGTATTTAATGACACAAGATTAGGTGAAAATTTCCTTAGAAAGAATTTTTTAGGCTGCCTTCACACTTGCGCTTCCCTGTGTGATTTATACGCATACGGATGCTTGCGTACAAATCACACATTCTCGTCCGCACCCTGAACGCGACATGTGTGATTTGTACGCAAGCATCCGCATGTGTACAAATCACACAGGGAAGTGAATGGGTGCGGACAGCAATGTGTAGCCGAGCACATCACCGTGCGTCCCCATGATAAGCATAGGGATGCGCGGTGTCTGCGCTCAGCTTGCGCTTCCCTGCCGCAATACTCAGTGGTGGGGAGCACAAGTGTGAAACCGGCCTTAGACCTAGAAAATTAAGCGTCTATCAATTTAGGGCTGATGAGAGTCAAGCTCTTGGCAACCGCACCAATCAACTGATTGAAGCAGATGTGGTGCTCTACCCAGTATCTTGTCGACTTAGTGTATAAACAAAGACAGTTCTGTACTTTTAATAGTACCCTGTATTTCTCATATTCTTATTGCAGCTAGACAATATTTGGTGCTATGTTGGAAGAAGCCCAGGACCCCTACTTGGGCTGATTTGATAGACAAAATTAATACACATCACCAATATGATTCAATTCTTGCCTCTAGTCTTCCATATAGAACCAATATTGGGAAGAATTGGGCCTTGCGGAGTGCTTCACATTGGGCCTCCTTATCTAATACTCCCTGAAATTTAGTTTTTGTATCTTTATACCTCTTTGCTAACTTCTCTTATATCGTCATATTTATTGGTAATGGTTTTATTCCTTTGCTTGTTCTTCCAAATCAATTCCCCCCTCCCCTTGCCACTACTGCTCCTCCTTCTCCTAACCTCTATATAATCCTAAACTAACTGTGTTCTGTACCAATGCATCAACTTAAGTGCTTGAATAATTGTTTCTGATTGAAAAAGTTGAATAAAAAGTTTATCAAAAAAATAGTAGTTGTAACTGGAGTGAAGACAATGAAGAGACACTCATTCCTATTAAATCTATTCTTAAAGGGCACCATATAGTCTATAAGGACCAAATAGATCTCCACATTTTTTTTAACAGATTCTATATTAATTATACAAAAATAAACATGACCTGCTCTCTTATATGCTTACTTCATGGGGATATTCTGTAATATTGTACTGCATGGAGGACTGTGTGCATGAAGCCCACCCTATAATATTTGACATTCCTATTATGGTAAAACTTTATAGTGCACATAATTTAAATAGCCTAATTGCAATATATATTTGTATATTCATAGAATAAAAAGTTAAGAAGTACCGGTAGATTAATCGAAACATTAGAATATTCAAATTTGCACTTCAGTAAGGAAGTGGAAGAACTCCAGTGTCACCTTTAAATAGCTCCTCAAAGTCATAATCACTTTCCAACAAGCTTTTTAATATGATCAGGGGATTTGTGCCAGATCAGAACCCCAAACTACAGACGCTGCGTTTTGGGGTAACTGCCCTTCATCAGTGTAGTGTGTGGGATATCCTGATCTGGCTGTGTGAGTGGGCTAAGATGAGGTCTGGGAACTTGCTATCTACCTCATGGAGAGGAGAGTTCCTACAACCATGAGAAGACAGTTTAGTAGGTAAGGAGATTTGCAACCACAACCCTCCTCTAGGAAATATGCAAATTTGCACTTCAGTAAGGAAGTGGAAGAACTCCAGTGTCACCTTTAAATAGCTCCTCAAAGTCATAATCGCTTTCCAACAAGCTTATTAAAATATGTCTAAGGGATTTGTGTCAGATCAGAACCCCAAACTACAGATGCTGCGTGTCGGGGTAACTGCCTCTCATCAGTGTATTGTGTGGGATATTCTGATCAGGCTGTGTGAGTGGGCTAAGACAAGGTCTGGGAACTTGCTATCTACCTCATGGAGAGGAGATTTCCTGCAACAATGAGAGGACAGTTTAGTAGGTAAGGAGATTTGCAGCCACAACCTTCCTCTAGGAAATATGCAAATTTGCACTTCAGTAAGGAAGTGGAAGAACTGGAAGTGGAATATTATAATTTTGCAAATGTGTTGTTGTTGATTTAACCAGTTGGTCCTTTAACATAGAATATCTCTGTGTTACAATAGATGCGAGTTATACAAAATGTGACTTTGTTTACTTGCTTGCTCTCTAAATGTATTCCGTCATTGGCTAAAATATGTTTTTGTTCCATTGGGATATCCAGTCTACATTAAATTCTTTCCAGAAAAACTAAGACAATGAACAATATTATAGAAAGGCAAGTGATGTACTAGTATGTTTTATGAACTGTGGATAGAAAATATACCTGAACATACAAACACAATACTGATGTTCCCCTTTCAGAAATTTCACCCATAGCCCCGGGGTGTTTTTTTTCTGGAAAAAATGCCTATTAGTGGGAAGGAGAACACTTACTTCAAAATATGTTTCATAGGGTCAGTTGTTCCATCAGGGTTTATGCCTTTGGCCATGACAACACTGCTAGATAGTGATACACATTGGGAAACTTGGTTTATATTTAAAGGGGTTTTCCAAAAACAAAGTTAATTTTAAAGTTGATTTTAATTAATAGATCTTAGAATAATAACACTGGGGAAAAGAAAATTGGTGCCTGAGATATTGAACACGTATTTAAGTAAATTATTGTTGCCAATTCTAAATCTGCAATTATTTTTCTTTTGTCTTTTGATTTTGAGGGGCGGGGGTAGGCTGCTCTCGGAGATTCGGGGGGGGTGCTTTCAAACGTTTTGAGGAGCGGGGGATGGTTTCCCTGTGTATCGGGGCTCAATCATATAGCTATCAGCCGCATCTCCTGCTGTTCCACATCTCCGGCTGCAAAGTGCCTCTGGTCGACCCATTTCTGTGGGAGGGCGGCTCTAGATGAGGGCTATACCACCACTTGCCCCCCTGCCACCTGGGCCAGTCTGCCCTGGCCATAGTAAAAGAAGACCATGCATCTGCCTCAGCATTGTTCGAATCTTTGAGGCGTGGATCTTTCATGAGTCCTCTGATTTGAAAACAGTCAAAAATACCTACCTTTAGCTTATCCATGATCAGTGCTGAATATTTTCTGCAGATGTAGTCAAAGCATTTTCCCTCTTTTTTTAAAGTCTTTACAAGCTGTTTCAAGAAACCTAATTTGATATGCAGTGGTGGTAATATTATTTTATTCATGTCAACCAATGGTTCTACAACTTCATTCTTTTCTTCTGCTACCAATTGTTCTTTCAGAGTCCACTGTTTTCTCACTAGGTGGTCATTTTTTGATCTACTATACCAGAGACGTATAAAAAAGGGTATTTAGTGTAGCACTCTGCTGTCCCAGTAGAATATTCACCATCTTTAGATCCATATAGTTTGCCCACTGGTGATCGTTGTGTGATATTTTCTGTAGGATCAGAGCAGTTGTGTTTTGTTTTTCAATCATTTTAGTTGAGTATTAGGATTGATATATACTTGTTTCTATTGTCTAAAAGCACATATTTTATGCTCCACTTACAACTCTCTATGAACAACCGCCATTCGCTTGGTTGATATTGTGATTTGCCTATTTTCATCAGCAAGTATTGAACATTATGCAATAAACAAAATCACTTTCGTTAAAGTAGAGTACCAGTAAATACATTTCTCTATTGCAATAGTATGTGATTTTGCAACTGTACATTATGTCAAAAAGTAGAGCTTCTACAAAAAAAAAATGAATAAAAGATAAGAGAGAGGGAGGGAAGCGCTCCCAGTGCGGAGAACCTGGTGGTCTAGTGGGGATGGATTAAGGGTGAGCAGGGGGATTGCCTCTCACCTGAAGAGGTTGTGCACCTCTGCACAACCTCAGTGGTGCGAGTCTCAGAACATTAGCACCAGGGTACTATCCCCTGTGAAGTGGTTCAGCACTTTTTCGCAGGGGACAACTGCGCTCGGCTGAATCCGGCTACAAAAAGGACCAGAGGGTATATTTGCCCCCCAGTTCTGTTTGCAAGTCAGGTCCAGGGCTGTCAGGTTCACCCCTGACAGCCCCAGACCTGATGCTGCCGTGGTGTGAAGCCATCCTTACTCGCGTGTCACTGCGCGTCCTGCGGTCCTGGGCCATTCCAGATGGAAATATCAGTGGCACCCGCAGCTCCACACCACATCACCCAGATAGGGTGAATTCACAAGGGAAAGCATATGATATTATGTGGTTATCTGGGGAGCGCTGGGGCGCAAAGTCAAATCCATCTGAGGAAGACAAACGCGTTGTGGTAGTGCCTTAATAAAGAGGTTTGTTAATCCTAAAGGAATCCCTTTTCTATGTGCCCCAGCGCTCCCACAGGTAACCACATAATATCACATCCTTTCCCTTACAAAAAAAATGAATGACGTATTCTGATTCAGGCGACTGAATATACCTAAAATCAAGCGTAATACCTGAGACACCAAAAATGTTTTTTCATTTGTTCCCCTGTATAATAATTCCCACATACTTTATTCATGGGGCAAATCTGAACATATGACACTTTGATACAATATAAAGTAGTCCACACACATCCATTAATGTCTAAACCCCTGGCAACAAAAGTAAGTGCTCAAAGTGACAATATTTTCTGTGGCTACCTTTATTTTCATACACTTCCTTAACTCTCTTGGCCATAGAGTTTATTAAAGCTTCACAGGTTACCTATGGAATCCTCTTCCACTCCTCTATGACAACATGATGGAGCTGGTGGATGTTAGAGTCCTTGCAATCCTCCACCCTCTGTGTTGAAAATGCCCCACAGATGCTCAATAGGTTAGGTCAAGAGACATGATGGGCCAGTCCAACTCTTTTATCCTTAGTTTCTTTAGTAAGGCAGTGGTCGTATTGGAGCTGTGTTTGGAGTTATCATGTAGGAATACTGCCTTGTGGTCCTGTTTTATAATGGAGAGGGTCATGCTCTGCTTCAGTATGTCACAGTACATATTGGCATTCATTACTCCCTCAATGAACTATAGCTCCCCACAGCCAACAGCACTGATGCAACACCAAACTATGACATCCCTCCACCATGCTTGACTGTAGGCAAGACACACTTGTAATTTTACACCTCCCCTTGTCACCACCACACAGGCTTGAAACCATCTGAACCAACTATGTTTATATTAGTCTCATCAGACTAAAGGACATGTTCCAGTAATCCATGGTCTTAGTGTGTCTTCAGCAAACTGTTTGCCAGCCTTCTTGTACATCATTTAGAAGAGGCTTTATTCTGGGATGACAGCCATGAAGACCAATTTGATGCAGTGTGCGGCATACAGTCTGAGCACTGACAGGATGACCCACTCCATTTTAACCTCTACAGCAATGCTGGCAGCACTCATATGTCTATTTTGAAGAGACAACCTCTGGATATGATGCTGAGTATGTGCACTCAACTTCTTGGGTCGAGCAAAGTAAGGCCTATTCTGAGTGGATCCTGTTAAACCACTTTACGGCTACTGTACTGCAGCTGCAACTCAATTTCAGGGTGTATGTTCTTATAGCCTAGCCCATTTTCATATAGAGCAATAATACTGAGACCTTAACACTAAGGAGTCACAAGACTTAATTGGGCACAATTTGGCCATTTTCACTTAGACGTGTACTCACTTT